>OU343221.1:131548627-131609208 GCA_910596185.1 Chrysanthemum makinoi
ACGACAGGGAAATACATTCCTTTGTATTTCTTCGAAAATATCTTGTTGTAACGAAAAGCGACATCACACCACTCCAAGGCAGATCTTGAGGAGCATACAGAGCCATCTCCAAGGGACAAATCACTCCCTAACGATAAGCATTAGCGATCTATCATTTCTTTTACTTTCAATTCATGTATTTCATTATGTTAAACATTGAATCGATTGTTTCCATTAATATGATTGGCTAAGCACCTCTGGTGCTAGCCTAGTTATGATTCCTTAATTGTTATGTTTATGTTTACATTGCTTCCGTATAATTGTTTCTAGTCTATGCATGCATAGTTTGTTGGTAGCTACCCTTGTTTCGGTAGTTTTGAATGGCGGTAGTGCCTAGTTGCTTAGGAGAATGACCAAGCTGACCTAAGTAGGTAGATTGAGGGAAGGGTAAGAATTGGCCGGCGACCATTCTTCACGATTTGACCAAGTGATCACCTACCGTTTGGATGAACTTAAGAAGTTAGGGATGAGTGTTTAAGATGCTAGCGCGCGGGCACTCATTGTTATGAATCTTGCATGTAGCGGTACTTAATGACTTGGCTTAGGAGACTAAAAACAACTGGACTTTCAAGGGTAGTAGCTTGATCTCTGGGTCGAAACCTTTTCTAATAGGTTAAGATGAACTGACCAAATGCTTTTCTAGCGACCTAAACCCCCACTTGAAGCAATTGGAAGTAATTAGACGTGGACATAACATGATAGGATGAGTAACTATGTTAACACACTTCTCCTCTATTGATCACAACCTTTGCCTTTATTTGCCTTCTTGCATTTCTAGCTTTAGTAGTTAATTAATCATTTCCAACCTAAAACCAATTAAAATTTGTGACACCTAGACTTAATTAGAATCCAATTACATAGCTCTTGGGACGGCCTCGGTTTTATCAATACTACACTACACATGATCAGGTACACTGCCCGTTAGTGCATAAGGTAGACCATAGGTAAACGAGATAATTATAAATATTAAAACCTTGTCAGTAAAACCTGCATCATAGGTGTTGTGTATTGTTGGGTAGTAGTTCCTCCTTTATAATGGAACTCGGTATCTAGCCTTGTACCGGATAAAGTGTAGGCGACGTTGTGATAGGTTTGGTTCTACATCGTGGAAGAACCCGGTGTCTAGCCTTGTACCAGATAAATAGTAGGCGACGTTGTAAAGGCTTCTTTGCCACAAGGAGCTTATGTTGTGTAGTGATTATAAACTCTTGAGTAGGTGACTCAGGGAGTGGAGTAGGGCAAGGAAGGTGTCCTTGTAGCCGAACCACTATAAATACTCGCGTTGTGGTTTTGTGCTTCTTACTCTTTATCTTTGCATTGCTTATTTATATGCTTATCTATCAACATCTAACACACACATTTAATAGATTGACATAAGTCGATCTAAATAGTTTAAAACAAAGTTTTAATCGGTAAAACTATTCAACCCCCTTCTAGTTTCTCACAATTAGTACCAGAGCTTCGTTACCAAGTTTCTTAGAGTATGTTGTACTTTAAAAACTTGATACGATCCGTGTGTGTTTGAAAGCTACAAAGAAGGATATTTCTTAAAACAAAAATTCATGTTTTAGCAATCTTTACATTTTAAATGTTGGATAGTGATAGATCATTCAAACATTTTCTTTTGAGAAATCTTCATGCTAGGATTCTTTGAATGAATTCGTTCTATCTGAGGAAAAATGAAGTTATCACCCAATGAAGAATCAAAAGTGATCACAAATTGCTTTTCTAAAATATGACTAAGTATTTTAAAAGCTCATGAAGTACTTCATGTCTATGGTTTCTAAAACCATAAAAAATAAATATAAAATATATGTTCTCTTACTTACAATTAGTTGATCATAAACTTGCTAATTGCTTGTGGATAAAATGGTGATATATGTTTCTCTCTTATAATAATCATAATATGAAAAGTGTTTTGTTTTTTTTTTGTTTTTTCTTTTTTTTTTCTTTGAAGTTTTGTTGTTAGATATCTTGTTACTCAAGCTTGAAAAATGATTAAAATGGGTAATATAACCTCACTAAAAAGTATACAAAGGTTAAACCTTTTCGTCGAGTCAAAATATGTATTTTTGTAAATTTCTGTCAGATCCACGGGTCCCTCTGTTATCAAAGGCCGGATCCCTTTTGTAAAGGATCCGGCGGATCCGTCTGTGCAGAGGACAAATTTTGTTAAATTTCAAAAATTCATAACTAACTAACCGTAAGTCCGTAGAAGTCGTGCCACCTATCGTTTGAAAGGTATTTGAGTCTAATTTCATATAAAAATGATTTAATAAACTGATTCAAAACAAAAATTTACAGAATCATTGATTTACAACAGAAAGTCATTTTTCGGTCATAACTTTTGCACAAACTTTTGGTTTAATTGGAGACGGATGTTTTCTTCTTTGAATAACAGTGTGTCTTCTTTTGAAACTAAGGTTTTGGTCATAAATATTAAGTAAACTAATCAAGCTTGGTATACATGTTTATGTTTAACACAAATCGATGAAAATAAATTTCATATGCTATGCTAAATGATTAATTGTTTTACCTTGTATTACTTGATTATGTGCTTATCTCAAATAGTTCTTATGCTTTTTGCTTGAATAACATATGTGGTTTCCTCACCTTGCTATTCATTCTCTTGTTTGTCGATTTAGTAATAGTTTACTAATCAATGTGCTATTTGAAGGAGTGTTTGGGATAACATCTAGTTGTGTCAAAAATGTTATTTTAAATGCTTAGATAAGTCATATAAGTTGAATAATGTTTAAAACACGTAATATACTAAAAGACGTCTTGTTGAGTTTGTCATGCGTGCAACATAAGTGTATTACGTGCTTATATGGTTTATTAATTTCATATTTTCTTGTGCCGTCTTCTAAAATATACATCGGATCATAACCAACACTTGTGTTGATGATGTACTTTCCAGTTTTCTTTTCTACGATCGCTTTCCAAGCTTCATAGTAGGATTGACAACTTGATTATTTCATCCGAGATACTCAAGTAAATTATTTTGCAACGCAAATATAATTGATCATATCCGAAAATCCAAACTCGAGCTTTCCAACAACATATGTTGAACTCGCTCATCCATACTGTTCTCCATATTTGTTCTCTAGACTTGTTCTCCATATTTGTTCTCCAGACTTGTTCTTCAGACTTGTTCTCCAGAATTTTTCTCCACATTTGTTATCCATTTTTGTTCTCCATATTTGTTCTCCATTTTTGTTCTACATATTATTCTCCATATTTTCCTCCATACTTGTTCTCCATACTTTTCCTCCATACTTGTTCTCCATATTTGTTCTCCATACGTGTTCTCCAGACTTGTTCTTCAGACTTGTTCTCCATTTTTGTTCTCCAAATTGTTCTCCATATGGACTTCTTTAAACTTCTGTGGTTAACATAAAATCTTCGTCACATTAGGATTACTAATCAAACAAGTTGTAAGATTGATTTTTCTTTTATTAGTCAATCACAACCACTTTTCTCATCAAGCGATTATCTTGCTTTGATCGAGAAGAGCTACATGACTTCAAGGATGAAGTTCACTATATGCTAATCACCATCCGTAATGACTATACTTGGTTCATTACCTTCACTAAACCAAAAATAACCTTCTAAACGATTCACTTCCTACACTTGAGTTTTTATTTCTCTAACACTAATTGACCCGATTTGAAAAGATCAAAAACACTTGGAGTATTTAATTATGTAGAGAAAGGAAACTTGAATTTAACGTTCTTTCCCGTTACTCAATAAAATATTACTTTTACCCATGAGTCCCAATCATCCCAAAACTGTGTACAAAAGATATGACTCAACTTAGCAACCATGCAAGTAGCTAGATAATTGAACTAAGGGTTTAGTAATGATAACAATAATGCATTAAAGGTGAGTGCATACAAGGTAGGCTAAGGTGATTTGGGTGTACATTTTGGAGTGGATTGTAAACAATGCTCTTCAATGATATTCTGGAAAACCAAAACATCACGAGAACCGCGAAAAAGATAGGCTCTGAGGGGTTAACTAGGGGTAGCGTGTACTAAAGATGAGTACGTCTCAAGGGTGTGGGGTAATTACACAACCGATGTGGAAGAAGTAATTATAATACAAGTTTCAAACAGGGGTTATCCAAATGCCTCTTATCACTTAGTTATTCCTAAATACACAAGTGTAGTCTCACTAGCGATCTCGGAATGCATCAAAAAATAAGTTCTAGAATCTATTATACTACTAATTTACACTCTCTAATCATTAAAGGTGAATGCTTTTATTCCTAAAGATCTAGGGGCGAACCTCACATTTTGGGGGTGGAATTTGAGTGGTAAACGGTTTTTGTGCTAGTCATATAACTCCTATCCATGAGACGCTTTATTAAGACTAAAGTTTGTTAGGAATTAGAAATTCCATGTGAAGTGTCGGTCACCCCAACTATAGACTAGCACAGGTTAGCTCATAGACATATCGTTATTTACTGTTTATTAGATTAGTTTTAGCTTAGGTTAGCTTAGTGCAACACCGTGGAGGAAGGACGGGTCTTTACCCATTATATGCCTGATCCACAGCCCGACAGGAAGGCGTATTGTTTGTAACTATAAATACCCCTTCCATCCTTGGAAGGGGTGGTGCTTCTCATCAATCTAACCTTACATTTGTTGATTATTTCTCTCTCTAGAAACACCCTCTACTCTCTTCATCTCTCTAAAATGGCTCTCTTGTTTAATCATAATCCTAGACCACTCGAATCATCTAAACAACATAAAATATACGATCCTACAACTGGTACCAGAGCCTAGGTTATGTTATTTTTGGTGATTTGAATGGTTTTTATACGGTTTATCTTATGCAGTTTGTGATGTTTAGATGTGGTTTGATTCGTATGGGTTGTGATAACTAAGTGTTGTGTTGTTTGTTGGTCGATTCTGGCTTTTTACTATGTTTGATGTGGCTTTTGAAGCGGTTTGATATGGTTTTAATGATGATCTATACATATTGATGACCAAACTGTTTTTTAAATGTGATAGTACGAGTTTTATGCAGTCTTTTGAGTAGTACCACTGGTTCTAAATCTGTTTTGAAGTTGCTAGTTTTCAGTAAGTGACTGTTTATCTGGTCTGATTATTGATGTCTGATATGCTGCTGTTATGGTTCTTAGAAGCGGTTTATGGTCCTAATTCTTCGAAGAGGTTTGTCAATAACTGTCCAGATTCGATGTACCTGAAAAGCGATTTGTGTACCTGTTTTGGAGAAGCGATTTATGGTTATTTGACTTTTGAGTCAAAAAATCAAAAGCGACTTGTCTTGTAATGTTCAAAAAATGGCAAGCGATTTGTGGTTATTTGTGTCAAAATGCTTTTGAGCGTTTTGTCTTGAAATGGCAAGCGATTTTTCATGTTCAAAAAGGGGTATGCGGTTTGTGTGACAGAGTCAAGAAGCGATTTGTCTTATTAATTTTTGAAATCTGTTTATAAAATCAGTCTCAAAGAAGGGTGCGAGTTGGACAGTAAAAGGTTATGTAAAGCGATTTGAAGATTAACTACTTCTACATACATCATACTATCCACAACAGTTAACAGAATCTCCACAAGTGTCAAGCAACATTATCTAAGTACTGCATTTAGACTTCATCAACAACAATCTTACATTCTACAATATATCATCAAACCTTACATCATCATTCAATCAATGCAACAACTCATTATAAACCTAAACAACAACATGAAAGTACGGATCTCTAAAAACTCTTAGTGTTCTTTTTAAAGATTCATCAAGACTCAAAGGCCTTTCCACTCAAGAACGAGCACATCATAGATCTTTAATTACTGATGAATATCCGAACATCAAAACAAGTCATAACAATTATGTTATACTTGTTCAGTTACTCGTTCATATCTCAATCTCAAAAGGACACAATAATTACAAGATTTCATAAATACTTTCGTTCTTAATGGTCTTGCCTACATAAGTCAAATCATCATCACTAAGATCTCAGTCCGTTCTTCGTGTCGTGTGATATTTCTAAATATCAAGACCAATGGCCTAATACACGAGAAGAATGACTCTTCATCGATTTATGAGAAGTATTACTCCTTTTATTTATTAGAACCAAAGGATTAGGGTGATAACAGTTTTCGTTATCCTCTCATTCTTTTTTTATTCGACTATGTTCACAAAAAGGATAACCAAAATCACTTACTCATAATTTATTCCTCAAATGATTATACGAACTAAGAAATGATTTTAACAATGTTTGTTAAATTGTTTTTCTTGAGTTTGTTTAAGGTGAACATACGTTAATAATACTTACCTACAACCACTTGGTTTGATCTCTATGTGTCTCCCATGTCTCATGCCATCCCTGTGGCTAGACATGATTAAGTGGTGCCCATTAGAAGGCTACAATTACTTGTCGTTGTGCAATATATTGGATGCAGCTCGGTTTGTTTTTTTTCTGAGATGATATGTGAAGGAGAAAAGGGGGTGCAGGAGTTTATGTGAGATGTTTTAGGGTTAAGGGTGAGATATATTAGGGTTGAGTGTATGTGATTTAAGGTCTTTTATATCCCATCTAATTAGGGTTATGTGAGTATGGATTAGATTCTCTAGATTGGGCCTCAATGGATCGGTGCTGATTTAGGAGTATTGTTGGGCCGTATATACATGTCTAATTTGGGCCTGGACTTGTCGGGCATGATTATTTGAAATGAGCTGTTAGAAGAGTTCGCAATCACACTTTATAAAATGTGTATGAAGGGAAATGATGTGAAATAATTTGTATAATGTGGTGTGCAAAACTTGCATTTTGTTTAACAGATTTGGGGTTAAGCCATTGAGGTTGGGACATATTCACATTACTTTGGTGAGACGATCTTTCAAGGTGGTCTCCTAATTTGGAGTCGGCTAGGCATGATTTGCAAAGATGAGTATGAACTATTTTCATATAGTGTTTATGTGAGATTGGAATGGTTCCGGATTATTTGGATCAGATGTTGCATTTGAGACAGAATGGACTTGAATTTTAAGAATGGATTGAACCGGACTTAATGATTTTGATCAGATGATTATTGATGACAATGAGATTTAACGATGAGCTGTGTGATAATGAGATTTGTTGATGAGTTTTGAATATTCTTAGTGACTTGATGCAAGTTGATGATGAAAGTTGTTGTGATATAAGGATTGATACTTTGGTATATACATTTTCACAGAGAACATTATGTCACGGCTTTAATTGATATTGGAAAATGTTGACTACGGGGTTGTTTGGACGGTATCTCTTATTTGGATTTGAAGTGAAGTTTTTCGGGCGCGTTTACTTATTTCATCTTCTTTCTTTCTACCCTTCCGCAAAGATGACTTGTTTAGGCTTTTACAGAGTATGATAAAGACTTGGCTATTTAGTTACGTTTGTGATTCCTTCTCGCTTAACCCACAACATAGCTATCACTTCGGTGTCTCACGCAGTTGAGGAAATGTCAAGAGGTTTTGTACATTGGGTACACCGTTTCTTTTTCGAGGATTAGTACAAGTTTAAGTTACAAATCTGGGGAATTCTACATCATGATCAAGTCTGGTATATCGGGTTTACTTCTCCATGTAGTCATAGCTATAGCCGACATAATATGTGGAAGATGTGTTTACCAAAGTGATTAATGGATGAGATGTGATCAGCAATTCCCATAGAATATTCGATGCCACTGAATAACAATGATACTTCATAGTCTAAGCAATATCTTTCAAGAATCTTCAGTGTCAGTCATGACTTTTCAAGATGTTTGCTTATGACAAGAACTTTTCGTGCATATCGTTAATGATGCTTCCGAAGGTTCAAAACTGTCATGGGGGAGAAACGTATACTTTGATGTTACGGTCAACCTTCAGAGGGAAGTAGTGTATACTACTTGACTTAGCATGGTCTGTGAAGTTGTCTACATATATGGGTAAAGAATTGTTGATGTTATTGTTGATGATGGAGTATGAACCGTTGAAGAACCGTTGTATGTTCTCCTAAAACAGACATTCACCGAAACCAAAGTTGTCATAACACATTCAAGCTGACATTGTTTACGGTTTTGTCTTGATTTTGTAAAATTCCGCGAAAGAATCTATTTCTCGGTTTAAATCATAGACTTGTAAAATCCCGTGACAATGGAAACATCTTGATAATAGTAAAGTGCATCTCCGGATCTATCTTACGGTTTAGTCTTGGTTTTGTAAAATCCTGCGAAAGAAACTATTTCTCGGTTTAACCATAGAATTGTGAAATCCCGTAATGATGGAACCATCTTGGAGAAAGGAAAGTGTATTTTGGGATCTTATATGATGCTGGTGCTACAGTTTCTACTTCGAAGAAGGGAAAAAGGGGTGTACTTCATGAATTGGATGTGTGTTTGGATATTCATCATGGCAGTTTGGTTATTACATGGTTTTACGGGGTTATGTGCTTTTAACCATGGACGGGATGAAAACCATTATCATAGTTCACTTAAAACGTCAAAGGAGGCTAGAATTGAGCTTTTAACCAGAAGATGTGACAACGGGGTTAATTCACTATTATTTATTTTAGGTTAAAGTGAAATATCACGGGCGAGTGTACTTAGTATCTGAAGGTACCGGGGATGGTTGGATGAAAATTCTTCACGATCCTTGTTCAAGCTTATTATCAAAAACGAAGACTTGGAAATCTAGTTATTGTTGGGTGACTTTTTCCTTTTCTTTTACCACTTGGGGGAATTGGGCTTTTGCCATCACAAAATAACTATCACTTTAAGGAGTTACATTGTAGTGCTCAGTGTCACATTCAATTGTGGATTTTCAAGAGGTGATGTATGTCTTATACTTGATGGTTGGTTGGATGAAGAGTATAGAGTACTTAGAGATTCAATGGAGGATGAAGTCTCGGCATCGATCTTTGTTACATATGTGCAAGTTTAAGTCGACGAGTTTGGTTAGTTTACTTGAGGTCAAATTCATCATATTAGGTTTTCTCCATCAGCTGTCACGACAAAGAGCATACTGAATGATAATGGGGTTGATTACAAGTTTGCCAAGAGTAGATGAAAAGAGAGAGATTATGATGTTTGAACACAACAGTTCAAGCCTCGTACCTCAAAGAAAATAAAAGTGTACGCTTCAGTGCGCTTTATCTTCTGAAGAAGAGAAATCTTCTTATCAATGACCATTCTCAACAACATGCTTCATACTTTTTCCATGCGCTTTCAGTTATCAAGTGAACCATACTACCGATGATTGTTCTCTTATTCCACTTGCTCAATTATAATGACGATGGCGACATCATATGCTACCTTTGAGGGGGAGAAGTGTGAATAGACTACATTTGGATGACTTCACTTACTTAATCAAGAATGGTATCTCCGTACAATTCTTAAGGGGAGAAGAAGTGTGATAATACTGCATGGTTGATTGTTATCTGAGAATAAATGATCATACGGCTCCAAACTAATGTAAGAACCGAGATTCTTCTTATTGGGTCATCTTCATCATGTCTTCGATTGAGATGGTGTATAAGTTTGTACCAAGTGTTCGTCTTAAAAGTTCCACACCATCAAGCTCTCTATCAAAGAAAGAGTGTTTTCTGAAGGCCACTTCAAGATCAGAGTCACTGAATTGACCAACAGAGAACAGATTATGACTAACATATTAACGAATCAAGTGTGTTCTTCTAAGAGCCGTTGGTTGACATCTTCACTTGGGCGGATATGATTAAATGAAAAAATGCTTCCAGATGCGGGGCTGATTTCCTTGATGAACATCTTTCTGTTCTTGTTTGATTGGGAGGGATTTTAGTTAAGGGAATTTGCTATATATAAGTTAACGGGAATGCATTTGGTGAGATGAAGATGTTGACATTCAGATCCCCAAATGGACAATCTTGAACAAGGTCGATTCTACAGTCTGTTCTACATTTTCTGCTACATGTTAGAAGACTAAAGACGAGTTGCATTTAACAATCTAAAGATTTCTTCTTAATTCAAGCATTCATCATAAAGATTGTCCATTTAGGGGAGAGCACTAATTGGCGGAGAGTGATATCAGATTCAATCCCAATTAGACTTGCTCACATTCTACTTCAGCAAGTTGATTCTCACAAGTCTTCAAGTGTTCTTCTCAATAGATTTCAAGTATATGGGCGTATAATGAGTTGTTGATTCTGAGGTATCAAAACCAGCAGGGGGAAGGAGACACACATCTAAACGTGAGTAATCTTGATGAACTTAATACTTCTAAGTGATTGAAGATATCCCGGGAAGAAAAATGTCATTACCGCAGAGAAACTCAAGGTTTGACTCATGGCGTTTAGTGCTCTTATTCAAACTAAGTGGGGGAAGAGATGTAAGAGACAGTTTCTGAATATAAAAGAGGCACACAAGTGTGGGGGCATTTGGGTACTTCGGGTTCTTGAGCTTCATACACAATCATCAGGAAAGATAAATGTGCATTGGGTGTGGTGCTATCATTTATTCTTTGTAACTCTATTTGTGTATTCGGGCTCTTGAACACTATTCTAAGAGACGGGCTGCATCAATTCAACTACTCGGGGGAAGTGGTCTCTTGACACCTTTTGGAATGGATTGCTTCAGTCTTCACTGGAAATGGAATTTGAGAAGATTCATTCAAGCGTGGGATGATACGTTGTTGTTCTTCTTGTTGATGATATAACCCCGAACGAAGAATCACTAAGATCATTCTTAAAAGGAGCAGCAAGATCGATGATAATGGTGTGCTTCTGTATGCACCTGGGTAAGGCAAGCTTGAAATAGAGCTTAATCCGCCAACAAAGGATTTCACGATTTGGGGAAGTCGCCAAAGTCTCACTTTCAGATGGTTCAATTTCTCTCAATTCAGAGCCTCAAAAGCTTTGGTGGTGAATGTTTAAGAGATGATGACTTCTATCTTCTTCAACGGGGCTGCTCGATATCCTTATCTCGGTACTCGTATCATCATCTTCTTATACTATATCATCTAAATTCTTATACTATATCATCTAAACTATCTTTGTAAATATTTATCAAAAACCAAATAGAAAACTATAAAACCAACAAAAACCCATAAAAATCAGAAAATTTAAAAATACCAAAAATATGTTTTCTCAAGACATGTCTTCTGGTATCGATAACATCTACGGTCTTAGAAATGTCATTCAATAATGGCACGGGACCATAGATGAAGTTCGAGCAGGAGGTGTAAATATTCTTTTCCAAAACATGTCTCAAAATATGGTTTGCAGTTACTTCAGACTGTAACCCGTGCTTAAACCATCGTTTGCTATTAATTCGGATAGCAACCCATTGTTCAAGAAAGAAAATTTGCTGCGCTAAACCAATTTTCAAATATTTCGTGCACTTATCCTAAAACAAAATGAGGAAAGTATGTCGAAGGACTGTTGTTCCTACTCAAACATTTTTCCTTCTAAAATTCTTCAAAAAAATATTTGTTGTTTTCAAAAATGGTGGTAAATGAGTTGCTTGTAAATCAATCAGATTCAGAGTTTTCGTAAAAATTGAAAACTCAATCAATGACTTCAGCGCTTTTAAACTTTTCAGAAAAATAAGTCATTGATTGAGGGGGATAATGTTTTCAAATCTATATTATCTAACGAGCTTATCTATTATCCTATATACTTAAATGTAAAACATGTTAACCTACGTTGAAGGACTAGGTGACTAGGATATGATTATTAGGATTAGATGATTAGAGTTTGATAAACACATAATTCCCATGCATTTGTATGATCTGATTGATATGTTGGATTGACTTTTATTAGTCGATTGTTGTTTGGGTGATGTCGACCACCATATATCTGTATGTGTGTTCACTAACGTATGCATGTATATTGGTATATAAGAATGTTCCCTATCTGGATCCCACATAAGAAGATGATTGGATGCCGAAAGGAAAGGGTAACTATATCTTGGGTCGATAAAAGAAGAAACGAAGCTTAATCAGATCTCTCCATGGATAGTTGGTACGATAGATGCAACTTCAAAGGTCTCGCTGCATCAGCAGACGGTTTTCTTGCAACCTTCAGCAACAACAACAGGCAGCAATCAACCACCTAACGTATCTTTGTGCAGGATAATAGTGATGATACCATTTTTTTAAACAATTTTTGAATAATATTGTTTTGAAAATGGAAAAATATTTGTTTGAAAATAAATTGAACTAAACTTTGGAAATCACCGGACTTCATTTTATCTAAACTTAAGTCACTCAATCAACGACTACGGTCATCGATTGAGGGGGAGAGTGATTTAAAATTAAATATTTTCAAATGATATTTCATCTATCAAGTCCGTTTGTGCTAAATAAGTGGTGATCTAAAGATTTAATGTTATGTCATGGTTTGATTTTCGTTAAAACACAAAGATCTTTCAAAATGAAATTTTTTCTGTTCTTTTTTTATTGTGAAATTGTTTTATTTTACTTAAAGATCTCTTAAAACAATGATACCTGACACTAACAATCTTTAATGTCTTAACCTGTCCCTTATCTATCAATTTCAAAAGTTAAATCTTGCCACGTCTTTCCCCAAACGTTTCTAAATGACTTAAATTAATTGAGATTACAAATCTCAAATGGTTTGAAATTTTTGATCGGGGGAGAGATCATGATTTAAATCTCAAATCGGTTTTAAAGGGTAATTGTTTCTAAAGCACTCTTTTCTTCATGTGCCAAATGATTTTGAAATACATAATGCACATGATTGTGAAGGAGCATTTAACCAAAACCAAAAGAGTATTTAAACAAGGCCACATATTCTCCCATCTTTTCCAAACCTTATTAAATCACTTATGATCCAAAATCTCAAAGGGTTTGATATTTTTGATCGGGAGAGAATTTGTGATTTAATATGAAATTTGATAAAAGATGATCGTTTTGATTCAAAGTGCAAGTTCTCTCTAATACGTGCTAAACTCTTTCGTATATCGATGCACATATTGAGGGGGAGCTAATGGTTTCTATTGGCAATCGTGAAAAGTACTTCAAAAAACTCTTGCCTCTATGTGCAAAATGATTTTCAAATATCCAACGCACATATTGAGGGGAAGAATTTACCATGAAAATCAAAGGCTTTTCTAAGGAAATTGTGATCAAGAAATTGTTTCAAAGAACTCTTGCCTCCATGTGCTAAACAATTTCAAAATCATATGAACATGTTGAGGGGGAGCATTTCTAAAAGATCAAAAAATTAAGGTACAAAATGCTTTGATTTTATATCACAAGTACCTTGATTGATTTTCCAAATGATTTTCAATTGGTTTCGAGAAGGAAAGAACAATACCAAAAGACCGACCAATTTACTTTATGCATGGTGTTATAAGGATGGTTAGGTTAGGTATTCGTTCCCATGATCCGCCAGAGTCGGAGGATCTACCAGGACAATCCACTAGATAGTGTAGAAGTCCTAGGTATGATGAAAAAGGAGAAAATGAGATCATGGAAGAGTGCGGACTAAGACTGAGCTAGTTCTGGAATAAACCCAACAAGGTTCTAGTTATGAAGTCTCGGTAAGCACTGAAGGGGTTGAAGAATGAAAAGAATTGAATGAGAAAAGGGTGAAAAGAAATAGCCCTCCATTAATTCAACCTTAGGGCAGAAACCGCGTTCAATACATTTGCTACGGTGGTTACTAAGGTAACACTTGGTATTGAAGACAAGACGTCATGGACCCGGGACGACTTGCACTAAACATCCCAAGCTACTCAAGTTCCTCTTAAAAGGGCTTGTTTCATTCTCACGGGGAACCTACATAATCTATCGACTTTCTCTTAGAGATTGTTGATATTGAAGAAGGAGACCCTCTCCCTAGTCTCCGGCATGGGAACCAAATGTGCACAATTGAGTCTAGAGCCAAGAGATCATCCACAATATCTCATTAGGACACAAAATTAATGAAGACTTACTGTTTCACACAATGTGGGAAGTAAGTATATATTGAGAGTCCTACGCATTATCCTTGTGATATTTGCCAGAACATCCGAGTGATATGTAAAGTATTCACGATGAAAATGGAAATCCTTCTAGAGCCAACATCAAACAAGCTCTTGGTGGGTGACATGTGAGATCTTTTCTAAAGATCAAACTTGTGACAACTAGATAGAAACGATGGGGCGATTCACTCGTGAATCAACCTTGGTCCAGGAAATGAATTGACGAATACTTTTGGAAAAACCGTTCGATGTGCAAATCTTCTTTTCTCTAGCACATCGAATGTGTATTCATATTTCAAACTCAAAAAGTATCTCTGATTGAAAAAATACTTTTGGAAAAACCGTTCGATGTGTAAATTTCTTCCTTTCTCTAGCACATCGAATGTGTATTCTCTTTCAAATATAAAAGGTATTTTTGATTGAAAATTGATCTTTCTCATAAAACCTTCGTCGTATTGCAAAACTCTTTCTTCTAAGCAATACGCGATTGTTTTTCAAATCAATTTTTCATCAATCAATGAATCTCAATTCGCTGGTTCACTCACTCCATGTTGTCTTCTTGGAGACGCTCCGGTTTGAGAACTGCAAGAGCAAGCTGAAACCGTCAAGGAGATTCTTGAATTATACCGATCGAGGCAGACTTACTTGATCAACGGGAACCGTGGGCGTGTACCTTAATTCGACGAAAGTGATCAAAGACAATTTCGTGTGTTTTATTGTTAACCGTTGTTTTGCGGTACATTTGGGACGGTTGGTGATCGATATTGAGAACTCAATTCATAGCCGCATGCTCACAAAGATCCACACTTAATTAAAGAAATCATGACAAGTGCTTATCTACATGACCTGGCTCTGATATTTTTATACTATGCTTCTGCTACGCTGCTGCAAATATCATGAACCAGTAAAAGCTTCCGCTACTCTAATGAAATGATGTCATGATCCAGAAAGTGTGAGCATGTCGGTCCTAAAGTCACAACATCACATGAAGGCAACACAACAAAGGGTGATCCATAGATTTACTGTGGCTGATGATCTCAAAGAAAGCTCGAAGATCATCAAAGATGTGGATCAGTTCAAAGACATCCACTTAAAGTACAAAGCGGTCGGACTTTGAAGAATCACTGCTAAAGCACAAAAATAGAATGCTAGGATTCGAAATGTAAATCATGGGGTGACCTCCCTTAGGGGAAGATTGTTAGGAATTAGAAATTCCATGTGAAGTTTCGGTCACCCCAACTATAGACTAGCACAAGTTAGCTCGTAGACATATCGTTATTTACTATTTTTTAGATTAGTTTTAGCTTAGTGCAACACCGTGGAGGAAGGACGGGTCTTTACCCATTGTATGCCTGATCCACAGCCCAACAAAAAGGCGTATTGTTTGTAACTATAAATACCCCTTCCATCCTTGGAAGGGGTGGTGCTTCTCATCAATCTTGTTAGGATCCTATATTTATTGTGTTGATGATTCGGGTGGTCTTGGATGATAGAAATACATGATAGCCATTTGAGAGAGAAAGAGATGAGAGGGTGTTTCTTGGTAGAGACTTGGTTTGTAAAAAGTGAAAGATTAGATTAAGAAGCACCACCCCTTCCAAGGATGGAAGGGGTATTTATAGTTACAAATACTACGTCCTCCTATCGGACTGTGGATCAGGCATACAGTGGGTAAAGACCCGACCTTCCTCCACGGTGTTACACTAAACTATTCTACGCTACTAACTAACTAATTAACTACAAAACAATGTAAATAACTACAAGTCTACGAGCTAAAATATGCTAGACCATAATTGGGGTGACCGACACTTTAACATGGAATTTCCAATTCCTAACAATCTCCACCTAAGGGAGGTCACCCCATGATTTACATTTTGAATCCTAGCATTCTATTATTGACTTTGTTCTTGAGCTCGTAGACATCAATTCTTCAATTCCGCAATCTTTGTGCATTAGTAGCGATTCTTTAAAGTCCGCATAATTTTGTACTTTGAGTGGAGGTCTTTGAACTGATCCACATCTTTGATGATCTTCGAGCTTTCTTTGAGATCATCAGCCACAGCAAATCTCTGGATCACCCTTTATTGTGTTGCCTTCATGTGATGTTGTAACTTTTGGACCGACATGCTCACACTTTTGGATCATGACATCTTTCATCGAGTAGCGAAGCTTTATCGTTCATGATATTTGCGCCTATCGAGCCGGTTATGTAGATAAGCACTTGTCATGATTTCTTTAATTAAGTGTAGATGCTGTGAGCATGCGGCTGGATTGACTCACTCAATCGATCACCGCAACCGTCCAAATGTACCCGCAAATACCGTGAAGGAATAAAACACATGAAAGTGTCTTTGATCACTTTCGCTGAATTGAGGTACACGGCCCACGGTTCCTCGTTGATCAGTACAAGTACTGCCTGTGATCATGTATAATTCTGAAGAATCTCCTTGACAGGGTTTCGCAGCTGTTCTAGCCGTTCTCAAACCGGAACGTCTCAAAGAAGACAACGCGAAGTGAGTGAACTAGCAAATTGAGATTTACTGATTGACAGAAATTGATTTGAAAACAATCGTGTATTGCTTAAGATAAAGAGTTTTTCAATACGTCGAAGGCTTAAAAGAAGAAATCAATTTTCAATCATAAATACCCTTTTATTTTGAAAAAATAATACACAGTCGAAGTGCTAGAGAAAAGAGTTTTTGAGCACAACGACCGGTTTTTCAAAGGTATCCGTCAATCGTTTTCCTGGACCAAGGTTGATTCAAGATTGAATCGCCCCACTGTTTCTATCCAGTTGTCACAAGCTTGAACTTTTGCAAGATCTCACATGTCACCCACCAAGAGCTTGTTTGATGTTGGCTCTAGAAGGATTTCCATCTTCATCGTGAATATTATGAATATTCCTCGGATGTTCTGGCAATACCACAAGGATAATGCGTAGGACTCTTAATATATACTTACTTTCCACATTGTGTGAAACAGCAAGTCTTTCAAAATTCATTAATTTAGTGTCCTAATGAGATATTGTGGATGATCTCTTGGCTCTAGACTCAATTGTGCATTTTGGTTTCCTATGCCGGAGACTAGGGAGAGGGTCTCCTTCTTCAATATCAACAATCTCTAAGAGAAAGTCGATAGACAATGTAGGTTCCCCGTGAGAATGAAACAAGTCCTTTTAAGAGGAACTTGAGTAGCTTGCAAAGTTAGGTGCAGTGATGGTCCATGACGCCTTGTCTTCAATACCGTGTTACCTTATTAACCACCAAGTAGCATATGTATTGAACCCGGTTTCTACCTAAGGTTGAAATTGGAGGGCTATTTCTTTTCACCCTTTTCTCATTCATTTCTTTTCATTCTTCAACCCTTCAATGCTTACGAGACTTCATAAATAGAACCTTGTTGGGTTAATTCCAGTTCTAGCTCTATCTCAGTCAAGACTCTTCCCATTTCTCATTTTTCTCCTTTTTTCATCACACCTAAGGACTCTACACTATCTAGTGGATTGTCCCAGAAGATCCTCCTGCTCCGGATGGGAACTAATACCTAACCTCACCATCCTTATAACTCCAAGCACAAAGTAAAATGGTCGGTCTTTTGGTACAGTTCATTCTTCCTTGAAACCAATTGAAAAATCATTTGGAAAATCAATCAAGGTACTTGTGATACGAGATCAAAGCATTTTGTACCTTAATAGTTTTGATCATTTAGAAATGCTCCCCCTCAACATGTGCATATGATTTTTAAATTGTTTAGCACATGGAGGCAAGAGTTCTTTGAAATATATTCTTGATCACAATTTCCGTAGAAAAAGCCATTTTATTTTCTTTCGTAAATTCTCCCCCTCAATATGTGCGTAGGATATTTAAAAGCATTTTATCACACAGAGGAAAGAGTTCTTTGAAGTACTTTTCGTGATTGCCAATAGAAACCATTCGCTCCCCCTCAATATGTGCATCGATATACGAAAGAGTTTGGCACATATTAGAGAGAACTTGCACTTTGAATCAAAACAATCATCTTTTATCAAATTTCATATTAAATCACAAATTCTCCCCCCGATCAAAAATATCAAACCCTTTGAGATTTTGGATCCCAAGTGATTTAATAAGGTTTGGAAAACATGGGAGAAAATGTGGCCTTGTTTAAATACTCTTATGGTTTTTGGTTAAATGCTCCTTCACAATCATGTGCATTATGTATTTCAGAATCGTTTGGCACATGAAGGAAGGAGTGATTTTGCAACAATCACCCTTTAAAACCGATTTGAGATTTAAATCACGATCTCTCCCCCGATCAAAAATTTCAAACCTTTTGAGATTTGTGATCCCAATTGATTTAAATCATTTAAAAGATTTTGGGGAAAGACGTGGCAAGATTTGATTTTGAAAAATGACAGATAAGGACCATTTAAGAC
This sequence comes from Chrysanthemum makinoi, assembly GCA_910596185.1. Classification (NCBI taxonomy): domain Eukaryota; kingdom Viridiplantae; phylum Streptophyta; class Magnoliopsida; order Asterales; family Asteraceae; genus Chrysanthemum; species Chrysanthemum makinoi. The sequence continues at coordinate 131,567,027 of OU343221.1, forward strand.
ATTAAAGATCGTTAGTGTCAGGTATGATTGTTTTAAGAGATCTTTTAGGTAAAATAAAATAATTTCACAATCAAACAAGAACATAAAAAATTTCATTTTGAGAGATCTTTGAGTTTTAAAGAAAATCATACCATGACATAACATTAAATCTTTAGATCACCACTTTATTTCGTACAAATCGGAACTTTTGTGAAGAAATGTTGTTTGAAAATATTTTATTTTAAATCACTCTCCCCCTCAATCGATGACCGTAGTCGATGATTGAGAGACTAAAGTTTTGATAAAATGAAGTCCGGTGATTTTCAAAATTAAGTCCAATTAATTTTCAAAACAATATTTTCCATTTTCAAAACAATTTAATCAAATTTTTCAAAATTGTTTAAAAATGGTATCCTGCACAAAGATACGTTCGATGGTTGAGAAGCTTCGTTGTTGCGTGAGGGTGGAAGAAAACCGTCTGCAGATGCTGAGACTCTTACGTTGCATTTTTCATGCCAACAGAGGTCAAATTAAGCTCCGTTTCTTCATTTGATGATGAAGAAAAACCTTCTGCTGATGCAGTGAGACCTCTTACGTTGCATTTTTTCATGCCAACTCTCCATAGAAGTCAAATTAAGCTCCGTTTCCTTTCGGCATCCAATCATCTTGTATTGTGGGATTTGGATCGGGAACATTCTTATATACCAAAATACATGCATACGTTAGTGAACACACATACAGATTTATGGTGGTCAACATCACCCAAACAAAGAATCGACTAATTAAAGTCAATCCAACATATCAATCATATCATGTAAAGCATGGGAATAATGTGTTCATCAAACTTTAATCATCTAATCCTAACAATCATATCCTAGGCACCTAGTCCTTCAACATAGGTTAACATCATTTTTCAGTTAAGCATTTAGGATAATTAGATAAGTCCGATAGATGATATAAATTTGAAAACATTCTCCCCTTCAATCAATGACTCATTTTCAAAAGTTTAAAATGAAGTCATTGATTGAGTTTTCAATTTTTATAACAACTCTGATTCTGATTGATTTTTTCAAGCAACTCATTTTCCACCACTTTTGAAAAACAACAAATATTTTTCTGAAGTATTTTAGACGGAAAAACATTTGTATAGGAACAGCAGTCCTTCGACATACTTTTCTCAATTAGTTTTAGGATAAGTGCACGAAATATTTGAAAATTGGTTTAGCGCAAGACTTTCCTTTCCTTGAAGAGCGGGTTGCTATCGAAATAAGCAAGCCATAGTTTAAGCGGGTCACACTGCAAGTAATCGCAGCCATATTTTTAGACATGTTTTGGAAAAAGAATATTTACACCTCCTGCTCGAACTTCATCTATGATCCCGTGCCATTATTGAATGACATTTCTAAGACTGCAGATGTTATCGATACCAGAAGACATGTCTTGAGAAAACATATTTTTGGTATTTTTAAATTTTCTGATTTTTATGGGTTTTTGTTGGTTTTATATTTTTGTATTTTGGTTTTTGAAAAATATTTACAAAGATAGAATAGATGATATAGTTTAAGAAAGATGATGATACGAATTACCGAGATAAGAATATCGAAAGCCCGTTGTAGAAGATAAAAGTCATCATCTCTTAAACATTCACCACCAAAGCTTCCAAGGCTCTTGCAATGAAGAAAGAAATTGAACCATCTGAAAGTGAGACTTTGGCGCTTTCCCCCAACCGAAAATCCTTTAGTCGAGCAGATTCAAAGCTTTCTTACAAGCTTCCTTAGCAGTGCACAAAGAAGCACACCAATATCATCGAACTTGCTGCTCCTTTTAAGAATAATCATCGTGATTCATCGTTCGGGGTTATATCATCCAATAGAAGAACAACAACATTTCATCCCACGCTTAAATAACTTCTCTCAAATTCCTTTTCCACTGAAGTCTGAAGCGATTCATTCCAAAAGATGTCAAGAGAACACTTCCCCCAAGCAGATGAATTGATACAGTCAGTCTCTTAGACTAGAGCTCACGAACCCGAATACACATATACCCGAAGACAAAGAGACTTATACCATCGAAATAGCAGATTAAGTCTAATAGCCAAAGAATAACCCCGATGTATATTTTTCTCTCCCCCTGAATAAAGTGTATGAATCTCAAGAACCCGAAGTACCCGAATGCCCAAAGAGAGAATAACCAATAACATTGAAGAACAAGCCGAATCACTAATTATCTCTGCGGATGAAAATCTCTGCGGATGTCCACTCCGGAATAAGTGATTATATCTCTGAATCACTGATAAAGCCCTCAAGTAAAACGGTGAGCATCACCAATGTACAATCTCTCTCCATGATGATTGCGATAACATCGAAATCATCACACACTTGTGTACCTCTTTTATCTTCCGAAACTAACTCTTCCATCTCTTCCCCCACATAGTTGGAATAAGAACACTAAACGCCATGAGTCAAACCTTGAGGTTCTCTGCGGTAATGACATTAGTCTTCCCGGGATATCTTCAATCACTTAGAAGTATTAAGCTCATCAACTTTTACTCGCGTTTTAGATGTGTGTCTCCTTCCCCCTTGCTGGTTTTGATACTTCAGAATCAGCAACACATTGTAAGCCCGTATACTAGAAATTTGTTGAGAAGAACATTAGAAATCTTATGAGAATCAACTTGCTGAAGAACATAATGAGCAAGTCTAATTGGGGATTAAATCAGACATTTCACCCTGCCCCAATTAGTGCTCTCCCCTAAACCAAAAATCTGTTTGATAAATGCCCAGATTAAGAAGAAGTCTTTAGATAGTCAAATGTAACTCGTCTTTAGTCATCTAACATGCAGAAAATGTAGAACCGACTTTAGACTCGACCTTCTTCAAGATTGTCCAATTGGGGAATAGAAAGTCAACATCTTCAACTCACCAAATGCATTCCCGTTAACATACAAATAGCAAATCCCCTTAACTCAAATCCCTCCCAATCAAACAAGAACATAAAGATGTTCATTAAGGAAATCAGCCCAGCAACTGGAAGCACTTTGTCATTAATCAAATCAGCCCGTGTGAAGATGTTAACCAACGACTCTTACTAGAAAACTCCATGTGAAGATGACCCGATAAGAAGAAGCTCGGTTCTTACATGAGTTTGGAGCCATTTGACCATATATTCTCAAATATCAATCAACCATGCAGAAAATTCACACTTCTTCTCCCCCTCAAGAATTGCATACGGAGATGCCATTCTTGATTAAACAAGTGATTATCATCGAAATGTATTCTATTCACACTTCTCCCCTGCAAAATTAGCACATGATGTCGCATCTTCATTATATTGAGCAAGTGGAATAAGAGTAATTATTTAGTCAGTTCACTTGATGACTGAAGCGCAAGGAAAAAGCATGAAGCATGTTGATGAGAATGGTCATAAATAAGAAGATTTCTCTTCTTCCCAAGATAAAACGCACTGAAATATACACTTTTCTTTTCTTTAGAGAACGAGGCATGAACTGTTGTGTTCATACGTCATATTGTTGAAGTACGAGGCCTGAACTAATGTGAACAGACGTCATAAATCTCTCTCTTTTCAAACTCTCTTGGCAAAACATGTAATCACCCCATTATCATTAAGTAGGCTCTTTGTTGTGACAACGGTGATGAGAAAACCCAATATGATGAATTTGACCACGAAGAAAACAACCCGAACTCGTGACTTAAACTTGCACATATGTAACAAAAGCGAAATCGAGACTTCATCGTCCATTGAATCTCTAAGTACTCTATACTCTTCATCCAACCAACCATCAAGTATAAGACGAACATCACCTCTTGAAAATCCACAATTAAATGTTACCTTTGAGCACTACAACGTAACTCCTTAAAGTGATAGTTATTTTTGGCAAAAGAGCCCAATTCACCCAAGTGGTAAAAGAAAAGGAAAAGACTCTAAAAAATAACTAGATTTCCAAGTCTTCATTTTTGGAAAAATCTCGAACAAGGATCTCGAAGAATCTTCATCCAACCATCCCGATACCTTGATACAAAGTACACTTTCGCCGTGATATTTCACTTCAACCTCAAATAAATAATAGTGAATTAACCCGTTGTCACATCTTACGGTTAAAAGCTCAACTCTAGCCTCCTTTGACGTTTTAAGTGAACTATGATAATGGTTTCATCCTGACCATGGTAAAAGCACATAACCCCGTAAAACCTTGTAATAACCAAAGCGCCATGAAGAATATCCAAACAATTACCCAATTCATGAAGTGCACCCTTTATCCCTTCTTCAAGTAAAACCGTAGCACCAAGATCCGGATAAGATCTCGAAGTACACTTTCCTTTCTCAAGGATGGTTCCATCATCACGGGATTTTACAATTCTATAGTTTAAACCGAGAAATAGTTTCTTTCGCGGGATTTTACAAAACCAAGAATAAACCGTAAGATAGATCCGAAAATGCATTTTACAATTACCAGGATGTTTCCATTGTCACGGGATTTTACAAGTTTATGATTTAAACCGAGAAATAAGTTCTTTCGCGGGATTTTACAAAATCAAGACAAAACCGTAAACAACGTGTACTTGAATGTGTTATGACAACTTTGGTTTCGGTGATTATCTTTTAGGGGAACATGCAGCGGTTCATCAACGGTTCATTATCCAACATCATCAACATCATTAACCATCAAATAAATACTCTGGTAAACACATCATTCACACATTATGTCGGCTATTGCAGTGACAACATAGTGATGTAAACCCGATATGCCAAACTTGATCATGAAGTGAAATTCCCCAGATTTGTTACTTAAACTTGTACTAATCCTTGTAAAGAAGAAACGGTGTACCCAATGTACAAAACCTCTTGACGTATCCTCAACTGCGTGAGACACCGAAGTGATAGTTACGTTGTGGGTTAAGCGAGAAAGAATCACAATCGTAACTAAATACCCACAACTAACTCTAGGATAATCGGGGTCTTGCCTATTTGAATAGGTTTCTTTATCACCAAAGTATAATATGTGCTAGTCATGATATTTATTGGGGATTTACGATCAATGTAAGCCTTTGCCACGAAAAGATGTGATATGCAACATGGTATGTTGAGATTTCTAGGATTTCCAAAGATGATTCGTGGGCTTCTCCTAACATACATGTGACGAAGGTCGCGTACTAGGTGTGGGTGGCATGAAATTTCTTCTTCCGTAGGAAACTTATTAATGTATTCATCACCTACTTCGTTGGTCGATTCTTCCTTAGGAGTTTCACTAACCTCAAGTACTGTCTCATGGTTTGCTTCGTCACTATTCCTATTTGGTTTTACTAAAGTGATGGCATTGATGAATTGAACATGCTTGGATGAAGATGGATCCCTAGTTTCGAAGTACTTGCTTGGGTCCTTAATTTTCACACCGGAAGCTTTGGGAGAATGAGTCGAGATGGCGTTAACCTTTTCAGTGGTCCTCCTATTACTATTGGTCATGGCTTTCAAAAGGTTATCTATCTTCCTATCCATCTCGGCTTGTTGTTGGTTAAAGCAGTCTGAAAGCTTGGCTATTTGAGCTTCTTGGGATGTAACTAGGTGTTGCAACATCCCTTCTACGCTTTGTTTATTAGGTCCGTGAGGTGAATTCTTTGGTTTGTCCCTAATTATAGTCGGGTTTTCCCCTCCATGCTTCTCGGGCATCATTGAAAGTCCTAGGTCCGGGTGTTGTGGGGAATCTCCCTCCTATTTCATTGGTACGCAAGGGAGTCTCGTGCAAGTACGATTGTCATGGGGACCACTACATATCTCACACAAGGAAGAGACCTTGTTCACTTGGCGTAAAGACTTAGGATTCTCATAGGAGCTCATTAGGAATTTGACTTGATCTTCAAGTTCGAGCATCCTACGATTGGAAGTTTGTGAGACAATAGGAGGCAAGGAGATTGTCTTGATGGTTTTGGGCAACTCACGGGGTCATTCCAACTTTCATTGTCATAGAGGGCAAGGTCCTCTATTGTACCCCACGATTCTTCCATGGTAAGTTCACTAAGTTTGCCACCGGCCGCTTGGTCGATGGATTGTCTAGTTGAGAAATTGACATGATTGTAAAAGATTTAGACTTGAAGCCAAAGATATATGTCGTGATGAGGGACTTTGTGAAGTAAGTCCTTGAATCGAGTCCACGCCTCGTAGAGAGTTTCGCCTTGACGTTGTTGGAACATCAAGATGTCATTCCTTAGTTTGGTAGTTCTCCCTGGTGGGAAAAATTAGGCAAAGAAACGAGTGGTGAGATCATCCCAACTTGAGATGGATCCGGCGGGAAGTCGTTCAAGCCAATTACTAGCTTGGTCCCGTAGAGAGAATTGGAAGAGACGCAAACGCGTGGTCTCCCGTGTGGTAGCATCAAGGTTGATGAAATCAACGATTTTAAGCTAGGAAGTCCTTGAGATGCTGATTAGGATCTTCAGAATGAAGTCCATGGAATGCACATCCGTTTTGCACCAACCGGATGGTGTCAGATCGCAGGGCCTAGTTTGAGCTTGGTCGGGGAGCTCAATGGTGTTCCTATAGCCTTGGTGGCTCAGTCTAGAGTATTCACCAAGAGTACGGCCTCTTGGCGGGTAAATTGGTGGTGGGTTATCACCTTCCATTATGAAAAGTGATGGGATTACTAACAAAGTCACGAAGAAGGGGATAGACTACAAGGAAGCTAAAAATTGAGAAAAAAATCTTACTTGATAGGAATCAAGCAAGGGAACCTAAATGAGATAAAATCCAACTAGCTATTCTATTCTCCGGCATGGCGCCAAAACCTTGATGCGCGTACGAAGCGCGTTCGAGGTCAAAGGAACTTCCTTTTCTTCCAGCAAGTTTTTCAACCACCTAGGCAGTGAACCTAATCGTTGTATTGTAGTATTGGGTAAGCCTAGGGGATTGATATCATTCTCTAGGGGAATAGGAATGCTAGCAAGAAATGTATTGCGAGAAGGTGGGGGTTGAGGATGATTCTTTTTTATCTTTTTATAATTTTTTATAAAGCTAAGGTAAATATCTCGGGGCAATTGCTTTGGGGGTGGTACTTCTACCGATTACTTATACTATTCTAATTAGCTAATACTATGGGTTGTCTTATGTCTATTTGATGTGTGCTCGTATGATGATTAAAAACGTGTTTACCTAGATACTATTACTCCCTAGTTATCTTTTATTGGTCGATTGAATTGTCACACCTTATCTTAACGCATTGTATTCCTAAGGTTGTAGGGAATGAGTGTGCCCTAACTCTTTGAGGTTACCTTTGGGTTTAGCCTATGAAATCCGCAATTCCTTAAACTATTCTGTGAAAACATAGAGGGGAGGTGAATACGTTTTCGTTTAAAACATAAAACTTTTGTATCAAATATAGTATAAACCATTGCATTTGCTAATCTCGACACGAGGATGCATTTAACGCATTACGGCATGTAAGGCCAACCCCTTAATATCGCATAAGATTCCGCAAGATTAATGGTTCATTATAAATCAAGTTTCACCATTATTAGTCCGGTTGCTTTTTCTTGATCAAGCGTGTCATAATATGTAAAGTGTTAAATATAGTTTATGACTATATGAAAGACCAAGTATGTATCACAAACATAGACATCAATCACATAGAAAATAAACAATGTAATGAAAAAATAAGAGTAAAGCGATAAGTAAAAGGATAGACAAACCAACACGAGGATTTATAGTGGTTCGGATACAAGGACACCTTCCTAGCCCTACTCCACTCCCTGAGTCACCTACTCGAGAGTTCAGAACACTACACGACACCAACTCCTTATGGCGGAGAATCCTTCACAACGTTGCCTACTCTTTTTCGGTACTAGGCTAACCACCGGGTTCTTTCACACCAAGGTGAACTACACCTACCACAACGTCGCCTACCCTTTATCCGGTACTAGGCTAAGTACCGAGTTCCATTATAATGGAGGAACTACTACCCAACACTACACAACACCCATACCCCTAAGGAGCCCAATTCCTTATTACAACACCATCAAGGATATCAATATCCTTGGATCCAATACTACTCTATCTTGTACATCAAAACACACCATATCGAATGTACACCTTAGGCACCTTTCACTAATGCCCTAGGTTAGATTACTCGGCACCCTTCACTAATGCCTTTATCTTGACTCTTTTAGCATTCTTCACAAATTCCTTTGACACATCTATGACACCCGTTATGTTTTGTGGCCCAACATAACAAACCTTGTGTTCTATGGCACAAACACATAAACCATCTAGTTTAGTCATAGATATATAACACATCTATGATACCCGTTATGTTTTGTGGCCCAACATAACAAACCTTGTGTTTTATGGCACAAACACATAAACCATCTAGTCTAGTCATAGATACAAAAATATGATACTAGACAATATCCAAGACAATGTGTCTAATGGATATGAAATCCTAAACTAAACATCAAGAACACAAAGCATGATGTAGTTAGTCTTCTATGAATGAAGATGACAAGTTTCTCAATCTTGTTGTAGAAGATCTTCATGTGCTTGTATCTTGTGATGGGTGATCACTTTAGTAGGTAAGGAAGCAAGATCTCTAAGCTTGCTTTGGAGGATCACTTCGAGAATATGCTTACAACAAATGAGAGTTAAAAGCATTATGATCATATGATATGAGGGTGGTTTACATGTTTCCTAATGATGTAAATATACTAGAAATGGTGGAGAGAAACTATGTGTGAAGGTGTGAAGAAATGGTAAGAAGTGGTTTGCTATTTATAGGCAAAAAGACCAAAACCATGTTCTGCCCCAAGGATCCCTTCTGGAGGGATCCGGCCCTTGTAATTCCAGGGATCCGTGGGCACTTTGAGGGATCCGTAGGGTGCTCCCTTTTTCCCCATGGGTTTTGGGTCATGGGTCATGGGTTATGGGTTGGTCCATGGGTATTTCATTAGATACAATGTATCTAATAGATGCAATGCATCTAGTCAAATGGGTATGGGTCTTGGGTCATGGGTTTTACCCAACACATTTACTTATGATTACTTAAGTGTTTTATAAACTATTTAACTAAACATGTTTAATGGTTTGTTAGGGGTTTGATCATAACGCAACATAACAAACATGTACAAACCTGTGTTGTAGCATACAAGGACTTGAGTCATCGAGAGGTGTTGAGAGTATGTTGAGACAAAATATAATTACAAGTAACTTAGACATTTTACGTTATGTATTACAAGTTACATGTTTTTCATCAATAAAACAAATGAGAATGTATAGATTAAATATCGTTATATTTGCACTAACATATTCATTCATAAGCCTCACTTTCACAAAGAATATTCAAGCATTAAACACAACGAATGATGCCTAGTTGCACTCCTAAGCCAATTACAATTAAGATAAGAAAAACCTAACAATAATCAATAACTAGGTTTCATAGATCTAAGAAAACACACAATAAATTTAGCTAGATATGGTAAACAAGCAAGCATACACACACTCAATTGAAGCCATAATGATACTTTGGATTAAAACACTTATCTTGATGTGTAAAATATGGTTTGGGACCCTAAGATACTATCCAAGTCGTACTACAAACGTTTAGGGTTTTTTCTCTAAAAGTCTACCTCCTTAAATGCAGAAAAATTGAATTATATATATATATAGATTTACACTTGCATGATACCTTATAGGTGGGACGCCAGGCCGCCATTAGGGTTTTCGCCAAGTCATCGATGGGACGGCGTCACCTTAGAGTTGTGAGGCCGTCAGGCTTCAGATGGGATGTCGTCTTGGATCTTGATCTGGGCCGTCTGAGATGAAAAGTCTGAGTTCGCCCTTCTTCTTCAAAGCCAGACGCCGTCAATTTATATGAACAAAAATTCCACTGAGCCTTCTGATGCATGTTTTGATCAAGTCTGTATAGAGGGACGGCGTCGCCTTTTGATTGGGACGCCATCAGGTTCAGTTTGAGCAGCTTGAGTGGCTTTGATGTTGAATTTGCCATTTTCTTCATGTATTCACACCTTTTCATCTAAATGTGCATCATTCCAAAGATTTTGCTTCCAAGAGACCTAAAAAGTGAAAAGGAATGAAATTAAGCAGTAACGGATATAGAAGTGGTCGATTAAGGGCTTAAATGACCCCTTAAAAATGTACGTTTTAAATCCTTATCAAAAAACTTGATACGATCCGTATATGTTTGAAAAATACAAAGATGGAAATTTCCTAAAACAAAAACTATGTTTCAAGAATATTTTTGTTGGATGCTAATTAGATGATAACATTAATTCTTTTCTTTTCTTACATCTTATTTTGTCCTAAAAATGCACTAACCTTTCTTGTCATTTTGTTTAGTTAATCCCAAAATAAGCAGTTCATCAAGATTCTTTGGTAATAAGATAACTTTCCCCAAAAAGTTGTCCAAACGTATTACCAAGTAAATCTCGAAGAAACTGGAGTTGTCCATTGATAAAACTTGTCAAAAAGGACACTCAAATTGCAATAGAGGTATGACTTTCATAACACTTATCTCTAAGTAATATTAGTAAAAACATGTGTATGCTTGCATGTCACTAAATAGGAAACTATGTGTTTGATTGTTTGTCTTTTATATAAATATCGAAACATATTTATATGGTATACGTGGCTTCATTAGAAAACTTCGTGCATACGTGTCATCGTCCGTCTAATCCTAGGTATATCAATATGTGTTATCTAAACCTAATATCTAAAAATCAAATCTTTCTAAGTACTAATAAAACAAAACACAAAACACAAATCTCAAATATTACTCTTTCCCCCATAAAAAACCCTCCGATCGTCAAACCCCTCACCAACAAATCTCATTTTTCAAATCTTTCACTTTCAAAAATATGAGACACTCACACTTCATCTTCTTCATCATCTCATTTAGAGAAATCCAAACCAAGGAAGATCTTCATCATCATGGTCTACATCGCTCTCGTGATCATCATCATCTCGCTCATCACTCTCGTGTATCCCATGATCAAATTTTCGCATGGAGATATGTTCTTTGTGTTATTCATCTACATTAGTATCATTTATCCTATCCTTTGTATTGCTTTAAGCATTGCAATGAAATATAAATAATGTGGTAGTTTTCTCTTTTTATTCTCGCGTAATATATTTTTCCTTTTGTTCGCACATTCAAAAAACCACAACATATTTAAAACTATTAATGTAACTTCAAGAATTAATATTGGTTAAAACACATTTTATTTTGTAACATATAAGTTATAAAATACGTTAAAACAAATTTATGTCAAACCTGCAGATCTCCCGTGTTGGGAATAAAGCTAACAGTTACCACTGATACGCTTGTGGTTAACACTGCTAAATATTACACTAGCAGTGGAAACTTTTTACCACTGCCAAGATAATTACCACTGCTATTAGGATAATTGTTATGTATCTGTATATAGATAAGTATAGAAAAGATCTTGTGTATATTATATATTGTTAGGATTATACTTATCTTGTAAAGGACTCCTTGTGCTATAAAAGGAGATCCTAGGTTATTGCTTAGAGTACGTATTACTCATATAAGCTTCAAGGTGTAACCCTAGTGATAAGCATCACTCGTATTATTTCTTAATAATATTGGAGCTTTGTGTTAAACTGTTCACTTACATTACATCATACAATCCGTCTTCTAAGTATATTCCGCGTGCTTATTAATATAACTCAAAATATCACTAACACAAGATGTGTGTTTAGATCCATCAAGTGGTATCAGAGCGAAGGTTTTGATATTTTGATTTAGAAGATCCAAGGAATAAATTTAACCTACTCACTCAAATCAATGGAGATGGAAAACAACCAGTCCAACTCTGCTCTAAGGCTTCCTAAGCTCAAACTTAATGAGTTTGAGATGTGGAGGATAATGATTGAGCAATACTTTCTCATACAAGACTATGCTCTATGGGAGATCATCTTAACTGGTGATTCCTTCAAGTCTATTACTAAGACTGAGAAAGTTGGTGACACAGAAGTTGTAACAATTTCTGACTGAGACTAATGATGAAAGAGCAAAGAAGAAGAATGACCGAAGGCCGAAGTTTGTTACTAATGACTCTTCCTAAAGACGATCATTGCTTTCAGCAAGTATAAGACAAAAGAACTTTTGAAGAGATCTTTCCGCTGTTTTGTGGCAATGATGCTACAAAGAAGACACAAAAGACATTGTTGAAGCAAAGTTATGAAAACTTCTATGCTTCAAGCAATGACTCACTTGACAAAGATCTTCACCAAACTCCAAAAGATTGTCACATAATGACGTGTTTGGCATTGAGGTAGAAAAGGAAGACCTCAATTTGAAGTTTCTAAGAAGTTTGCCTTCTGAGTTTCATACAAATGTTACTGTCTGGGAAAATAAACCAGATATTGAAACTATGAAGCTCAATGATCTTTACAACAACTTCAAACTCATTGAACAAAGATTGAAGAAGGCAGTGAAACTTAGTACAAGCTCTAGCAGCCTGGCATTGTTGTCAACCTTTGTTGACAGTGATGATTCTGAAGATGACAATGATGATGATTTTGCCACTACTGGTTCTACAGTTTCACTGGTAATGCTAGTGTTACCACCGCAGTTCAAAGAAGAAGGTTGTTGGTATTGGAGATCCTACCTTTTATGCTTTTATCTCCACTCAAGTTAATAGCTCTATATTAATTCATGAAGACATAGAGCAAATTGATGAAGATGACTTGGAGGAGATGGACATAAAATGGCAAATAGCTCTTCTTAGCATAAGGGCTAGGAAATTCTACATGAAGACTGGCAAGCCAATTCACATCAATGGTGGTAAAACTGCAGGGTTTGATAAAAAGAAAGTAGAGTGTTTCAATTGTCACAAGTTGGGGCATTTTGCTAGAGAATGCAGAAGACCAAGAAACCAGGACAAAAGGTCTACTTGGTACAAGAAAAAGAAAGAACCAATTGTTGAAGAACCAAAGACAATGTTGGCTATTGATGGTGTGAGCTATGATTGGAGTTTCATGGCTAATGGACAAGAGGAACAACCTTCAGATGCTGCTCTTGTGACTACAGAACATGCTCTCATGGCTTTCTCTGACTCTGAGGTACAAAACTTTGAAAGTTGTTCTAAAACATGTAGGGCTTCTAAAGAATGTGAAAGGCTTAATGAATTATTTGACAACCAAAGAACAGAGTTGTATGCTGCTAATTATACTGTGTCAAACCTTAGAAGAGGCATAGCTGTATTAGAAAAACAACTAGAGCATTATAGAGCAAATGAGTCAAAATATAATGATGATATGATTATTCTTAGAAGAGAGATAGATCATAAGACAGCAGTGAATGAGGCATTAAAAGAAGAGTTTGAAAAACTTAGAAAGATAAATGAGAATGTCAATTTAACTGTTGACACATGCTATTATCAGTCTAAGTCAATTGATAAAATTTGGAATGCTCAAATTACTAGTAAAGTTAAGTCTGGTATGGGATACAACACTGCTCCTCCACCACTAAGGGGTGTTCCATCACCTCCTGGCATAGATGTAGCTCATACAGGTCTAGAGGAATTTCAGGATCTGAATCTTGAATATGGTCCTCCTAAATTTGTGAAAAGTGGAGAAGAGGTTAAGCATGAAACTGATTTTTTTGAAAGTGCTAGTGACTCATCAGTTGTAGATGAGAATGTTAAAAAGAATGTAGAGGCTTCTATCCCAAAAGTTATTAATACTATTACAGAGGAACCTAGGAAATATGTTAACAAGCCTAGATCAACTGTAAGGTATGCTGAGATGTATAAAAACAAGCCATCAACTCCTAAGGGTAACCAGAGGAGTTGGAATCATGTCAAATCTCAACAACTAGGTAGTGATTTTGTGATGTACAACAAAGCATGTTATATTTGTGGTAGCTTTAATCATTTACATGCTAATTGTGACTATCATGTTGGGAGAAGGGAAGTCCATGGGAATAAAAGGGTCGAGTCTAACAAGTTTCAAAATAATGTACACCCTAATTCACATAGCAAAATGATCCCAAGAGCAGTTCAACTAAGAAGTGGTCTTAAAACTTTTGCCACTGCTAAAACTGTTAACACTGCTCACCCTAAATCACCTGTTTCAAGTGCAAAATCTAAACCAACTTTTGCAAAATCTGCACAAACAGGGAAAAGGTCTTTTTCTGATAAAAAGGTTAAATATAACCAACAGTGGGTATCTAAAACTAAACCAGCAGTTACCACTGCTCAATCTATAGTTCCCACTACAAGGGTTGTAAACAAGACCAGGGATAACATGGGAAATGCTGTGAAGGCCTCAAAGACGTTGGGAATGGAAACCTAAAGGAATTATCTCTACAACCAATCCTAATGGTGTATCAATGACCTTTGATAGATTTAAGTATATTGATACATGAGGCAGATCCAAGTCAATCATGGCTTGGGTCCCCAAAGGAAACTAACTCCTTACTTTTATGTGCAGGAACATCAAAGGACAAAAAGATCAGATCAAGACTACACAGACAGTGGATGTTCAAGGCACATGACTGGCAACAAGTCCTATCTCTCAGATTTTGAACATTATGATGGATAGTATGTCATCTTTGGAGGTGGAGTTAATGGAAAAGTTGCTGGTAAAGGGGTCATCAAAACTAGTAACTTGGACTTTGAACCTGTGTACTATGTAAAAGAGCTTAAGTATAATCTTTTTAGTGTGTCACAAATGTGTGACAAGAAAAACAATGTTCTTTTTACTAAAGATATGTGCTTTATTCTCTCTAAGGATTTTAAGATGCCTAATGAAAGTCAGATTCTTCTTAAGATTCCTAGAAAAGGCAACTTATATAGCTTTGACATGAACAACATTGTTGCTAAAGATGATTATGCTTGCTTGCTTGCAAAGGCCACAGTAAATGAATCCATGCTATGGCATAGAAGACTTGGTCATGTTAACTTTAAAACTATAAATAAGATTGTCAAAGATGGTTTGGTAAGAGGCTTACCTCAGAAAAGATTTGAAAATGATCAAACCTGTGTGGCTTGTCTTAAAGGCAAACAACACAGAGCTTCTTGCAGGTCAAAGTTGGTTAACTTTATTGCTCACCCACTTCAAATGTTATATATGGACTTGTTTGGTCCTACATCTGTGAGCAGCTTAAATCTTAAGAAGTATTGTCTGTTGTGACTGACAATTTTAGCAGTGTTTACATGGGTTTTCTTTCTAAGGACTAAGGATGAAACAACTGGCATCCTTAAGATCTTCATCACATAAGTTGAAAACCAATATGATATGAAAGTTAAAATCATTAGGTGTGACAATGGGACAGAATTTAAGAATAGAGTTATGGATGATTTTTGCAGAGATAAAGGTATTAAAAGAGAATTTAGTGTGCTAGAACTCCTCAACAAAATGGTGTTGCTGAGAGGAGAAACATGACACTTATAGAGGTTGCTAGAACCATGTTGGCAGATTCAAAATTGCCAATCACTTTTTGGGCAGAAGCAGTTAACACTGCATGTTATGTGCAAAACAGGGTTTTAAGCAAAGAACAAGACACCTTATGAGTTATTTAAAGGTAGACCTCATATCCTAGACTTCATGAGACCATTTGGATGTCACGTATCTATTCTCAATACCATAGATTATCTGGGCAAATTTGAAGAAAAATCTGATGATGGGTATTTTGTTGGGTATTCCATGGTTAGTAAAGCTTTCAGAGTATTCAACTTAAGAACCCAAAAGATTGAAGAGAATCTGCATGTTGAGTTTCTAGAAAACAATGTGAATGTCAAAGGAACTGGTCTAGAAAGGTTGTTTGATCGTGATACTCTAACCCATACTATGAATTATGTACCTATCTCTACAGGTACATCTACTTATGATTTTGTAGGATCAGAAGAGTTTCTTGATGATGATGAACCAAGCAAGGATCAAGTAGATGATCAAGATGAATTCAGTTTGCCACTTTGGGACTATGCAGATAATGATGATATTCCAAAGACTGGAGATGCTCAACCTTCTAATGATTCTGGAAAGGAAGGAGATAGCAATATGAACACTGAAAATCCTGAAAGCAGTGGAAATTCAGATTCCATCGCTAGGCCGAAGTTTCCACCGCAACACCGAAGTGGAAATTACAACTCCAGTTACAAAGGAAGCTCAAGCCAATGTTGTTGAAATCTCAAATATGCCAAGTGAGATTGCAGTTCCTCAGACTCCCCATACTTCAATTCATAAATCACATCCTCTTGAAAATGTGATTGGGGATGTCCATTCACCAGTGAAGACTAGGAGACAATCAAAATTGTCTGATATTCATGGCTTTATTAGTGAAATCAATGATTCTAAGAATCATAAAGGCAAGAATAAATGTCTGTTCATGTGTTTTCTGTCACAAATGGAGCCAAAGAATGTATACAAGGCACTTGAAGATGAAAGTTGGGTGGAAGCAATGCAAGAAGAGTTGCTCCAATTCAAGCTTCAAAAGGTTTGGGTGCTTTGTGATTTACCTTCTGGCAAGAAGGTAATAGGTACTAAATGGGTGTTCAGAAACAAGAAGGATGAAAGAGGAATTGTTAATAGGAACAAAGCTAGGCTTGTGGCTCAAGGATACACTCAGGAAGAGGGTATTAACTATGAATAAGTGTTTGCCCCAGTTGCACGAATTGAAGCAATCGGGCTGTTCTTAGCCTATGCATCCTTTATGGGCTTTAAAGTCTATCAAATGGATGTAAAGAGTGCTTTTCTATATGGGCAGATTGATGAGGGGGTATATGTTTCACAACCTCCAGGCTTTGAGGACCTTGAATTTCCTAACAAAGTATACAGGGTAGTTAAAGCTTTGTATGGCTTGCATCAGGAGCCAAGAAAATGGTATGAGACCTTGACTATTTATCTTCTTGATAATGGGTTTCATAGAGGCAGAGTAGATCAGAATTTGTTCATCAAGACAGACAAGAATGATATCTTGCTGGTTCAAGTATATGTTGATGATATCATTTTTGGATCTACAAAGACAGAGATGTGCAAAGAATTTGAGAAGCTAATGAAGGAAGAATTCAACATGAGTTCTATGGGTGAACTCACATTCTTTTTGGGACTTCAAGTACAACAAAATCCATATGGTATTTTCATCAATCAAGATAGATATGTGGCTGAGATACTAAGGAAGTTCAAGTTCTCTGATGCAAAGTCATCCATCACCCCTGCAGACAAGACTACACATCAACTTTTGAAGGAAAATAGTGGAGAAGCCGTTGATGTGCACATGTACAGGTCTATGATTGGTTCTTTGATGTATCTTACATCATCTAGACCAGATATTATGTTTACAGTGTGTGCTTGTGCAAGGTTTCAGGTCACTCCCAGGTTCTCACACTTGACTGCTGTGAAGAAGATTTTTAGATATCTTAAAGCATTTCCCCATCTGGGATTATGGTACCCTAGAGAATCACCTCTAGAACTGGTTACTTACTCAGATAGTGATTATGCTGGTGCTAGTTTTGATAGAAAATCTACCACAGGTGGATGCCAATTTCTTGGTAATAGATTGGTTTCATGGCAGTGCAAGAAACAAACAATAGTGGCAAATTCATCAACTAAGGCAGAGTATGTGGCTGCTGCAAGTTGCTGTGCTCAAGTTCTATGGCTTCAGAATCAACTTTTGGACTATGGGTACAATTTCATGAATACCATCATCCATATTGACAATAGCAGTACCATTTGCATTATTAAGAATCTAGTTCAACACACAAACACTAAACATATTGAAATTAGACACCATTTTATAAAAGATTGTTATGAGAAAAGGCTAATCGAAGTTGTCAAAATCCATACTGATGACAACTATGCTGATTTATTAACAAAAGGACTTGATGTGGGTAGGTTTCAGTACTTGGTAACAGGTATTGGAATGATAAATCCATAAAACTTTTTGTGTCTAATGGTCTTTGGTGTTGAGAAGAAGTTTTTGGGTACTTCAATTGTTGTATATGTTTGTATATATTTGCTTGTATTTTTGTTTAACCTTTATGCAGCAAAGATGGGAGTTGATCTTAAAAGCTGTGTATCTGAGACATACAACAAATGGTTATTGATTCACCATGTCTAATCCACATAAGAATCAACTAGTCCAGAGCAAACGGCTACTGGTAAAGACTTAATAAATCCGTTTATGGTTGATAGTTTACCAAAAACTATATGGTTATCAACTCACCATATTCTTTATGATTAAGAGTTGGCTAGTCCATAGCAAACGGCTCATGGTAAAGACATATCAAATCCGTTAATAGCTGGTAGTTTGCTAAAAACTATGATAAAGAGCAGTCAAATTTTCATATGTTTTTCTTTACCACTGCTCTTTGAAAATCTTTGTGAAAAATTACCACTGCTAGTTCATAGTTTCCACTTGTTAGGATTTGGAAAATCCAGTAGTTAAAGTGTCGGTCACCTCAAGTATATATAATCGTTAGAAAGCTCGTAATCGTAGTTATTTAATGTTTAGTAGTATTTAGTTTTGTAACACCGTGGAGGACGGACGGGTCTTTACCCACTGTATGCCTGATCCACAGCCCGTCAGGTGGCGTTTTATTGTAAGACTATAAATACTCTCTACCTCCCAAGGTAAAGAGTTGGATCTCATAATAAGATTTTTCTTTCTCTCACTAAAGTTCCCTAAACCTCTAACTTTCTCTCTCTAGAACTCATAATACGCCTATTTGATCTTATGGTTTAGCGAGTTGAGCTTAGCGACTTATCTATTGAGACAAGCCGACAAACAGTACACTTAGTGGACTCTCCACTACGGGTAGCGACTTGGTAAAAGTTAGCGACTTGTACTTAAGTTTGTTAGCAACTTGGTGTTAGCGATTTGGTGCTTAGCGAGTTGCTCTTTAGCGACTTGACAACTTAGAGATTTGGTGCTTAGCGAGTTGCTCTCTAGCGACTTGACAACTTAGTGACTTGGTGCTTAGCGACTTGCTGTCAAAATTTTGCTAGCGACTTGGTGCTTAGCGAGTTGTGATTTAGAGACTTGACTGTGTCTTAGAAACTTGGTATTATAGCGACTTGGTTCAGTTTTTCTTAGTGACTTGGTTGACTCTGTCTGTAATACGGTTTTCTCTTGATTTAGTAAAATCCTTTGAAAGAATCTATTTCCCGGTTTAATCATAGAGTTATAAAATCTCGTTTAATCTGTCAACATGTCTATCAACGTTCCTACAATCATCTCCACTGTTCTCGAGGATGTTCAAGCAGCTGGTTTAGATACTCGTCCACCCATGCTTGACAGAACTGACTACGATTCTTGGGCTCAAAGAATCAGACTGTACTGCCTTGGAAAGGAAAATGGGATCAACATTCTCAAATCGATTGATGAAGGACCGTATCGAGTTGAGACAACTAGAGACATAATTGATACAGCAGAAGATGGAACAATGATCTATGGAATAACAGATGCCAAAAGACGCATATGATGAGCTCAATGATAAGGAGAAGAAGATATTTGATGCAGATATCAGGGCCTCTAACATCATATTGCAAGGTCTTCCAAAAGACATCTATAAGCTTATCAATCACAACACTGAAGCCAAGGCTGTATAGGATAATGTCAAGATGCTTCTCTCAGGTTCTGAATTGACTGTTGAAGATAGAGAATCACAACTATATGATGAATTTGAGCATTTCAAGATGAAACCTGATGAGAGTGTATAGGAGTACTATGTGAGATTCCATAAGCTTGTGAATGACATGTTAGAAATTAGAAAATTTTATGTTAAAGTGTCGGTCACCCCAATTATAAGTCTAGCATATGTTAGCTCGTAGACGTGTCGTTTGTTACGTTATTAAGTAGTTTATTTGTTAGTTTGTAGCGTAGTTTAGTTTAGAGCAACACCGTGGAGGAAGGACGGATCTTTACCCACTGTATCCCCTGATCCACAGTGCGATAGGAGGTCGTGGTAGTGGTATAAATACCCCTTCCATCCATGGAAGGGGTGGTGCTTTTCAATCTAATATTCCATAATTTGTAAACCAAGTCTCTAGCTTGAACACCCAACTCTCTAACTTTCTCTCTAACTATGGCAAACATGTATTTTGATCATCCAAGACCACCTGAATCATCAACACACAATATTTGGATCCTAACAATTGGTATCAAGAGCCAAGGTTATTGTGTTGTGTTGATTTTTGTGGTTTTGATTCATGTTCTTAAACTATGCGTGTAATCGCTTTAATGGTCGAATGTGTGTTGTCCTTGGGTAAACTATTTTTAACACTTATATTGTTTATCCTTTCTTTTGGTCAAAAATGGTCAAAAATGGTTACATGGTCTAATCATGCTTTCATTACTGGATTGTCTCATGTTTTTTAAAACAGTCTTGTATATTACAAAGTTGTGACTTTTTTGTTCCATATTTGTGATGCCATGTTTGTCATACAATCAGTTTTAAGGGTCAAACGTTAGTCAAAGGAGTTGCAAGTTCTTTTGGTATGCTGTTTTTTTGTTGGTCAATATGGATAAATGATGCAGTTTCTGTTATGTTTTTCTGGGCTTGTATGAAGATGGTCGGAATAAACTCATAAAATCTTGCTAGCGACTTAGACATTTTTTTCATCCAGATCCATTGAATCTAAGTAGCTACTTGTATTGACAAGTTAGCGATTTATGTGGTTTCCTGATATAGCGACTTGGTTTTATGGTAGCGACTTGCCTGAGTCTTTACTCATGGCGACTTGGTACAAACATTTGACCTAGCGACTTGTTATTTAACAAGTCGTAGCTACTTAGGGTTGGAAAATGGCTAGCGACTTGCTTAATAAATTGTAGCGACTTGGTGAAGGTTTGATTTTTGAGTCAAACTTATAAAGCTAGCGACTTGATTGTTTGTATAAAAGATGTAGCGACTTACAGAAATGAAGAATGAGAATACTTTGACCACATGACCAATACCAAAACCACAACTCGACCTCAGGTTCAACTTAAACCATCCTCGGTACTTGAAAGCTTAAACGAAATATCTAAAGAAAAAATCAGATCCGAATCTGTTTTCAACAACTACTCCTAACCTAGACTCAACCCAAAGGACCCTCACACCCACTCTTCAACTCTCAAACAATGAAGAATCAAAAAGAAAAATTAATTGATACATCTCAGATTCGATTCAAATATTGTTGTAATCTTTTAAATATTATTCCTACTAAATCATCATCATCATAGACCCAACTGTGCTTCTATCCGAAATCAAAAGAAAGATTATAACAAGGTTGTTACATCTCTTCTTTGTTTCGTTTCAAACTGAAACAGTAAATCACGACTAACAAAAAAAATATTAATTATACCTACCTGAGACCATTATTTAATGATCTTGAAGCCGTTTCAAGCCTTATACCATCCATGTGGCATTAAAGATATCTCGAACCATCCCTGTGGTGAGTGAAAGGTCCATATGATTTCAGGAGGTCGATGTGTTCAAGATGTTTTTGTTCGGTTTCTTAAGGATTAAATGGGGCAGACGATTGTTGTATTTGGGATAAGTTGATTTCACGTTTTATTCTGAGATGAGAAGATAAAAAGGGAATGGATTTATTCTTGTAGAAGATGAGAAGGAGGCGACATATTAGAGTAGTGTTATTAGGGTTTGTGAGTTAAATTAGGTATGTGAAATATAAGGGTCTTATATACTCCCTGTGATTAGGGTATGAAAATCTTTTCTCATATGGTGGACCAAGCTGATGTTAAGTGATGGGCCGTGAAGTGCTAACTTTTATTGAAATAGGATCGTGGGCCTCAGATACTAATTGGATGCATCACTTGGGCCGTATGTTGGGCTTCTATTCTCTCACAGATATTGCCTGATGTTAACGATTGGATGAAAATTTCTCATAGTGACAATTTTATGTGCCGAGTTGCTTAAAGTTTGTGATATAGATTGGACTTTGATTATTTGTGATAGAGTATATGTGTCTTTGAGATCAAGTGGTAATTTTATTTGGACTACTTCTCTACATATTGGACATGGGCCTACGATTTTTAAGTTATATGAGCCACATATCATTAGTGAGATTTAAGATGCTAAGATATTAGGGTGATATTGTCTTCTATGTTTTTGGGCCGTACCTTCATGTGTATTGAGCTTTTGAGTATATTTGGATCGGATGGGCAAAGGTGGTAATATGTGGTATTGGATAATATTTATGAACTGGGTCGTTGTTGGACATTGGTTCATGCTCATGAATTTGAATTTATGATGTATGGTAATTTATGAGCTGCAAGCTGTTAATTAGACGATAAGATGTGACTATGAGACTTGGTATGATGATGAGAGTTGTTGTAGTATGAAGTTTGATACTTTGATGTATACATTTTCACGGAAAATATTATGTCACGGCTTGAAGTGTTTATTGGAAAATGTTGACTACGGGGTTGTTTTGTACGATATTTCTTATTTGGCTTTGAAATGAGGTTTTCCGGGCGCGTTTACTTATTTTCGTCTTATTGCTTTCCACTTTTCCGCGAAGATGACTTGTTTGGGCATTAATAGAGTGTGATAAAGACTTGGCTATTTAGTTACGGTTGTGATCCTTTCTAGCTTAACCCACAACGTAACTATCACTTCGGTGTCTCACTCAGTTGAGAATGTCAAGAGGTTTTGTACATTGGGTACACCGTTTCTTCTTCACAAGAATTAGTACAAGTTTAAGTAACAAAACTGGGGAATTTTACTTCATGCTCAAGTTTGGCATATCGGGTTTACTTCTCCATGTGGTCACTACAATAGCCGACGGAATGCGTGATTGATGTATTTACCAAAAGTGTCTAATTGGATGGTTGATGATGGTGTTGATGTTGATAAATGAACCGTTGTTGAACCACTGCATGTTCCCCTAAAACAGATATTCACCAAAACCAAAGTTTTCATAACACATTCAAGCTGACATTGTTTACGGTTTAGTCTTGATTTTGTAAAATCCCGCGAAAGAACCTATTTCTCGGTTTAAATCATAGACTTGTAAAATCCCGTGACAATGGAAACATCCTGGTAATTGTAAAGTGCATTTCCGGATCTATCTTACGGTTTATTCTTGGTTTTTTAAAATCCCGCGAAAGATACTATTTTTCGGTTTAAACCATAGAATTGTAAAATCCCGTATTGATGGAACCATCCTGGAGAAAAGGAAAGTGTATTTCGGGATCTTTTCTGATGTTGGTGCTACGATTTCTGCCTCGAAGAAGGGATAAAAGGGTGTACTTCAAGAATTGGATGTGTGTTTGGATATTCGTCATGGCAGTTTGCTTATTATATGGTTTTACGGGGTTATGTACTACTAACCATGGTCGGGATGAAACCATTATCAAAGTTCATTTAATTGTCAAAGAAGGCTAGATTTGAGCAGATCAGAAGATGTGACAACGGCATTAATTCAGTATTATTTATTTGAGGTTGAAGTGAAATATCACGGGTGAGTGTACTTAGTATCTGAAGGTATCGGGGATGGATGGATGAAGATTCTTCAAGATCCTTGTTCAAGCTTATCATTAAAAATGAAGACTTGGAAATCTAGTTATTGTTGGGTGTCTTTTACCTTTTCTTTTACCACTTGGGGGAATTGGGCTCTTACCACCACAAAATAACTATCACTTTAAGGAGTTACGTTGTAGTGCTCAGTGTCACATTGAATTGTGGATTTTCAAGAGGTGATGTACGTCTATTACTTGATGGTTGGTTGGATGAAGAGTATAGAGTACTTAGAGATTCATTGGAGGATGAAGTCTCGGCACCGCTCTTTGTTACATATGTGCAAGCTTAAGTCACGAGTTCGGGTTAGTTTACTTCAAGGTCAAATTCATCATATTGGGTTCTCTCCATCAGCTGTCACTACAAAGAGCCTACTGAATGATAATGGGTTGGATTACATGTTTTGCCAAGAGATTATGAAAAGAGAGAGATTATGACGTATGAACGCAACAGTTCATGCCTCGTTCTCTAAAGAAAAGAAATGTGTACGTTTCAGTGCGCTTTATCTTAAAAAGAAGAGAAATCTTCTTATGACGTATGAACACAACAGTTCATGCCTCGTACTCTAAAGAAAAGAAAAGTGTACGTTTCAGTGCGCTTTATCTTCAAAAGAAGATAAATCTTCTTATGACGTATGAACACAACAGTTCATGCCTCGTTCGCTAAAGAAAAGAAAAGTGTACGTGTCAGTGCGCTTTATCTTCTGAAGAAGAGAAATCTTCTTATTAATGACCATTCTCATCAACATGCTTCATACTTTTCCATGCGTACCATAAAGTGAACCGGGCTACCACTGATTGTTTTCTCATTCCACGTGCTCGATTATAATGAAGATGGCGACATCATGCGCTTATTTTGCGGGAGAGAAGTGTGAATAGAATACTTTTGGATGATTTCACTTATTTAGTCAAGAATGGCATCTCCGTATGCAATTCTTGAGGGGGAGAAGAAGTGTGAATTTTTTGCATTGTTGATTGATATTTGAGAATATAAATGGTCATACGGCTCTAAACTCATGTAAGAACCGAGCTTCTTCTTATCGGGTCATCTTCACATGGAGTTTTTCTCTTCTAAGAGCCGTTGGTTGACATCTTCACAAGCTGATATGAGTTTATTGACAAAGTGCTTCCGGTTAATGCTTCACGTGCACATTAACATGATGATTCCGAACAACCTTCTGTTCTTGTTTGATGTGATTGTTTGCTTGGTGTTACCATTTTTGTGTGTTCGCTGGCCGATTGCTGATTTCCTTGATGAACATCTTTCTGTTCTTGTTTGATTGGGAGGGATCTTAATTAAGGGGACTTGCAAGATGTAAGTTAATTGGGATGCTTTTTGGTGATGTTCTTGTGTTTTTGGTGAAATGAAGATATTAACTATCTATTCCCCAACTGGAAAATCTTGAAGAAGGTCGAGTCTACAGCCGGTTCTACATTTTCTGCTACATGTTAGAAGACTAAAGACGAGTTGCATTTAACGATCTAAAGACTTCTTCTTTATCTGGGCATTTATCAAACAGATTGTCGGTTTAGGGGGGAGCACTAATTGGGAGAGAGTTATAAGTCTGATTCAATCCCCAATTAGACTTGCTCATATTCTGTAGCAGTGACTCCTCGAGACGTTGTTATTGACTAATTCTCGTATTGGACATTTGACACAAGGTGATTACTTCGGAGTTAATCATTTATCACTTATTTGAGATTGAAGTTGACTTTCACAAAGGCGTGTTCTTATTTGATAACTTGCTCGGGCTTAAGAATTTGAGTTGAAGACTTGGTTTATCTAGTTACCACCAGTCGAGGTGGATGGTTGAAGACCTGGTTAACTATCACTATTAGGAGTTACTTTGTTTTACTCAGTGTCACACGCATATGACGGTGTGGATAATCGCAAGAGGTGTTAATGTCTCATACTTTGTTTGGGTAGTGAGTACTTAGAGATTTGCTTGAAGCATAAATTCTCTACACCGTTCTTCCATCATTAGGTGCAAGCTTAAGATACAAATGTGGGGAAGTTGACTTCAGTTTCAAGTAGGGTATATCGGTTTTTCTTCATCAGTGGTCACTTCAAATTGTCTACAGAAGGGTTGATATAAATAGTCTGAGAGAGTCTTCAGCAAGTTGATTCTCACAAAGAATTCAAGTGTTCTTCTCAACAAATTTCTAGTATACGGGCTTTCAATGAGATGCTGATTCTGAAGCATCAAAACCAGCAAGGGGAAAGGAGACACGCATCTAAACGCGAGTAATCTTGATGAGCTTAATTCTTCTAAGTGATTGAAGATATCCCGGGAAGACAAATGTTATTACCGCAGAGAAACTCAAGGTTTGACTCATGGCGAGTAAACTTGATGAACTTAACTCTTCTAAGTGATTGAAGATATTCCGGGAAAAAAATGTCATGACCGTAGAGAAACTCAAGGTTTTACTCATCAAGGCGTTTAGTGTTCTTATTCCAACTATGTGGGGGAAGTGATGGAAGAGTTAGTTTTTGAAGATAAAAGAGGTACACTAGTGTGTGGTGATTTCGATGGTAACGCAATCATCAGAGGAGAAAGAATTGTGTACATTGGGGGCGCTCAGCTGTTTCACTTGAGGGCTTAATCAGTGATTCAGAGATATAATCACTTATTCCGGAGTTGACATCCGCAGAGATTGTCATCCGCAGAGATAATCAGTGACTTGGCTTGCTTCTTCAATGTTATCAGTTATTCCTTCCTTGGGTATTGGTATACTTCGGATACTTGAGCTTCATACACGATCATCATGGAAGAAAAATGTGAACATGGGGAGGTGTTTTCATTCCCCTCATGATGTGTATTCGAGAGCTCTTGGGTATTGGTGTACTTCGGGTTCTTGAGCTTCATACACGATCATCAGAGAAGAAAAATGTGAACATGGGGAGGTGTTTTCATTCCCCTTATGATGTGTATTTGGGAGAGTTCTTGAGCATTATACTAAGAGACGGACTGCATCAATTCAACTACTTGGGGGAATTGTTCTCTTGACACCTTTTGGAATGGATTGCTTCAGACTTCAGTGGTAATGAAATTTGAGAAGAAATTTAAAGAGTGGGATGAAACGTTGTTGTTCTTCTTCTTGATGATATAACCCCGAATGGAGATCCTCGATTATCATTCTTAAATGGAGCAGCGGGATTTATGATAATGGTGTGCTTTTCTGTGCACCTGGCTAAGGAAAGCTTGAAATAGAGCTTCGAATCTGCTCAGCTAAAGGATTTTCGGTTTGGGGGGAAGCTGCCAAAGTCTCACTTTCAGATGGTTCAATTTCTTTCTTCGATTCAAGAGCCCTGGAAGCTTTGGTGGTGAATGTTTAAGAGTTGATGACTTCTATCTTCTACGACGTGCTGCTCGATATCCTTATCTCGGTACTCGTATCATCATCTTCTTTAACTATATCATCTACTCTATCACTGTATATATTTATCAAAAAACAAAATACAAAAATATAAAACCAACAAAAAGAAAATAGAAAAATATAAAACCTTCAAAAACCCATAAAAATCAGAAAAATTTCAAAAATACCAAAAATATGTTTTCTCAAGACATGTCTTCTGGTATCGATAACATCTATGGTCTTAGAAATGTCATTCAATAATGGCACGGGACCATAGATGAAGTTCGAGCAGAAGGTGTAAATATTTCTTTCTTAACATGTCTCAAAATATGGCTTGCAGTTATTTCAGACTGTAACCCGGGCTTCAAATGATGGCTTGCAGTTACTTCAGACTGTAACCCGTGCTTAAAACTATGGCTTGCTATTATTTCCGATAGCAACCCGTTCTTAAAGAAAGGAAAGTGCTGCGCTAAACAAATTTTCAAAATATTTCGTGCACTTATCCTAAAAACAAATTGAGGAAAGTATGTCGAAGGACTGTTGTTCCTACACAAATGTTTTTCCGTCTAAAATTCTTCAGAAAAATATTTGGTGTTTTCAAAAATGGTGGTAAATGAGTTGCTTTAAAACAATCAGTTTCAGAGTTTTTAAATTTGCAAACTCAATCAATGACTTCAGCGCTTTTAAACTTTTTAGAAAAAAATGAGTCATTGATTGAAGGGGATAATGTTTTCAAATCTATATCATCTAACGGGCTTTCTTAATTATCCTACGTGCTTAATTAAAAATGATATTTGCCTATGTCGAAGGACTAGGAATTTAGGATATGATTATTAGGATTAGATGATTAGAGTTTGATAAACACATTATTCCCATGCCATATATGAATTGATTGATATGTTGGATTGACTTTTATTAGTCGATTGCTGTTTGGGTGATGTCGACCACCATATATCTGTATGTGTGTTCACTAACGTATGCAGGTATCTTGGTATAAGAATGTTCCCGATCCGGATCCCACATAATATGATGTTTGGATGCCGAAAGGAAAGGGTAACTATATCTTGGGTTGACAAATGAAGAAACGGAGCTTAATTGGACTTCTATGGAGAGTTGGCATAAATGCAACGTAAGAGGTCTTACTGCATCAGCAGATGGTTTTCTTCTAAGTGATTGAAGAAACGGAGCTTAATTTGACCTCAGTTGGCATTCAAAATGCAACGTAAGAAGAAGTCTCACTGCATCAGCAGACGGTTTTTCTTCCAAGCCCTACAGCAACAACATAAGCTTCTCAACCATCTAACGTATCTTGTGCAGGAAAAAGTAGTGGATGATACCATTTTTCTTAAAACAAACTTGATAAAATTGTTCTGAAAATGTAAAATATTGTTTTGAAAATATATTGGACTAATTTTTGAAAATCTCCGGACTTCTTGTTATCAAAACCTAAGTCACTCAATTATTGACTTCTGTCATGGATTGAGGGGGAGAGTGATTTAAAATAAAATATTTTCAAACGATATTTATTCACAAAAGTTCCGCTTTGTACTATATAAGTGGTGATCTAAAGATTTAATGTTATGTCATGGTATGATTTTTCTTTAGAATCAAGGTCTTTCAAAATGAAATTTTTTCTGTTCTTGTTTGATTGTGAAATTGTTTTATTTTACTAAAAGATCTCTTAAAAATAATCATACCTGACACTAACAATCTTTAATGTCTAAAATGGTCCTTATCTGTCATTTTTCAAAATTAAATCTTGCCACGTCTTTTCCTAAAACTTTTTAAATGATTTAAATCAATCGGGATCCAAAATCTCAATTGGTTTGAAATTTTTTGATCAAGGAGAGATCGTGATTTAAATCTCAAAATTGTTTTAATGGAATCGGTTTTAGTCCATTAAAGGCACTCCTGCCTCCATGTGCCAAACGATTTCAAATACACGATGCACATGTTGAGGAGGAGGATTTATCCAAAAACATGATGAGTATTTAAACTTGGCCACATATTCTCCCATGTTTTATAAACCTTATTAAATCACTTGGGATCCAAAATCTCAAAGGGTTTGATATTTTTGATCGGGGGAGAATTTGTGATTTAATAATGAAATTTGATAAAAGGTGATCGTTTTTGATTTAATTGTGGGAGAATTTGTGCTAAACGCTTTCGAATCTCGAAGCACATATTGAGGGGGAGCAAACAAACTATCGAGGTACGAAAGCTTTTTAAAGTAATTATAAAGTACCTTGATTGTGTTTTAAAATGGTATCTTAATGGCGCTTGTGATTGTGGATGTGCTTCAAATTAACTCTTGCCTCTATGTGATAAAAATGATTTCAAAAATCCTATGCACATATTGAGGGGGAGAATTTACCAAAGAAAATCAAATGGCTTTTTCTATGAAAATTGTGATCAAAGAAAATATTTCAAAGTCCTCTTGCCTCCATGTGATAAACAATTTCTAAATCATATGCATATGTTGAGGGGGAGGTTTTCTAAATGATCAAAACTATTAAGGTACAAAATGCTTTGATCTCGTATCACAAGTACCTTGATTGTTTTTCCAAATGATTTTTCAATTGGTTTCGCGAAGGAAAGAACTGTACCAAAAGACCGACCATTTTACTTTATGCATGGTGTTATAAGGATGGTTAGGTTAGGTATTTGTTCCCACGATCCCGCCAGAGCCGGAGGGATCTACCCAGGGACAATCCACTAGATAGTGTAGAGTCCTTAGGTATGATGAAAAAAGGAGAAAAATGAGAAATGGGAAGAGTGCGGACTGAGACAGAGCTAGTACTGGAAAAAACCCAACAAGGTTCTAGTTATGAAGTCTCGGTAAGCACTGAAGGGGTTGAAGAATGAAAAAGAAATGAATGTGAAAAAGGGTGAAAAGAAATAGCCCTCCATCAATTCAACCTTAGGGCAGAAACCGGGTTCAATACATATGCTACTGGTTGTTACTAAGGTAACACTGGTATTGAAGACAAGACGTCATGGACCCGGTGACGCACTGCACTAAACTTCCCAAGCCACTCAAGTTCCTCTTAAAAGGGCTTGTTTCATTCTCACGGGGAACCGACATAATCTATCGACCTTCTCTTAGAGATTGTTGATATTGAAGAAGGAGACCCTCTCCCTAGTCTCCGGCATAGGAACCAAATGTGCACGATTGAGTCTAGAGCCAAGAGATCATCCACAATATCTCATTAGGACACTAAATTCTTGAAGACTTGCTGTTTCACACATTGTGGAAAGTAAGAATATATATTAAGAGTCCTACGCATTATCCTTGTGGTATTGCCAGAACATCCGAGTGATATGTAAAAATATTCACAATGAAGATGGAAATCCTTCTAGAGCCAACATCAAACAAGCTCTTGGTGGGTGACATGTGAAATCTTGCAAAAGATCAAGCTTGTGACAACTGGACAGAAACGATGGGTCGATTCACTCTTGCATCAACCTTGGTCCAGGATTGGAATTGACGAATACTTTTGGAAAAACCGTTCGATGTGCAAACCTTCTTTTCTCTAGCACGTCGAATGTGTATTCATTTTCAAATTCAAAAAGTATCTCTGATTGAAAAATACTTTTAGAAAAACCGTTCGATGTGCGAATCTCTTCTTTTTGCTAGCACGTCGAATGTGTACTCATTCTCTAATACAAAAAGTATTTATGATTGAAAATTGATCTTTCTCATAAAACCTTCGTCGTATTGCAAAACTCTTTCTTCTAAGCAATACGCGATTGTTTTTCAAATCATTTTTCATCAATCAGTGAATCTCAATTCGCTGGTTCACTCACTCCGTGTTGTCTTCTTTGAGACGTTCCGGTTTGAGAACAGCTAGAACAGCTACGAAACCCTGTCAAGGAGATTCTTCGGAATCCTACCTGATCACAGGCAGTACTTGTACTGATCAATGGGGAACCGTGGGCCGTGTACCTCAATTCAACGAAAGTGATCAAAGACACTTTCGTGTGTTTTATTGCTAACTATTGTTTGCAGGTACATTTGGACGGTAGCAGCTGATCAGAATTGAGGAGTCATTCCAAAGCCGCATGCTCACAACATCCTCACTTAATTTGAAGAAATCATGACTGGTGCATATCTACATAACCTGGCTCAGATATTTCTATACTATGTTCGTGCTGCGCTGCTGCAAATATCTTGAACCAGTAAAAGCTTCCGCTACTCTGATGGAAAGATGTCATGATTCAAAAGTGTGAGCATGTTGGTCCAAAAGTCACAACATCACATGAAGGCAACACAACTATGGATGATCCAGAGAGATTTGCTGTGGCTGATGATCTCAATGAAAGCTCGAAGATCATCAAAGATGTGGATCAGTTCAAAGGCCTCCACTTAAAGTACAATTCAATGCGGACTTTAAAGAATCGCTACAAAAGCACAAAGATGCAGATGTTGAAGAATTCAAGTCTACGAGCTCAAGAACTAAAGACAAATATAGAATGCTAGGATGCAAAATGTATTTCATGGGGTGACCTCCCTTAGGGGGAGATTGTTAGGAATTAGAAAATTCTATGTTAAAGTGTCGGTCACCCCAATTATAAGTCTAGCATATGTTAGCTCGTAGACGTGTCGTTTGTTACGTTATTAAGTAGTTTATTTGTTAGTTTGTAGCGTAGTTTAGTTTAGAGCAACACCGTGGAGGAAGGACGGGTCTTTACCCACTGTATCCCTGATCCACAGGCTGATAGGAGGTCGTGTATTGTAAGTATAAATACCCCTTCCATCCATGGAAAGGGTGGTGCTTTTCAATCTAATATTCCATAATTTGTAAACCAAGTTTCTAGCTTGAACACCCAACTCTCTAACTTTCTCTCTCTAATGGCAAACATGTATTTTGATCATCCAAGACCACCCGAATCATCAACACAATAAATATAATGATCCTACATGACATGAGGAACATCAAAATGACTATGCCGAACATTCAGCTGAACTCAAAATTTATGAACAACATGAATCCCGAATGGCACAAGTTTTTCACTTCTGTGAAGCTCACTAAAGGATTGAAGAATACTAACTATGAGCAACTGTATGCCTTCCTTCTCCAAAATGAAAGACATTCTATGTTTGAAAAAATGATTCTGGAACAGTTCAAAACCAATCAGGGAGAAACAAGTTCATCTAATGATTCAACTGCCTTCTACTCAAACATTGGAATTACCACCAAATCATCTCAAGTTATACCCATGGGTAATGGTAATCACAAACTCATACCCGATCCTATGTTCAAACAAGCTGATGCTGATCCACATGTGGGAAACTTCATTAATCAACTGGCTCTCCTGATTAGTCAAAACATGAACTCTCTTCCACACACCAACAACAATCTCAGAACTGCATCCAATCTACACATTCAAGCTACTGTCAGAGATGGGAAGGTTATGGTGCAGCCAGTTCAAGAAAGGCAGTACGAACAAGGAAGAGGTGGAGCTGGTAGAGGGTATGCTGCAAATCAGAATCGAGGAAGGATTGGAAATCAAGGACAAACTAAGCCTATCAAATGTTACAACTGTGGTGGTGAGGGACACATTGCAAGGAATTGCACATCACCAAAACGCCCTCAGAATGCCGAGTACTTCAGGGACAAGATGTTGCTTGTGCAAGCTCTGGATAATGGTGCAGCTTTGGATGAAGAGGAGTTGTTGTTCTTGGCTGAAGGAAATGCTAAGACATATGATGCAGATGTGGATGAGCAACCAATTCAGGAGATAGGCCATAATCATCAGAATGCCTTTCAAGTAGCTGATTGTGATTCATACGACTCTGATGTTGATGAAGAACCACTTTGCACAAACCATTTTCATGGCTAGCATTTCTCCAATGGTCTCTCCTAAGGTCTCACCTTCACCACAAGGTGGACCATCCAAAGATAAAATCATCTCAGAGGTATTAAAACTATATGATGATCTTGATGAGCGAAAAGATGCATAATGAAGTACAATCTCTTGAGACTTATGAATCAGATATTGATGATGTGGGTAATAGCAATGTTGTCCCATATGATCAATATGTAAAGCAAAGTGAAAGTGAGATTGTACCAAGTAATGCATCTTCTGCAGTCAATAATGACTATGTCTTTGATGAATTTACTGCATGTGCCCCTGATGATTCTGTTATCTCTGAATCTGAATGCCTATAAAGAACGTGTTGCTATTTATGAACAACGTGCTAAATTTTAGTTGACCACCCGTGAGCAGGAAATGGATGACCAAATGCGTACAATCATTAGAAAAACTAATTTTAGAGAAGAAGTATTAAAACAAGAGTTAAATTCCTTACAAGAAAAGCTATCTAAAACTGCTAAGCAAAAACAAGAACTTCAAGAAAATGTGAAAATGCTTAAGCAAGAATTTAATGCTAAGGAATCAAAACTTTTGAAAGATTTTTCTAATCTGAAAACTTTGAAAACAAGCTTGAAAACAAGTTGTACGTACAACGGAACACCATTCAGACTTGCCACATGATCACTAAGCATAGAGTCTTAAGCGATAAGCATAGCATTCCCTTGTTGAGGAACCAAATCCAGAGGTCATTAAAAAGGCTAGAAATGCTCATAAGGTACTTTATGATGGCAATGAAATCCTTAAACCTAGACAGAAACCTAGTTACGCTGAGTGCACCTAAGAGGAAGATAAGAAATTTGATGAAGTCACTAGGGAAAAGATGAACAAGAAACTAGATGATCCTAAATGTAAAGAGAAGAAAATAAATATCACACCCCATGATTACAAGAAAGAGAATTGGATTTCCTTGAACAAGTTTAAGCCTCAGACATTGTTAACACCCGAACAAGTGTTCTGGAAAAGGATTTAGATAAGCAAAAAGCAGAGAATCTTGTTGTAACAAACCCCCCTTTAGGAAAATACCTTCAGAGACTGTGTATCCTCCCAATACACCAATGCATTTAGTTCCTAGGACTATTGCCACTAAAAGCAAGACCTTAATTAGTCAATATGTTATTTTTCAACTATTTGTTGATTTTGAGAAAACTTGTAAAAAAAGGATCACACCCATTTGGTATAACCGAAGGGGAAAGGGGTTTTGAGCAAATGAAAGAATGTTATTTAACTGAAGTCATGCCTTTCTTTAAACAACTAAAAGATCATTTTGAAAGTCTTAAAAAGGGAATGAATTTAGACATTAAAGAAATGGAAAAGGAATTTGATGCAATGATAGTTGAAGTTAGTGACTATGAGCGCGCACTAAAATATAATGAGATTGAGAGGAAGAACTTGCATACATTGAATGAGACTCTTATTACTGAATGTGTTGCTCAAGATGTGTTTTTCACTGCTACAAATTGTTCAATTAATGCTTCTCAATTTCATGAATTATCTGTTGCCTTGAAAGTTTCCCATGATCGTGTCATTGAGCTTGAAAAGATTAATTCGAAACTTAATGAGAAAATTGATCAGGATGATCACGATAATTTGGTAAAGCATCTTTCTAAACTAGAAGTTGAACATTTTGATTTACAACTAAAATATCAAAATCTAAAAGAAAATGTTAAAACCTCAAATATCAAGACATCCTTGGATGTTCCTGAATTTGATGCAGTTTTTGAAATTAGCAAATGTGATGAACATATTCGAGCTCATTGTAACACGATCAAAAAGTTGAAAGCCCAAATCTCTCAATTAAAGGGTGAAAAGAACAATGTGACTGGATCCCAAATGCCTCCTCCTTTAGATTCTCAGTAATCTCAAACTTTTCATCTTCAAAACTTAGTTAATGCCTTACAAAAGGAAAACGAGAGTTTTCTAGAAGAAAATGAAAAAGTTAAACGACACTTTAAAGAGTTATATGATTCAATGAAAGTCACTCGTGACCAAAACAACGAAAAAATAACGTCTTTACAAAAGGAAATTGAGAATCTGAGAAGTCAGGGAAATGGGAAACTGCCACGTGTTTTTAATAAGAATGTTGTCTCAAAGTCATCCTCTGACTGCAAATACACTGTTACTGTTAAATACATTCCTCCTCATCTTAGGAATAATGAACCTGCTTTTCATGACTATTGTGCTTATCTTAAGGATAGTCTAGAATGTCTCTGTGAAATTGTCGAAGAGGATTTCATTAACAAACCTCTTGATAGAGAAATTAGGTTTGCTTGCCTCCAAGCCAAACGATCTCAAGAGCTGCTAGAATGTATAATTGCAACATGTCCTAAATCCTTAGGTGCAAAAGGCAAAGCTGTGATGCCTTGTTCTATGCCTAGTGCCAAGCATTCAAATCATTCTAGGCCCAGTTTTAAGAAAGTGAACATCAATGTGCCTTCTAGTAATATAGATCCTTGCACGTCTAGTTCAGGAATGCAAAAAGTAGATCAACCAACTAATGTTCATATAATTCCCTCTACAGAGTAATCGTGACATTAAAGCAAGCAGGTCAAAGCCTCCAGGCAATACCAAGCAAAATAGGACCTCGCAAGCTAAAAATGTGCATTGGAAGAGAGTAGAAGACCAACCTAGGAACTTTAAGTCTTTGTTGAATAAAACGAATTGTGTTGATTCTAGTATTAGCCATAGGCGCAGAATTAATTCAATTGAATACTATTTGCAAACCATGTAATGATGTCTATATGAATTTTGTTGCTAATCATGATTATGGTGTGAATGCCTTGTCTATCATTGTCAAATGCCCAGTTAAAATTGTTAATGCTAATAATCGCGCAAAGAAGGCTAAAAGGCAAAGACGAAAGATTGTTAGAAAACAGTGGAAAACCACAGGAAGAACATTTATAAAGATAGGTTATTATTGGATACCTTTTGGCCATAAGAATAATCAGTTTTGCCTCAAACTGCTAAGACTATGCCCACTAGAAAATGGATGCCTATGGTAGAACTATTCCTTTAAGAAGTGAACATACTTTGAATAGGTCAAATACGGACACCAGCACTGCATCTATTCCTAATGATTCCATTGCTTCTACTTCTGATATGGATGTTTCTATTTCTGATGTGGGTGTTCCAATTACTGTTACTCACCAAGTGGAACCCATTCTTGCATAGGGATCCCAATTATCCAGTTATCCATTCTTGTATGTGTTCAACCGTAGATTGTTCAAATCGTTCTGTGGTACTTGGACTCAGGCTGTTCCAAGCATATGACTGGAGACCGGTCATGGCTCATGAACTTTGTGAGCAAATTCATCGACTATTAGATTCGGAACGACCATTTTGGAGAAATTATAGGTTATGGTGACTATGTAGTTGGAAAAGTGTAATCTCCAGGGTATATTATGTGGAAGGTCTTGGTCATAATTTGTTCTCTGTTGGTCAATTCTATGATTTCGATCTAGAGGTGGCCTTTAGAAAACATACTTGCTTCGTTAGACAACTTGATGGTGTGGAATTATTAAGAGGTACTCGAGGTTCTAACCTATACACCATTTCTATCGAAGACATGATGAAGTCTTCTCCAATCTGCTTGCTGTCAAAGGCTTCTAAAACAAAGTCATGGTTATGGCATCGTCGTCTCAATCACTTGAACTTCGGCACCATTAATAACCTGTCCAGAAAGGATCTTGTTAGAGGCTTGCCCAGATTAAAATATGAAAAAGATCATCTTTGTTCAGCTTGCCAATTGGGTAAAAGCACAAAATATGCCCACAAACCAAAATCCACAAATTCATACCCTTCATATGGATCTGTGTGGACCAATGAGAGTGCAAACGATAAAGGGGAAGAAATACATTCTAGTAGTTGTTGATGACTACTCTCGATTTACTTGGGTAATGTTTTTGAGGAAAAAGGATGAAACTCCAGATGTCATCATCAAACTAATCAAACAGCTTCAGGTTCGACTCAACAATACTGTCAGAATTGTTCGAACAGAAAATGGCACAGAGTTTGTCAACAAAGACTTAATTCAGTTTTATGAAAGTATTGGAATCAGTCATCAAAGAAGTGTTCCACGAACTCCTCAACAGAACGGTGTAGTTGAAAGACGAAATCGAACTCTTGTGGAAGCCGCAAGAACAATGCTTATTTATTCGAAGGTTCCAATGTTTCTATGGGCTGAAGCCATTGCCACTGCTTGCTACACCCAAAATCGTTCCCTTATACACACCTCTCATGGAAAAACTCCATATGAACTTGTTCATAAACGTAAACCTGATCTTTCCTACCTTCGTGTGTTTGGTGCTTTGTGTTATCCAACTAATGATGGTCAAGATTTAGGAAAACTGAGAGCTAAAGCGGACATTGGAGTTTTTGTAGGCTATGCACCAAACAGAAAAGGTTACCGAATCTATAACAAGAGAACTTGAAATATCATGGAAACAATTCACATTACGTTCGATGAGTTGACCGGTCAAATGGCTCCTGGACAATCCAGTTCTGGACCCGCACTTCAAAACAGTCCCATTGATTCATCTCTTGTACCAAACTTATCTCCAGCAACTCCATATGTACCTCCATCAGAAGATGATTTAAAGAAATTGTTTGATCCAATGTTTGATGAACACTATGAACCAAATGCTGATGAAATGTCAGTCCCATCAACAGAGGCTGCTCCTATCCCTATGAATGAAGTCTACCCTTCAGTCTCAATTTCATTAAGTCAAGAAGCGCCTGCTGCTGATCACTCTGTCTCATCAACAAATTATCAATCATCAAATGTACATCATGGAAGTGTTTCTGGCATCATTGATGAAGTAAATCCCTTTGCAACTCCCGAAGATGCTCCATTTGAAAATATCTTTGCTCCTGAATCATCATCAGAACCATCTTCATCAGGAGACATCGACTCTGCTACTTCAGTTCCACAACAACATCATTGGAAACCCCTCTCGCCCAGTATCCACACGGAAACAACTTGCAACCGATGCCTTATGGTGCTTCTCATTCAATCTAACTTTTACATTTGAGAACCAAGTCTCTAGCAAGAACACCCTCTCTATCTTTCTCTCTCCAAATATGACAAACATGTATTTTGATCATCCAAGACCACCCGAATTATCAAACACAATAATATATCGATCCTACAATTGGTATCATCAAACACATCGACATCCGACATCATTTCATCAGGGAGCAAGTGGAAAACGGTGTAGTGGAACTCTATTTTGTGAAGTCAGAATACCAGTTAGCAGAGATCTTCACCAAAGCTCTTCCAAGAGAACGTTTTGAGTTTATTCTTCCACGACTTGGATTGAAAAGCCTTCAACCAGAAACACTCAAACGTCTTCAGGAGGAAGACGAGGAGTAAAGGTCTTTCCTTCATCTATACCTTGTATATATTTTTCAAAAAAGCAAAATACAAAATTACAAAACCTTCAAAAATCAAATAGAATAATATAAAACTTTCAAAATCCATAAAAATGTGAAAAATTCGGAAAATCCTCAAAAATAGTGTCTTTTTGTCATGCTTTTCTCGATTCGATAATATATACGGTCTTGATGTTGTCATTCAAAGAATGACACGGGACTTTAGATGTTGTTCGAATTCCTTTAAAAAAAATTGGGAGAAAGAGAAACAATGGTTTATTGTCATTTCAGGCAGTAACCCGCTTTTCAAAGAAAGAACAGAGCCATGCTTTATCTCATGTTTCAATCCTAATGCTCTGATTCTAAAAACAAACGTTTGCCATCTACAAGACAAATGTTTAACTCCAAATATTTTTCCTTCTAAAGATTCCTCTGAAAAATATTTGCAATCTTATGAAAACTCAATTGTTTTGAAAACACTTCGGACTCTATTTTTGAAAATCAAAAGAACTTATCAAGTGTCAAAATCTCAATTCATCAATCAACGACTTTCGTCATTGATTGAGGGGGAGAATGATTTTTCAATTAAATCAAAAAGTGTTCTTTTCAAACAATTTGCACTTAAACGAGTAAGATCTACTCTAAATGGTTTACAAAATGTTACACAATTGGCTCCAGACCTTGGTTGATTAGTATGTTTTCAAAAGATAATTATGCATGTTTAATCAATGGAATTTAAAGTCTCAAAATCCAATCCTTATCAGATTAAAACGCTTTCACAATCAAGTCACAATTCTCCCTAAAAGCTTTCAAAATCAATTTAAATCTATGGAGATCACAAATCTCAATTGATTTGATAATTGTGATCGGGGGAGAATTTGTTATTTAAATTGGATTTAAACTGATAATTCGATAAATGGTTTCATAAGTTTTTAGCATGTTTGCCTCCCCGCAAGTGCCGCAAGTGTCAAACAATTTCAAATTTTCCATGCACATGTTGAGGGGGAGCAACTATTTTAAACCTCAAATTATTGAAACGTGACTGAATTGTCTCTAAGTGCAGGTTCCCTCTAATATGTGCAAAATTCTTTCAAAATTCGAGGCACATATTGAGGGGGAGCAAACTTTTGAAAACCTCATCCTTCCTCAAAATGTTTTATCTACTCAAATTGATTGGGAAGTGATAATGATCATTTTAGAAAATGTTAATCAAAAGATTGGACCTTTCACTCTTAATCTAACGATTTCAAAGATCTCTTGCCTCCATGTGCTAAACAATTTCTAAATTTTTATGCATATGTTGAGGCGGAGCATTTCTAAAATATCAAAACAATTAAGATACAAAATGCTTTGATTCTATATCACTAGTATCTTGATTGATTTTTCAAATGGTTTTCAATTGGTTCCAATGGCAGATGAACGATACCAAAAATACCGACCAACTTTACTTTATGTATGGTGATATAAGGATGATAAGGTTAGGTTGAGGTCCCATGATCCGCCAGAACCGGAGGGATCTATCCAAGGACGATCCACTAGATAGTGTAGAAGTCCTTAGGTATGATGAAAAAAGGAGAAAAATGAGATTATGGGAAGAGTGCGGATGAGCTGAGCTAGTAATGGAATAAACCCAACAAGGTTCTAGTAATGAAGTCTCGGTAAGCACTGAAGGGGTTGAAGAATGAAAAAGAATTGAATGTGAAAAGGGTGAAAAGAAATAGCCCTCCATTTATTCAACTTTAGGCGTAAACCGAGTTCAATTCATATACTACTGGTGGTTACCAAGGTAACATCGGTATTGAAGACAAGACGTCATGGACCCAGTGACGCACTGCACTTCAACTTTCCAAACCACCTAAGTTCCTCTTGAAAGGACTTGTTTCATTCTCATGGGGAACCAACATAATCTATCGACTTTCTCTTAGAGATTTTTGATATTGAAGAAGGAGACCCTCTCCCTAGTCTCCGATATAGGATCCAAATATGCACAATTGAGTCTAAAACCACGAGATCATCAATTAATCTCATTAGGACACTTTCAATGAAGACTCTCTGTTTCACATAATGTGGAAAGAGAGATTATATCTTGAGTCCTACGCATTATCCTTGTGGTATTGCCAGAACATCCGAGTGATATGTAAACATATTCACAATGAAGATGGAAAGCCTTCTGGAGCCAACATCAAACAAGCTCCTGGTAGGTGGCATGTGAGATCTATTCAATAGATCAACCATGTGACAACTGGACAGAAACAATGGAGAGATTCAATCTTTTGAATCAATCCTGGTTCAGGTTATGGATTGACGGATACCTTTGAAAAAACCGGTCGTTGTGCTTAAAAACGCTTTTCTTTAGCACATCGACTGTGCACTTATTTCTCAAAAATAAAAGGTGTTTATGATTGATAATTGATTTTCATTAAAACCTTCGTTGTACTGCAAAAACAATTTCTAATGAGCAATACACGATTGTTTTTCAAATCTCTTTTCATCAATCAGTGAATCTTATTTCACTGGTTCACTCACTCCGTGTTGTCTTCTTTGAGACGTTCCGCTTGAGAACGGCTAGAGCAGCTGCGAAACCTGTCAAGGAAATTCTTCAGAATTATACCTGATCACAGGCAGTACTTGTAATGATCAACGAGGAACCGTGGGCCGTGTACCTCAATTCAACGAAAGTGATTAAAGACACTTTCGTGCGCTTTATTGCTAACTGTTGTATGCAGGTACACCCGACGTTTGCAAATTGATCGAATGGAGCGGTCAATCCATAGCCGCATGTTCAAACAACACATTCATCTTGAAAGAAATCATGATTAGTGCATAAATGACTCTGATATTTTCACTCCATGCTTCTGCAACGCTGCTGCCAATATCATGAATCAACGAAAGCTTCCGCTACTCTGATAAGAATAAATCATGATCCAGAATGTGAGCATGTCGGTCCAAAAGTCACAACATCACATAATACCAACACCATAATGGATGAGACAGAGATGTATGTGACCAATGATCTCAAAGCTGGCTCAAGACTAAGTATCACGTGGATCAGTTAAAGACCTCCACTCAGATTATCCAAAACATGCAAAAATGAAGAATCAAAGACTACGAGCTACAAAACAAGAATC
Source organism: Chrysanthemum makinoi (assembly GCA_910596185.1). Lineage (NCBI taxonomy): Eukaryota > Viridiplantae > Streptophyta > Magnoliopsida > Asterales > Asteraceae > Chrysanthemum > Chrysanthemum makinoi. Next base: position 131,608,241 of record OU343221.1, read on the forward strand.
CAAGAACAATATCAATGTAATATCTGTTTGTTTTCTATGTAATTTAATGTGTGTTTAAGGTGACCTCCCTTAGGGGGAGATTGTTAGGATTTGGAAAATCCAGTAGTTAAAGTGTCGGTCACCTCAAGTATATGTAATCGTTAGAAAGCTCGTAGTCGTAGTTATTTAATGTTTAGTAGTATTTAGTTTTGTAACACCGTGGAGGATGGACGGGTCTTTACCCACTGTATGCCTGATCCACAGCCCGTCAGGTGGCGTTTTATTGTAAGACTATAAATACTCTCTACCTCCCAAGGTAGAGAGTTGGAGCTCATAATAAGATTTTTCTTTCTCTCACTAAAGTTCCCTAAACCTCTAACTTTCTCTCTCTAGAACTCATAATACACCTATTTGATCTTATGGTTTAGTGTGTTTATGAAATCCAATATGTTACACCACGGCTGACAGTTATTTTTGCCACTTGTTGATCTAGCCATTACAACTATTGTGTGCATGTAACAAATTTTTACTAGCCGTTGAAGAGAAATTGCTTTCCATATATATAGGGTAAAATTTTAAGAAATTTATCTACTTTCCTAATTGCTATTTATCCTCTAAAGATAAATCTTTTCCTTGGATAATCTTTCTTAGCAAAACTCTTAAACCCTACCACTATATATCTTTCTCTCTCAATTGGCGAGTTCTTTATACAATTCATACTGACACAATATATTTTTCATCAAAATATTCTATGGCACCTATCACTTTTGCAGATGAGCACAACTAAGTGGCCTACTTGGAAAAGTCAAACGAGAAGAGTGGCCCTATTTTTCATCAGATTGTGGACTTTCTAAATACTACCCATATAAGGTATGCTTTACTTCTTAATCCCACAATCTATATCTCTCAAATCAAACAGTTTTGGACTTCTATTCAGTCCATAACAATTGAAAATAGAGATACACATGAAACAATGGATGCTCTTAGAG
>OU343221.1:131609308-131652282 GCA_910596185.1 Chrysanthemum makinoi
TAGGCACATGTATAACAGATAATTACACATTGAATACCATTTGCATGAAAACAAAATACACAGAATCACTACTATTTCTGCAGATTTCATATTGATTCGCTTGGAAGGTATCTAACACAAATAGCATGCAAGTAAAAGCCAAATTTATTACTATTTGCATACGTCTTTTTAGTTCACTCCAAACACTGCACTCTGTTTCCATGTATCTTTACATATATTCATTTTTTGTTTCTTACTACTGTTGCAGTAACTCAAACAGTCATACATGTGTCGTTACGGGCTTTTTCTACTTTGTTGGTTGAACGTGTAATGTACTAAGATGGAAATTCAATCCTCAGGATATTTTCGTTTATGCACATGTTTTATTTGATGTTTGATTTTCATGCAAAAGAAGTGAACTAAATTTTGGGAGGATTGTTGGAAATTTTAGTGCACTTGTAGGATTAGTTGACACCTGGTAATGGGTCAGGAGGTACGGAGTGTATACCCATAAGGTGCCTGAACATCCCGACTCTTAGTGGAGAGATTCAGAAGTTAGTACGGGTAGTGCTAAGTTAGTACTGGTAGTGCTAAGTTAATACTGGTAGTGCTAAGTTAGGACTGGTAGTGCTAAGTTGAATGACCATTTGAATGACCCTTTACATTTAAACTAAAATTTCAATTATCATATCGATAAAACCTTTAAGAGTTTTTTTGGTTCTTATACACTAACAGTTACCTTATTGTAACAGGTATCGCATTAACCTAGCACTAAAGTCAACCACTTATGGAACAACAACACCATCATACCAACCTGGCATACTACAACATATATGAAAACACAGGTATGTTCCAACAAGATTAAATAGACATCATGAATCTAAAATTCATTTACTGCTAAAACATAAATAGAAAAGAGCATATATTAAAAGATCCATACACATAACCATTACTAAGTCTTAGCCAACATATTCCCACAACCCCACCCATTTAAAACATACCTTAAACCCAAAATATATTTCACAAACACCAAAATAAACCAGATCAGTACACCATAGACTTCAACTTCTCAATGAATGACAGAAGCTCCCCTGCTCGCTTCTGCTTCTTCATGACATTCACCAAAATCGTTGCAGCTTTTGTCAAGTCTTCATTTTGCAAATTATTCAACTGTGAAATGCTTTGCACACAAGAATCAAAAGTAAACAAAAGCTCCAACTCTCCAATCACACAATCCCTCTCAGCAACACGAGCCCTTATATCTTGGGCTTTTTTCATTAATTCTACTTCATCCAACCTGGTGACTGTATACCTCCCTCTGAAATCGGACAACCATAATATCCCTAACCAAACTAGAACCAGCAGCAGCAGCTAACTCATTGCAAAAAGGCATTGGTGTAGTCATCTTTTTTTTGTGTGTGTTTGGTTTTTAGAACACCTAATTTCTAGTATGTGTGTGTGTTTAAAGTGAAAATTATTTGTTAGTTATGATTTGATAAACACTAATTGTATATGACTTATAAGCCATTTAATTTGATTGCCACCCCTAGAGTTTCCTTCCCCATGAAGAATCATTAATTATCCAACCCCACATACTTGGCCTTTTTTTTCAAGTGTACTCCCAAAAAAAAAACATATGATGTTATTAAAAAGTATGTTTCTTATTTAAAAAGTACCTACAATTATATACTTTATTGCAACGTTTAACTTTTTTTGTTACTTGGATTCCATAGGTTTTTTATCATCACAGTGAACGTGACATTCAAGGACGGGAAACATCGTATAAAAACATTGCAAACGTTGATGCACTGACAGTAATTCAATAGCTACATTGTATATTCGATTAACCAATATTGTATTCGACATATGTATTTATTTGAGAGAATACTAGTTACGGTTTACACAATAATGTATTAGGTCTTTGTCTTTAAAGTGTTGATTACGCTTTGATTTATTAAATGAGTAACTTGTATATTTATACGTGTCTTAAAATTTATATTTATGTTTGGGATTGTTTAAAGGAGATACATTGTTATGTCAATAGTACGTTGTTATTCAAATTACCAGTTACGACATCACATATGGTTGTGATTTAGGTTACACATTAATACAAGTTACGACATCGCGTATGTTAATGTAATATTATTTATTTGTATGTTAAGGTACTTAATTTTTAAGGTGATTCTACCAAATATTTTGTATGTATATAATCAAGGGTTTAGGTCATAAAACAGATGTGTACTTTTTCAAATGTATCATTTTGGTACGTAATTGTTCCACTAAAACTTACATATTTGCATATATACCCAAAACATGCTTAAGTTGCATTGTACATCATGCATTAAAAACTTGTATTATGGAGAAATATGCAACTTTTTGAGTTTTTGTGGGTATATATACAATGCTCCCATAATACAAGCTAAAAAAATAAAACAAAAAATCCTTCTCTTAATTAATAGTAATCATTGCAGTTTTGAGAACCGTGATATATTACGGCTACACTTAATCACATAGTCTACGCAAAATATTCAAGTCTATCTTCTTCAACACAACAACCGCATCATCAGGTAATGTAACACATTGTTTTTTTTTTTTTTTTTTTTTAACTACAAAATGAACTACAATGTAAGTGATTGATATGCATGTTTCTGATATGTTGATGGTTACAAATGCATGTTTGGTATTTTTTTGCAATGTTTAACATATCCTAAAGAATATAGTATCCTTTGATCATAATATAACAGCCGTTTTATTAGAAATATATGCGATTTGATTCTTTAGAATATTGTGTGACATGTAAATATAGGATGATTTGAATAAAAATTAAAAAGAATCATGGGTATATGTGGATTGTGGAATACGTAGCAGCTATCTGTTAAATAGCTAATTAGACAACTTTTAAACATATGTTTAATCTAGGTTAGTATAGCTTTTATATGATTTGGTTAAGCACTACAACTTATGTAATTAATTATCTCGCTTAGGGTTTAAACATTGGATGAAGGAATGGCGTATGGTATGTTGGGTAGATTATGGATTTGTTACTAGATTTTAACAAACGTATGGGGTATGATGATTAAGCGTAAAAAAATACAGATTTTTACTCTAAAAGGACTATATGATTATTGATTTTTGAAACATAGTTAAATATGTAGTAATACATCTTCAATCATTTTTTGTTTGACACCTTAATGATAAAGATGTATTGATCATCTAAGACTTGTATTAGTTGGTGGAAATGGTATGCATATGTGATAACCTTATTGACTAATAAGATGATTGTGGTTTTAAAATAGAATGAGCATCTAATTTTTGGTGGAGGCAAACCGCACAAACATTAGGACATTGCAGGTAAGTTGTACTTAAAATACTTACTTAAGGTTATAAATTTATCAATGTAACCATCAAATTGATATACGTGCTTACTTTTTAAATTTAAGATGCTTCCTGCTTTGTTTACTGAAACACTGTACCCCAACAAGCGCTGGATATACCTAATCCACAATAGGGGACCAAACATAAGTTTACTGGAAATTGGTTCGTGGTCGCATTACTTTGCATGGGTCCGAGTGGCGAGCTTTTATTGATCACAGCCAATACATCAATGTGGCCACATTCCATTTAATTCGTCAGGAAGAAGACTGTTATTATGTAACAGGGTACAACGATGCAGGCCACGAATGCCCTGGATACGATCTGGCTCTTCTAGGTTACAGACAACGTAGATGTGACAACCCGTACTTTCAGGTCATTTCTCGAAACGATTTATGCCTCACTATTTCAACATTTATCGTAAACTTGGTTTACTTGTTTCAAATTCGCGTAACCTTAAAGGTTTAGCGGCGAATTCATAATCATAACATCACGTACATTTCATATGGACTAAGTTTAGTCTACATTTCATTTACATCATTTGCATCATGATAGTTCATTCACGATATTTCATTTCACATTCAACGCGTAATTTTTATGTTTAATAATCGTTATCGCGTGAGTTATTATTTTGAATATTTAACCCGTTACTTTCAAAAATGATCCCGATGTATTTTTAAACTTACATTTAGTTTATAAAAACTATATTTTTAGTTTTCCTAGTGTTTTAAATTTATTTGCTATATTAATCGTTAAAGTTAAATTATTACAACGTTTTTCTTAAAAATTATACGATAATTATTTTATCACACAAATTTTACAAGAAATGTATTTTTACAATTTTTATGATCTCATTATACTTTACTTGATCCATTAAAACTTATTTTTTTGTTCATGTTACTCTAATTTCACAACTATGTACAAGTTACAACATATTTACCTTAACTACATTTTTGTTCTTACAAACAATTACTTACACAATATATAAAAGAGAAAAAAAAAATATATTTGGTGAAATGCTTCCCCCCTTGGCCGACCAAGGGGGGGTGCATTTATGTTTGTAAATTTTTTTTCTACATGTAAAGATTTACACTTCACCTCAAATATCCTACTTCATTCACTTCATTTATTCACCACAATAATTCAAGACAAGTTAGTGTTTTTCTCTCTTTGTTCTTCCTCTACAAACCGGTTCTACATAGGAGTTAAGAAGGGATCATAAAAATCTTCCAAGCTCAAGTATAAACAATCTAGATTACACTCTTATTTAAGGTTTTGAAATAAAAACCAAGAGTGTTTAGGTTTAACCTTGTTCTTTGCTTCACCCCATATGTCACTTGTAAGCATATCATTTCATTTTACATCTTTCCTTTTCATTTCATAAGTATTTTATCATTTTCATTGCAAGCATGCAAGACTTGTGTTTATTTATACCATTTTTCATGATTTTTAGAGTTATATATATATAAAGTCATCCTATAATTATCCCCTTGTTATATATTGGTATTGATTATGTCTAGGAACCCATGACACCCTAAGAAGGTGTATGGTAGGATTAGATTAGCTTTGGAGTTGATTTGAAGGGATTGGAATAGGATTAGTACGAGAAAAACTATTTTCGATAAGTATAAAAAGTGTTCTGTCCTTGTTTTATTTTTCTGGAAAATCCGACAGTAGGCACGAAATTTTGGCCTTGATATTTAGAAAATATACTTTAAACGAATCCGTGGCCGCTTGAACGGATTAAAACCGAGTTATAACGAAGAAGTTATGAATTTTTAAAGTTTGACGACGAAATATATATTTTTCTGAAATTTCAGCATACTATTTTTACCTTATTCGAGTCAAAAAACGAGTCCTAAGCTTTACAAATTATTTCGACTTATCAAAAATATATTAGTATACTTTTATACGAAGCTAAGGACGTAATAATACGTAGAAACGGATTTGAAACGACTAAGATATACACGTTTTCATAAACTTGCCGTAACTATTATTTTTAGAAAAACTATATTATTTTTTACGAGATAAGTGTTACGGTAACTAAAATCACCATATTTAACCTCTATTATCTTTATGTTCGAGACCTTTATGACGAAAACTCATGAACTAAAACTTCTAGATTTCGATACAAACTTTCCAAAACCGTCGAGTTCGTTTCCTAATGTGCGACGTACACCATTTTACGACTAGCTTTTCAAAGCCATTTTTGTTAATTTCATGATGTTCCGACGACATTGTTTTGCGACGAAAAGTGAAAATTTCACCATAAATCATTATAAAACCATTGTAGGATGACATTTTGACGTAAAAAACTTGTAAAGTCATTTTTGAAGGGTCAAGACGTCAAACGAGTATTTTTCGAAGACAAGTAATATTTTTCAAAACTCGTAAATGGTATAAATAACATACGAAATGCATGCATAACATTACATTGCAACTCATTACATGTCATATCATTCATCATAGGTCAAGATTTACGTATCACACTACATCTCGGTGTACTCACTTTTGTCTTCGCATCATTCCACCAAGTGAGTTCCATAGCCCCACTTTTCTTGTTTTAATGCTTTCATAACTGTTTTGGGGGAGATACATGCTCGACTATTTTCATTTACTTTCATAGTTACTCTAATCATTTAAGGATTTCTGTGAGTTTCATGGCCCCTACTTTTACTTGCTTTCATAACTGTTTTGGGGGAGATACATGCTCATCAACTATTTTTATGACATTCATGATTATTTGCAAACTACATGTTTATCTAAACTGAATGCTAGTCATGCGAAGTAACATTATTGCCATACTTAGAAATTCCATATTATATTCATTGGTCTAATGGTCTTGGTATATTCATTGGTCTAACGGTCTTGGTATATTCATTGGTCTAACGGACTTGGTATATTCATTGAGCTAACGGTCTTGGTATATTCATTGGTCTAACGGACTTGGTATATTCATTGAGCTAACGGTCTTGGTATATTCATTGAGCTAACGGTCTTGGTATATTCATGGACTAATGGTCTTGGAACGATTTGAACAACACTCATATTCATTTGAACATAAACTATATATACATTTCAGCAATGGGTTGTGAACACACAGGTTGCAAGTTTTGTATGGGCGGGACTTGGAACTGAGTGGATTTACAATGCCTTTGCTGCATAAACGATTTCGATACATTGAGCCATGCACTATTATGTGAATTCATTTGACATCATGCACTTGAACATTAACTCTACATATTCTGGCAGTGGGTTGTGAACACACAGGTTGCAAGTTTTGTATGGGCGGGACTTGGAACTGAGTGGATTTACAATGCCTTTGCTACATAAACGATTTTGAAAGTCTTTACATTTCAACGATTTACAATGCCTTTGCTGCATAAACGATTTTGAAAGGCTTTACATTTCAACTCAAACTCTATGAACTCACTCAACCTTTGTGTTGACACTTTTAGCATGTTTTATCTCAGGTATCTAAGGCATACACTTCATGGCATGCATTTGGACACCTCATGGAGTCGTGGTGACGACGCGTCTCACTTGGGTTTTTACGCACTTTAAAACATCGTTTGAATTGTAACAAACTTATTTCCGCACAAGTTGATTTTCATTTGGGACCTACTTTGTAAACTCTGATTGTTTTATTAAATCAAACGATGTATTTTCCAAACGACACTTTAGGTCGTTCAATATAACTGTGATTGTGATGCTATGACAGTCAATCCCCAGGAATTCCATTCCGCTGCAAAACAGGTAATTTGGGGGTGTGACAGATTGGCATCAGAGCCAGGTTATAGAGAACTAGGTTGCATCATTGACCCTAGACTATAACTACATTATCATAGCATCTCATCATTTCATCATAAGTGCATGTTCACTCTACATGCGGTTTATACGTACATTTTTCGAGTTATTTACCTTCATTTCATAACGATTGACACATGGATGCCCTTAAATACCCATCCCATTATCTTTTCCTCATACTCTAACGTGGAGAATGCCCTGTCATTCCCTAGCATAATTTTAACATCAGTTGACTCAACACCAAACAACATATGAGTCGATTAGTCCAAGCATTGCATAGTTACTCCTAAATTATACATAGCCTGATCACCTATGTCTAATTCAGGAAGAATCATGCAATGAAGGGAGTAGTAGGCTTATATGTGTAAGCAATTCCGTAATCGAGCCAAATTTTCAAAAGATTTTCTTCAAACCACTTGTTTCCAGTTTGATCCGCGTGACAGTTCTTGTTTGATGAGTTGCAAAGATCGAGCTAGAAACAAGTTGTTACCTAAACCGATTTAGCCTAATCGTATGACAGTTCTTGTTTGATGAGTTGTGAGATTAAGCAAAAATCGGTTACCAAAAGTCTTTTGAGGGTTTTGCTCGAGAATGGGAAGGCTTGCCTCATCAAACCCTAAACCGGAGAGACCAACACGAACTGAATTCAGGGACTGAATTCCTTTTTGGATGGGCGAATGTGACAACCCGTACTTTCAGGTTATTTCTCGAAACGATTATGCTCACTATTTCAACATTTATGTAAACTTGTTTACTTGTTCAAATCGCGTAACCTTAAAGGTTTAGCGGCGAATTCATAATCATAACATCACGTACATTTCATATGGACTAAGTTTAGTCTACATTTCATTTACATCATTTGCATCATGATAGTTCATTCACGATATTTCATTTCACATTCAACGCGTAATTTTTATGTTTAATAATCGTTATCGCGTGAGTTATTATTTTGAATATTTAACCCGTTACTTTCAAAAATGATCCCGATGTATTTTTAAACTTACATTTAGTTTATAAAAACTATATTTTTAGTTTTCCTAGTGTTTTAAATTTATTTGCTATATTAATCGTTAAAGTTAAATTATTACAACGTTTTTCTTAAAAATTATACGATAATTATTTTATCACACAAATTTTACAAGAAATGTATTTTTACAATTTTTATGATCTCATTATACTTTACTTGATCCATTAAAACTTATTTTTTTGTTCATGTTACTCTAATTTCACAACTATGTACAAGTTACAACATATTTACCTTAACTACATTTTTGTTCTTACAAACAATTACTTACACAATATATAAAAGAGAAAAAAAAAATATATTTGGTGAAATGCTTCCCCCCTTGGCCGACCAAGGGGGGTTGCATTTAATGTTTGGTAAATTTTTTTTCTACATGTAAAGATTTACACTTCACCTCAAATATCCTACTTCATTCACTTCATTTATTCACCACAATAATTCAAGACAAGTTAGTGTTTTTCTCTCTTTGTTCTTCCTCTACAAACCGGTTCTACATAGGAGTTAAGAAGGGATCATAAAAATCTTCCAAGCTCAAGTATAAACAATCTAGATTACACTCTTATTTAAGGTTTTGAAATAAAAACCAAGAGTGTTTAGGTTTAACCTTGTTCTTTGCACCTCATCATAGTCACTTGTAAGCATATCATTTCATTTTACATCTTTCCTTTTCATTTCATAAGTATTTTATCATTTTCATAGCAAGCATGCAAGACTTGTGTTTATTTATACCATTTTTACATGATTTTTAGAGTTATATATATATAAAGTCATCCTATAATTATCCCCTTGTTATATATTGGTATTGATGATGTCTAGGAACCCATGACACCCTAAGAAGGTGTATGGTAGGATTAGATTAGCTTTGGAGTTGATTTGAAGGGATTGGAATAGGATTAGTACGAGAAAAACTATTTTCGATAAGTATATAAAAGTGTTCTGTCCTTGTTTTATTTTTCTGGAAAATCCGACAGTAGGCACAAATTTTTGGCCTTGATATTTAGAAAATATACTTTAAAACGAATCCGTGGCCGCTTGAACGGATTAAAACGGAGTTATAACGAAGAAGTTTTGAATTTTTCAAGTTTTGACGACGAATATATATTTTTCTGAAATTTCAGCATACTATTTTTACCTTATTCGAGTCAAAAACGAGTCCTAAGCTTTACAAATTATTTCGACTTATCAAAATATATAGTATACTTTGATACGAAGCTAAGGACGTATATACGTAAAAAACGGATTTGAAACGACTAAAATATACACGTTTTCATAAACTTGCCGTAACTATTATTTTTAGAAAAACTATATTATTTTTTACGAGATAAGTGTTACGGTAACTAAAATCACCATATTTAACCTCTATTATCTTTATGTTCGAGACCTTTATGACGAAAACTCATGAACTAAAACTTCTAGATTTCGATACAAACTTTCCAAAACCGTCGAGTTCGTTTCCTAATGTGCGACGTACACCATTTTACGACTAGCTTTTCAAAGCCATTTTTGTTAATTTCATGATGTTCCGACGACATTGTTTTGCGACGAAAAGTGAAAATTTCACCATAAATCATTATAAAACCATTGTAGGATGACATTTTGACGTAAAAAACTTGTAAAGTCATTTTTGAAGGGTCAAGACGTCAAACGAGTATTTTTCGAAGACAAGTAATATTTTTCAAAACTCGTAAATGGTATAAATAACATACGAAATGCATGCATAACATTACATTGCAACTCATTACATGTCATATCATTCATCATAGGTCAAGATTTACGTATCACACTACATCTCGGTGTACTCGCTTTTGTCTTCGCATCTTCTGCCCAAGTGAGTTCCATAGCCCCACTTTTCTTGTTTTAATGCTTTCATAACTGTTTTGGGGGAGATACATGCTCGACTATTTTCATTTACTTTCATAGTTACTCTAATCATTTAAGGATTCTGTGAGTTTCATAGCCCCTACTTTTACTTGCTTTCATAACTGTTTTGGGGGAGATACATGCTCATCAACTATTTTTATGACATTCATGATTATTTGCAAACTACATGTTTATCTAAACTGAATGCTAGTCATGCGAAGTAACATTATTGCCATACTTAGAAATTCCATATTATATTCATTGGTCTAATGGTCTTGGTATATTCATTGGTCTAACGGTCTTGGTATATTCATTGGTCTAACGGACTTGGTATATTCATTGAGCTAACGGTCTTGGTATATTCATTGGTCTACAACGACTTGGTATATTCATTGAGCTAACGGTCTTGGTATATTCATTGAGCTAACGGTCTTGGTATATTCATGGACTAATGGTCTTGGAACGATTTGAACAACACTCATATTCATTTGAACATAAACTATATATACATTTCAGCAATGGTTGTGAACACACAGGTTGCAAGTTTTGTATGGGCGGGACTTGGAACTGAGTGGATTTACAATGCCTTTGCTTTCAAACGATTTCGATACATTGAGCCATGCACTATTATGTGAATTCATTTGACATCATGCACTTGAACATTAACTCTACATATTCTGGCAGTGGGTTGTGAACACACAGGTTGCAAGTTTTGTATGGGCGGGACTTGGAACTGAGTGGATTTACAATGCCTTTGCTACATAAACGATTTTGAAAGTCTTTACATTTCAACGATTTACAATGCCTTTGCTGCATAAACGATTTTTAAAGGCTTTACATTTCAACTCAAACTCTATGAACTCACTCAACCTTTGTGTTGACACTTTTAGCATGTTTTATCTCAGGTATCTAAGGCATACACTTCATGGCATGCATTTGGACACCTCATGGAGTCGTGGTGACGACGCGTCTCACTTGGGTTTTACGCACTTTAAAACATCGTTTGAATTGTAACAAACTTATTTCCGCACAAGTTGATTTTCATTTGGGACCTACTTTGTAAACTCTGATTGTTTTATTAAATCAAACGGTGTATTTTCCAACGACACTTTAGGTCGTTCAATATAACTGTGATTGTGATGCTATGACAGTCAATCCCCAGGAATTCCATTCCGCTGCAAAACAGGTAATTTGGGGGTGTGACAGTAGATGCCTGGTTATGTTGGATGAATATCCTGCACAGCCTCTGGTAAGAAAAAAATGTTAATCAATACATTGTATAAGTTTGTTGAAAATGGGGATTATTTTAATTGTTTGACCCGCTAATGTTTTCTTTAAACTAAACTGTTACGTAGGTAATTTTTTGCAATTTCCGGGACAATACTGACAATAGCCAATTTGACGTTCTTGTTGTTGGCGTGCCCGTAGCAGCTATCACTCAACGTCAAATTGAAATACTGGAGGAAAACAGACATGTGCATGAGTTTGGTGGGCACGGATGGAATGTATTGGTTCACTATGAAAACCTGTTTCTGCTGCACAAGAGTTTTTTTCATAAATCTCCTAAACAATACTCTTTTCCTGATGTCATTTGCCGAAAATGGATTGATGATGCGTTATGAACTTGTGCAACGTATGGAGCTGAATCGTACAAGACCGTTCATGAGAAACCCGTAGATGAAGGTATGTTAATCAAAGTGTAGACATAATCTATGATTTTATTTTAAAAATAAACCTTTCCATATAATAGCTTTTAAACTATTTACCATTTTTATTAAATTCCAATTGCAGATGAGCGTATGAAATACATATGTGCATGGAACGAATGTACAGAGCATGAAAGTGAAAGGGATTGTTTTTAAGCGCCCATCCTTGCATATGTCACGGACAGGAGTCGTTTGGTAAGTAATGATACAAATCGAACCATTTCAGTCATTATCTGCTTTCGCAAAAACTAATATATGCTTCAACACATGGACATACTTTTGTTGAGCATATTGCATTGTTCTTTTTAATGCAGAACATACCACATAAGTTTACGAAGCAAAATCACATATGGAAGTACCATACGCACGCTGAGATACCGGAAGAAATGGAGTTTTATGTGAACGTGAATCTGGAACACCACAGCGATAGGCCTAGAAGCAAGAACCACGTTACCATAAACGCCAGATGGAGAGAGATTGTTGAGGAGTGTCAGTGGGAACAAAACAAAATGGTCAGATTCAATCTTGTTGACTTTGTCAGCGACGACAGCTTCGTTGTCTTCCCGTACTCCAGTTATAATTCCAGTATTTAGCATGTGTTAAAACGTAATTCCAGGCGTTATCAGTTGTTATTGGTAGACATGTTTATAAACAGAATCTTGGATTGTGTATGATTTGGTTGGCTTCATTTAGGGTGTGTGTTCCCAAGTAGTTGAAGCCATTCATGAGATGGAATGTAAACTACTTGGTATAGCCCCTATCTGGGAGTGTATGGTTCCTAGTGGTGCATTAAAAGGTGTTCTTTGTGATGGTTTTGTGCTGGTTGTCATCTGTCCATGGTTGTATGATATGGGCAGTTTGTTTTTGTTATCAGACTTATAAGAAAAGTTATATCAGATATTGAATAGAGTTGCCTTGTATGCAACTTGATATGGGACTTGTCCATATCAGTGTGTGTTGCTTTTTTCATTGTACAAAGTTTCCTTAATTAATACAAGTTCATCTTTGCACCAATATATATATATATATAATATATATATATATATATATATATATATATATATATATATATATATATATATATATATATATATATATATATATATATATATATATTGTATTGTGGTCTACTTATAAACAGAAAAACTTTAGTGGTTAAAGCTGCCAGTACCAAGTTAAGTCTGGTAGGTTAGTTTTAGTGGTTAAGGCTGCCAGTACAAAGTTAAGTCTGGCAGACACTAAGTTAAGTCTGTTTAGTATTAAGTAGTTTTCGTTTATGAAAAACAGAATAGTTTTTTGTGTGACTATTGATAATCCAATGGCCACATCAAATTTATTTTTGTGTGGCCATTTCTAACATTTAGTCACACAAAGCATGTTTCTTTTGGGTATTTAGTCACATACAATTAAGCATAAAGTGGCCAAAAGTGTTAATAAGTGTGACCATATGGTGTTTAAGGTGAAGAAATATGTCTTTTGTGTGACTATTGACCATCCATGGCCACTTGAATTTTATGTTTGTGTGGCCTTTTGTAACATTTAGTCACACAAAGCATGTTTGTTTTGTGTATTTAGTCACATACAATTAATCATAAAGTGGCCAAAAGTGTTAATAAGTGTGACCATATGGTGTTTCAAGTGAAGAAATATGTATTTTGTGTGACTATTGATCATCCAATGGCCACATTAAATTTATGTTTGTGTGGCCTTTTCTAACATTTAGTCACACAAAGAATGTTTGTTTTGGGTATTTAGTCACATACAATTAATCATAAAGTGGCTAAAAGTGTTAATAAGTGTGACCATATGGTTTTTCAAGTGAAGAAACATGTATTTTGTGTGACTATTGATCATCCAATGGCCACATGAATTTTATGTTTATGTGGCCTTTTCTAACATTTTGTCACACAAAGCATGTTTGTTTTGGGTATTTAGTCACATACAATTAACCATAAAGTGGCTAAAAGTGTTAATAAGTGTGACAATATGTTGTTTAAAGTGAAGAAACGTGTATTTTGAGTGACTATTGATCATCCAATGGCCACATATTAAGTTACGTGACCATATCTACTGGATTTTGGCTACACTTAAATAATATGTGTGACAAAACGTTTAGTGTGACCATATATGGCATTTGGTCCCAGTGTTAGTAGTAAATGTGACTTTATAGATTAGCTTTTGGCAAGCTAACACAAACTAAACTTTAAACACACATATTAACTTACGTGAACATATGTACTTGAATTTTGGCTACACTTAACGAATGTGTGACAAAACATTTAGTGTGACCATATATAGCTTTTGGTCACAGTGTTCAAGTGTGTGACATATATTTGTCACTGTTTATATGTATATCGTGACTAATGCTTCAACCTTACTTTTCATTTGTCACTCGTTCCAATTTTAGATGTGGCTAAAGAGTTGGCAAAACATATCAGTCACCCTTAAATAATGTGTGACAAAACTTGACTCTATGATTTAGACACACAAAAAATTACTTCATGTGACTAACGCATCACGGTTACTTGTATTTGTCACACGTTCCAAATTCATATGTGGCTAAATGATCAGAAACAAAATCACCAGATACCTTTAGCCACACAATGTTCAATTGTGTGGCAATACACTTCTAATGGTTACACAATCAAAATTTTCATGTGTGACTAATTAGTAAATGTTGTCAATTTTCGTACCTTCAGCCACATAAATATGCGAATGTGTGGCCGTTCCATTTCGACCATGTGTGACCAAATCCCGTTTTTGTACTAGTGTTGTGAAAGTGGATTCATCCAAGGGTTTTGTGAAAATATCAACAAGTTGATACTCATTAGGGATGAAGTATAATTCAATGTATCCTTCCATAATGTTGTCCCTGATGAAATGATCTATGATATCAATATGTTTGGTTCTTTGATGGAGTACTAGATTGTTAGAGATACGAATTGCACTTCTGTTGTCACAGAAGATGGGAACCATCTTGTACTGGATGTCATAGTCACTGAGTTGACTTTTCATTTAGAGTACATTTTCACAAGAACTAGCAGCAACTACATATTCAGCCTTAGTAGAGTACATAACCACTGATTGATTCTTCTTTGTGCTCAAACAAACTATTTTGCCTCCAATAAATTGACAGGAGAATGATGTGCTTTTTTAGGCAATTTAGTGTATGTTTGACTGATGAAAGGCAAACACACCATAAACTGTTTACGCAAACTGGTTAGGCAGTTCCAAAAAAGAAAAAAATTACCAATCATAGTGTGTAAAGAATATGCAGAACACCACATTATATGAAACAAAAAATGATTAGAATATACATCTATCACTCCTAAATACATACAATGTAAGTTCAAACATTGTTTTTTTTTTTGCATCCATTGAAGCCATAACTTTGTTCTTACAACCAAAACACATACAACTTAAATACAAATATCATTTTTAGCATCCATATATGCCGAAACCCCCATTGATACAATTCCTAAAAGTAATTATGCTAGAACCACCTTTGATACAATTCCCAAAAGTAACTATGCTAGAACCACCATTAACACCAGCTCCTTTTACTACTGTTGGTACACACCACTATGCTAGAACCATCACCATTCCCTGACCTTTCATTCCTTTCCTTTATTGCCAGTTAAAACAAATATTCAAGATTTGTTATCCTTATATCCAAATCTTTAAGTTTTGTTAACTTGTTATCCAGATTATCAACAGTCACTATAATCTTTCCATTGTCATCTATAATATAGACAAAAGACATCAATAGAGGGACACACTAGTATATGCATAATAGTGGTGCATTGACAAACAAATTCCATATCATTACAATCAATAAACAAGACTGCAAGTCAAAACATATGAAAAAAAGACCACAACTCAAAACCAATATCAATACCATCACTTAGTTGTGTTTGGGACTAACATACACCATTACTTTTCAGCTTTGATCATGTACATATTGTGGTGCCCAACTTCAAAAACCATAGTAAGCACCAAAACTCACACCAATGATTATAATACATCAATGAGATATCATAGACAGTCCCCTGAATCTCAGAAACAACAAACAGAAATACAAAACATTCATTCTATCACTATTCTTTACACTAGTGACAACTACAATTCCCATGAACATAAACACTTCAAACCATTCCAGTTAAGAATAAAATTTCACCACCATTATGTACATGCCTCATTGTCACTAAAACTATATTGAGTTGACTACACTTACTATTGTAAATACCTACTTAGAACCATAATGCTATGATGATTCTAAACCTACCAATCATGACACTCAACCATGCCACTCATTATCAACATATAATACTCTAAGGTATTGTTTGGTTCATGGAATTTGAGGGTTTTTTAGGTAATTTGAAATTAGATTTCCTTATCTAGGGTGTTTGTTACAATTTGACAGACACTAAAAGCCCATAAAATGCCTAAAATTAGGGGGCTTTAAAATTTCTTGGCTGATGAATGAATTTAAAATTCCAAAACAAACGGAGGCTTCAAGCACTTATTGTAGACAAAAATACCCTATATATATATATTAAAATCTTATCTCCTCCTCACAACAAATTTCAATCATTCCATTTCCATCTCCTCGGTACGAATTCAGTCAGCTCCTGTAAAGCTCCTCTCCTTTAAATATATAATCATTGGCTCTTCAAATCTCCTTCCCTTCGAGCTCAATTTCATCTTTATTGTCGTATTCTTTGATTGATTTTCGTAGATCTAATTTTCATCAATTATATGCTTCTTATATTCTCAAGACTTCGAGAATGGATCCACTTGTTAGATTAGGCATAAATATTTTGGTTTGTTATTTTAGTGTGGAATTAATCAAGGGCGATATTTATGAACATGAATGGTATATTCAAGCATCATCTTTGTTGTTCAGTTTGAAAATAATATAGTTTATAAAGAAAGGGCATTTATGTCATTTGTTCTTATATACATGACCAACGCACCAGCAGTATTCATGGATCTCATGAATCGGGTGTGTAAACCTTACTTATAAAAATTTGTAATTGTCTTCATGGACGACATTCTGATCTACTCTAAGAACGAAAAACAACACGAGGAACATCTTATGCAAATCTTAGAGCTGTTAAAGAAAGAGGAATTGTACACGAAATTCTCAAAGGCGTATTCTGGATAAAGACAGTACAATTTGTAGGTCACGTGATTGATAGCAAGGGCATCCACATGGATCCTGCAAAGATCGAGTCAATCAAGGATTGCACCTACCACTCCTACCGAAATTCGTCAATTCTTAGGACTCGTTGGTTACTACCGTAGATTTATTGAAGGGTTCTCTAAAATAGTGAAATACTTAACCAAGTTTACCCAGAAGAATGTGAATTTTGAATGGGGAGACAAGGAAGATGAAGCTTTCCAACTATTTAAGGAAAAGTTATGTGGTGCACCCATTTTGGCCTTACCGGAGGGTAGTGAAGACTTTTTCGTTTACTGCGATGCTTCACACAAAGGCTTGGGAGCCATTTTGATGAAAAGATAGAAAGTGATAGCATACGCTTCTCGACAAATAAAGACTCATGAGAAGAATACACAACACATAACTTGGAACTAGGAGCTGTCGTATTTGCACTTAGAATCTGGAGACACAATCTTTACGGCACGAAGTGCACAGTGTACACAGATCATAAGAGTTTGTAACATATATTGGACCAAAAGGAGCTGAACATGAGACAATGTTGATGGTTAGAATTGCTCAATGATTACGATTGTGAAATTCGTTATCACCCGGGCAGAGCAAACGTAGTCGCTGATGCTTTAAGCAGGAAAGAACGACCTAAACCTTTTAGGGTCAGATCATTGGGGATGACGATCAATTCACCCCTTATGTCAAAAATACTTGAGGCTCAAATCGAAGCCCACAAAGCGGAAACCGACCGGAAGAGAAGATCTACGGCATGCCAGAAAACGTGAATGGCTTTGTGAAAAGACCAGATGGGATGTTATTTTTCAAGGATAGGAGTTAGATCTCACTTTATGGAGGGATTCGAGATCTCATTATGTATGAATCTCACAAGTCTAAATACTCCATTCACCCTGAATTCGACAAAGTGTATCTTGATCTAAAAAGTTATACTGGTGGCCAAACATGAAGGCGAACATTGCAACATATGTCAGTTGGTGCATAACATGTTCGAAGGTTAAAGCTGAACACCAAAATCATGTGTCCTGGTACAACCAGAGATTCCTGAGTGGAAATGGGAATGTATCACAATGGATTTCATCACCAAATTGCCACCATTTGGGTAATCGTTGATCGCCTTACCAAATCCACTCATTTCTTACCAATCAAGGAGAAAGACAGCATCAACAAACTCGCACTACTGTACTTAAAAGAACTTGTAGCACGACATGGTGTTCCAATTTCCATCATCTCTGATAGAGATAGCCGATTTACTTTAAACTTCTGGAGATCGCTTCAAGATGCCTTAGGTACTGTGACACATGGGAATTTTCCACTATTTATTTTATAATAAATATCAATTTATTATTCGCTTACTTTGAAGTTTTAGACTTATGAGAGTTAAAACGGTTGTTTTGGGAGTTTATCCCACATACTGCACAACGCAGCAACACACGGAATCGATATTTTACATTGAAATAAGTGAAATAATCACTTTTCAACATTTACTGATGATTTATGAACAAAAATAAGAGATTATCTCGTGATTTCAGAAAAACACGGCACCGCATGCATACCGACACCGACTTAGTAATGGCAAAACTTATATAATCTAAATTCTACGTAATAATGATACCATAATATTACGCTCTCGAAAACGTTTCCAAAAACGTAATTTTTATATTTTGCGGATACCTGGACGGTACGATTTTGCGAGAACATGACAAAACACGGAGTACAAATAATACACTGTATAATAATAAAAAAATAAAACTTATAATAACCCTACCCCTAAAAGACCCATCTTTTTCCTATCTGTGTCTTTCTCTTTCGCTTTCTCTTCAAAAATAAAACACAAAACAAACACAAAAATGGACCAGTTATCTTCTTTTAAGAGGTCAACACCAAGTTCAACCTTCCCACCTTACCCTAAATGGCTATCTACAACATGTCAGGTCAGAATAAAGTATTGGGGAGCAGCTGTGGACAAAGACGTGAGCTAGGAGGAGTCTCACACCACAACCGGGAGGGGAAAGAGGATTCGAGGCCTTCTTCTTATTCCACTATAAACAGAGTTGGGTTTTTCACAGTTTTCTTCACTTTTCACACACAAAGACAAAATTAGGATTCATAGTGATTAGGGGGGTTTTTCAAATTGAGTTGGGGTTATGTTAATTAGTGTTGTAAATAGTCTAATTGAGGTGTTAATTGTCCAATAAAGCTCGTGTTCAATTATATTCTTGTTTCGGTTCTTTCTTCATTCGACCCATCATCACCATCAACTTTTTAAGAGATTTTACTTATTTCCTTTAATACATGTTTTGTTAATTTATTAATTCTTCACCTTATTTCTTGAAAACCGATCGATTGGAATTAAATAATGAAAGGAGTAATGGGTATTGTGATTGTTAAATGGTGTTGTTGTTGACTTAGGTTGTGTTTGTTTTTTTAAAAAAAGTCTTACTAGCCCTCTTACTCTTACCAGTAAGAGGAGGACAGACGTTTTGCTTGTTTGTTTTTTTCTTTTGAGTCAGACCCAGTTAGACATATTACATCTTACTCAGTAAGAGGTGGGAGACTTGTCTTACTGCCTCGTACTCAATAAGAGATTGAAGACTTGTGTTAATACAATATATTTAATGGTTTATTAACTATGTAATATTTATGATAAAAAGTCTTGTTTCATATTTACATAAGTTACTTATTATCGCATTGCGTTGGTTTAACAAATAAATTACAGAAACGAGCATATCATCGGACATCAATTATACAAAAACAAATAACATTATTTCGTTCAGATTTAGAATTTCTAGCCACCTCTTACTGGTAAGATGTAGTAGTCAGATTCAGACGTAAAACATCTTAATGAAACAAACACACCCTTAGTGTGGTAAAACAAGAGGAGTTACTAAATGAAAACTTGTTAATTGGCTTATCTCGGTTTCGGCTTAATTTCCAGCTTACTCGGCTTATGTGTGGTTTCGGCGTACTTTTTAGCTCATTCGATTTATATGCTTGCTTGCTCTCTTTTGCGTTTCCTTGTCATGTCTCGGCTGAAAGGAAAAAACACACACCCGAGAATGTCGTTTTAAGTTGTTGTAGCCATGGTCAGCGGTCAACCCACTCAAAGGGTAATCATTTTTGTTTACCCTCATGTTGACTCATGCAAACCCATAACCATGACGGGGGTGAGTCACGGGTAGTACCCGACTTACTAGTCATTAGTCGAGTAAAACTTCTAGTGTATGCGTTAGTTTATTTTTCAGTATACAAGTAACCTCAAGAGGTGTAGTAGTTCATCTGGGTTTCGAGTCACTAAGGGTGCGATTGTTTTACTTGCTCCGAGTCAAGGAAGGAAACCTCGAGGGTGTTTTCTTTTTACCCGGTTTATCATTGGGCCACGACATGGTCATAGAGGATTCGTAAGAGTCTCGATAGTGTTCGGTTTTCAGTTGTTAAGTCTTGCATTTTGACTTGTTTCCTCGTGTCATAAACAACACCACACCCAAGCATACATACTGATAATGGAAGGGTAAGCTGAAAAGTTGTTAAACCTCACTTGGGCATCAAGCCCAACCTTAAATGATAGGATTGTGCGTCCATAGGGGCTGCAAAGCCCGTTCAGGTCCAACATGGTGCATTTGGTATTATTTTGCCCAACCCAAAATTCCACTAGAGTATGTGTGTACTAGTATATCGGAGCCCATTATCAGTTACAGGTCCGTTTGGTTATCCGGAGCCACCAGGGCATGTATTACGTACGTATGCCCAAACCATATCTGACTAAAATCCGTCCAATCGACTTTATTTTCCGCCTCGTCTCAACATGTCATTTGCACTCGATTTCTTCCATATGCAACACGATATACAAATTTACGTTGACAATAACAATAACGTGAGTGTAAACCCGATTTAAAAGTGTACACATTTCTAATTACGCGAAATGTAAACCCACATTCCAATTAGTAAACCGGATAACATAACTTGGTAAAACTCGTTTCAAGCTTTTGGTAATTAGTCAGCTTAGATAGATAGAAAATATAGACTCAGGTCATGCCAAAATTTGTTTTTATAAACATATTACTAGCTTACAATTACAAACGAAATATATCTCTCTAGTTAATTTTTCTAAAAGTATAAAAGAAGAGTTATAGTTTGAAACCTTACAAAAACATGTTCATAATTTTGGGGATGTAATTATTAAGACTTACATCATGAATTTTAAGACTTAATTTCCATTTTAAAATAAACACATTTCTACCAAATGTCATAAATATATATCTTTTTTGTTCACACCGAAAATGTCTTATAATATATGTACAATTTCCCGTACATCATCAATCGGTCATCACCAAGAACAAAGTCAAGACTCGTGTTCATATCTCGATATATTTCCATTATATTTTGTTTCTACACTTTTATAAGCTGAAATACATACAAACTTTTGAACAACTATTTTCAAACTTAAACGATGCCACACAAGAAACAACAACACAAACATTGTACAACTTGTGCAGTTTAGTTAAACTTTATCAAGTCTTAAACATGGAATAAAGACTAAAGCTAGTCGTACTAATTTAGGTTGCGTTTCGGAGCCGTGCATTTCCACCATTTGATTGTTCACTTCACACTGCCGTTTGCTGAGGTGAGTTTATAGCCCCACTTTTATCTGTTAAACTGTTTTATAAACTTTGGGGTGAGAAAAATTCAAAACATTTCTATGGACCAAATGCAACTATGTTTTTATTTAAACTATTACATAGAGTAGCCTAAGCAATTAAATCCCCTTTTTGGCCAAACTCATGAATTGTTAATCCTTGCTGGGAAGCGCGAATGTTATAAATAGATCTATTTGGGGTGACTCCCCCGTTCGGGTTGACCGGATAAGCAACCAGGCGTTTATCATGTCGAGATTCAAGTATTTTGGGATTTCAACACTTGTAAGGCATTTATTTAACATGCTTCTAGAGCATGCACACTATGGTTAAGATTTGGTTACATGAACTTAGTGCAAGCGTAACATGTTTCATAACTATTTTGAAATGATTATGATATGGGTCCATCTCTGTTTGAACACTTAAACCTATGAACTCACCAGTGCTTTGCTGACTTTTAGCATGTTTTTCTCAGGTATTTAATATGCAAGCAAGGAAATTGCAAGGCAATGGTCATAGACTACCCATTGAAGTGTTTTTACACAAACTATAACTTATTTTTAGGAAACATCCTAAACATATGGGCCACATTTCTACACTTAACATTTTTGTAAAACTCATTTATTTTATGAATAAAATTTAAACGGAGTATGTATTCCTTTCTTCATTATCTTGTGTTGTGTATTACAATTAAGTAGTACCCCATGTTGCTTCCGCTGTACTAGTTTTGGGGGTGTTACAGATTGGTATCAGAGCCAAGGTTATAGAGAAAAAGGTACATATAAACCCTAAATTATAACCGAAAAATTTCAAACTGGGAACTTATTTCTAAAAAACCTCTATGACCGCCACTTGCTTGCCAGCCTTGCTTAGCACTCATCTGACTGACTCTTATGCTATGATTATCTGAGTTCATACTTGATGTAGCTATATAATATACTATATTATTATCTAGTTACACTATAATACTATAAGTATTTTCTATGCACTTACACACGTATACCGTCTTTTTTTACATACCATGCCTTCCCCTCACTTTAGAGCTAGATGCAGTGACATAACAGATATTTTGTCACCAACTGAACGCATCCCAGCCTTTCTCGGCTCACACCTGGCACCGAAAACCAGTACATGCTTGTGTATTAGGTTCACCAGGAGGCTTGTTAGGTCACTAGTTTTACAAACACAAGCTTATAAGAAAGAGATAAGGCGATTGAACAAGTAAAACTCACACATACACGATGTAAAAGACGGTTAGGCGTAGGTATGTGAAAGAGAGAATAACTTGAACAACCAACCTTCAAATGAAGGTTTACATAAGGTATTTATAGGAGGAAAGCTAGGGCAACACTCCTAGTTTCCATCCTTTCCTTAATGGACTAAGGCCTAGGCTTATGGGCCTTCTACATAAGCCTAAGGCTAATTGCAAACATAAAGGACATAGTAAAGCTAACTATTACATATTAATTACAAACACTTGATTATGGTTTAGGAGTGATTCCAACAATCTCCCCCTCAAGTGTTGGTGATGAACGGTGAAGGCATTGATGTAATAGTAGCGTTGACGTCTTCTGACATTCTTCTTTCTTGTGAGAAGATTTGTTTTGATTTGACAATCTCCCAGTGTAGAGAAATTGTTTTTCTTTAAACGGTTCAGCTTTGACGTCATCTTTAATCTTTGTTCTATGATCATTGTTCTTTGTGATGAAAGTGATACTATGTTGTTGTTGTCAGATCAAGTCTGATCAGGTCCGGCTTAGCGCATAAAGTGTCTCCCGCCATTCTTCAACATGCTCACACGCTCTTTGACGTTGGAATTCAGCATGATGAAGTTCTTTAAGTCTTTAACTTTATAGATTCTTTGATTTGATGAAGAATCATTAGATCTGTGTGTGCTTTTGGATAGAACTTATTAGTAATGATGTTGGCGGAGCATGAGAAGAATCGCACGTCATCCCGACCGGAGCTTCCATAAGAAGAAAACTTTTTAACCGGTTAGTAATAAGCGGATTCCGGCACTTACAAGTTTGAACTTCGAGAGTGTTAACAACATAGTGTGAAAACACAAATCTAATTTACAAGGCCGTTCTCAACGGAGTCCCACAAGTGAGATAACAAAACGATGTACCGAAGTACACCTACGATTTCGATGAGTCGCTTGGGGTACAATGAAGCATCACCACGACTGTAGACCGCTTGAGACCACTAAGCGCTAATCCACGGGGAGTTGCGGTTTACTGATGTCGGTCTGCTTGATGTTGACCCTGGCAGGAGTTTCCATTCAACCACCGAGGATTACAAATGTAAAACCTCTCATAAATGTTCTCGACAGCATTGCTAAGATCCGTGAAGGACTCATAATGTATCACCGAAATTCTTATTGTTGAATGTCAAGTGATGAAATGTCAAGTGTACCTATGAGATCCTTTGATGAATCTCGTGGCTCTAGACTCAATAGTGCGTTTTGGTTTTCCTGAGCGGAGACTAGGGAGAGGGTCTCCTTCTTCAATACCAGCAATCTCTAAGAGAAAGCCGATAGTTTACGTAGGGTTCCCTGTGAGAATGAAACAAGCTTCTGTTGATAGAAACTTGAGTGGTAAGAAGGTTTAGTGCATGCGCCACGGGTCCATGACGTACTTTTAATCTTCAATACAGCGTACTAAGTGACAACTAGTAGCATATGAATTGAACCCTGGTTCCGCCCTAAGTTGAATAATCTGAGGGCTATTTCTTTTCACCCTTTTCTTTGCATTTCTTTTTAATTCTTCAACTCCTTCTTTCTCCAATTTTCATTTTCTCCTTTTTATAATCATACCTAAGGACTTCTAAATACAAACTATTTGTAGTGTCCTTGGGTAGATCCCTCCGGCTCTAGCGGATCATAGGACGGTTATTCCTAACCTTAGTCACCTTATAACTCCATGACTAACCTATGTTGCCATAAAACCACTGATGTGAAAAAATCTCTCAAAGGTTTATGAATGAAAAACATTTTAGTACCATGTTGAGATAAGATTTTGCATAAATACTCCCCCTCCACATGTGCTTAAGAGTTTTAACGGTTTAAAATGCACTGAGGAAAGAGAGAGCAACATTTTGAATTGATTTACTCAAGATAGACATTCCCCCGCGAGACACGGTTACGCGGCATAGTTAAAGAGTTGCATTGTCAGCTTTTAGGTGACAACTAGCTCTAATAACTTCCTTGAAGGTGTAGACAATCCTCGAAAGGTCGCAAAACCCGTCAGAGTTCATGTTTAACAAGAGTTTCTCGAATGGTACTTTACCGACAAGTCCTTTGCGAGACACGTTTACATCACTAGCTAACTAGCTTGAAATTATTACCCGTCCTGGACAAGTCTTTTCGAAGTTTAACCGTTAAGATCTCGCCAATTCATGGGTTAAGTCTTATAGCACAAAGATTCATTTGCATTGACATATCATATTTCTTATCACGTATATTTTCCCCTAAAAATGGCATATAAAATGTTATTTTTGAAAAGTTGAGAAATAATATGACCATTTCGTTTCGTTAAGTGTGGAAGAATGACCACTGTGAACAATTTGTGAACAAAGTTTCAAATACTTCCCCTCAACAAGTGATATAAACGGTTGAGGTTTTGAAAAATCATAAGGGTAAGTACTTGTTCTTTGAGCAAACCTGAAAAAATGAAAGGTTTGATAGGTTTTACTCAAAAGTAAGAAGCTTCGCTCCCTTATATAAGGATTGTGGCAATAAGCGTTAACACAGGGTCCTTATTTACAAGTGCGGGTTGTACATGCTATGTGTGCACAAGCCATTTACATAATCAATCAAACATCCAAAATTATATGAAGGAAGCAATTCAAGGGGTACGAGGAAGTGCAGTGATGTTCCCGGAGTGTGCCATGCGTTGAAAGCCGGTTATGTTAATCCGGGTCGACCACCGACATAACTCTCCAATCGCCCTGAACTGATCCCTTTGAAACAACCGTTCATCAATCATTGTGATGATCCGTCTCACATCCCTCCTGTCCTGAGAATTCCAGCGCTTAGGAGACCTGATATGTGCTAAACCAGCCAAGTCTAATCACACAAGCTAGCCACTTGTGAATGGCTAACCGTAATAGACTTAAAACTGCTTAAAACACAAATACAATGAAGATCAGAGAATATAATGAATTCCCGGGTCGTTAAGTCCCACGGAGACTCAATGGTGTCTTAAAACAAACTCAGAGGATAGAATGATCACTAAGGATAGTGATCAGCAAAGGTTTGGATTGAGAAATTACACTAATGATTGATTGGAATGGAATAGGATACAAACTCGAAATCACAAACAATCGATGAAACAAACGTAAAACTTACGTTTAAAAACTACGTATACGTAAAAAATAAAAAGTGAAATCTAAGAAATAAAAGACCTAAAAATATAAAAATGACATTTTTGGAATCCTAAAAATAAAAGAAAATTTTTAGAAGAAGAAAATTATTTTTATAACTATTTAATTAGTTATTATTAATTAAAAACTATTTTAACTATTTAATAAATACTCTAAAGTAGAAGAAAATACAAAATAAGGCTAGAAAAATAAAATTATGATTCAGAAAAATCTAAAATATTATAAAGCTAATTTTAAAATTAAAAATATATTTTTCACACTTTTTATCTAATTATTACTAATTAATTATTATTTAAAATACACTTAAATATTAAAAAATATAAAATAAAACTGGAAAAATGAAATTTTAACTGGGAAAAATCTAAAATATGATAAAACTAATTTTAAAACTGAAAAGATATTTTTTATGCTTTTAATTATTTATTACTAATTAATTACTATTTTTAACTATTTAAAATTATAATAAATACTAAAAAGATTAGGAAAATTATGAAACTTTTTCTAAAAATACTATATGATGACAGAAAACTAACAAAAGTATAAAAACAAGATTTGATTATTAATAAGCTAAAAAGAAAAATCAAAAAGCTAAAATCTATTAAATAAACACTATCACTGATTTTAACTTGATATTTTTCTGGATTTTCTTTTTGAAAACTACTTAACTACTGATTTTATGAAACGTTAATGAACACAAAAATTTTACCAACTACAAATAAGCTGTTTTGACAAGCTTATGGACCAACAGTTGTGCTTTTGAGCTTATTTGGTGAAATAAGCTCACACAAGCTCACAAGTTGAAACAAAAGCTCCAATAAGATAAAACAAGCTAGATAAAACGAAATGAAGCTAAAAAAGATCAATTAAAAACATGAAGCTACTAAAAGGTAATAAGCACTTATTGACAACACAGAAAATGGGACAAACTTAGAGCTTATTGCAGCCCTACTAAACAGGCTTCAAAATGAAAAACAAGGCTTGAGACCTCAAGATGGCTAGGTTGGCTAACCAAAGAACCAAGAATCACAAGTATTGAGCAACTAATAAGCTCTATGCAAGCTTTTCAAAATGGTGCCATTCACTGTGCACAGGGCATGGTTTCGCACTAGGTACTCACAAGAAGCAAGTCAAAAAAGCATTAAACAAGCTGATTCCAAGAGATCTAGTATTTTTCTAATTTTGTTAAGCAACTGAACTTTAATACCCTAAGAGCTTTTAAGCTAAAACTTATTATTGAACACACAATGAAATTCCAAAGTTTATTCAAAAACGACCTAATGAAAATTTGAATTTTTAAGAAGAACTAAAGGTTTGACCAAGATGAACTTTGAATTGATTTTAAGCAATCAATGTGATGTTTTAAGGTATATAAAGACTGAATTAATCAACACTAACAACTTATGAACACAAAACCTTGATCATGATTCATAAAAACTCAACAGTGGACACACTAGTTAAAATCAAATGCAATTTTGACTTTTCACCAAATGAGAACTAGTTTTCTTGACTTGTTTGAGATAATAGGTACTAAAGTGACACATAACAAAGAATGTAGGTCTTAAACACTCTTGATCACAGATAAACAAGCTAAAGCAAACACCCCTTTTAAGGCTGTTTGGAAGATTTTCACAGGGAAATCACAGGATCAAGTCCATGAAACTGATTCAAACCCTTATGATATCATTACATGAGACTAAATAAGCATGAACTAACAGGACTAAAAACATGAAACACAAGAATTATGATTATACTGATTTAACTGTCCTAATGAGATTTTTACAAAATACAAATTTAAAAGAACAACCTACTGATTTTAATGATCAACTAGACTTAACTATAACTAATTAACACAAAGAAACAGAAATTTAAGCTTATGAACAATTACAACAGTAAAATGCCAAGATAATCAAAAATGCTTGCAAATGCTTATCCAAGTGAAAACCAAGAACTAATGACCAAGACCAATCCTAATAGCTTTCCACAAAGCTTATAACCCAAGGCCATCCACAATTCACCCTGCTCCAGCTGTGAACATCTTTTCCATATGATTTTTGAATTTTAAACTATTTAATTGGTATTTTTGGTGATTTTCTATTTTAACTTCTAAACTAAATTTTAAGGTTTCTAATAGCTTAGAAAAGCTATCTAGGAGCTTATGTGAGCTAACTCAGTCCATACAAACAACTAAAAACAACATTTGAAGCATATGAGATTTTGCATAAACTTGAAATTTTGCATAAACTTGAAATGTGATTAAACCTTGAATTTGATAATTGAAAAAGCTTAATAATACACCCTAAATAGCTAGAACATTACTTGAAAGCTTTAAAATTACACTAGAATTCTTAAAATGCTAAAACGAAT
This sequence comes from Chrysanthemum makinoi, assembly GCA_910596185.1. Lineage (NCBI taxonomy): Eukaryota > Viridiplantae > Streptophyta > Magnoliopsida > Asterales > Asteraceae > Chrysanthemum > Chrysanthemum makinoi. The sequence continues at coordinate 131,637,626 of OU343221.1, forward strand.
TAAAAAATTAAAGTTACACTAGATCTTTTTATACATTGCTTCTCAGCTCCATTTTATAGAATTTTATGACTAAATCTTGACCTCTGAATCTTTCCCACCATTTTCTAGCCATTGGATCATCAAATATCATCAAACCGTCAAGTGGATTTTGGCGCCAAAATTGTCAAGAGCAGTTTTGATATAATTGGAGTGGGTTTCAATCAATAAAGGTTTTTGGTGTTAGTGGAGGTGGAGGGACAAGGTAAGGTGAGGGCTGGAGAAAAGTGGGAAAACCATGACTGGTTTTGGGATATCGAGGTGGAGAGGGAGAGCTACAGGAACGTGGTTTTTAGGCGCGTATGGGGTGTTTTTGACTTTTGTTGACCGGGTATAATAATAACGAGGGTGGGCTGGATTTGGTGGATTGGATTTGGGCTTTGGACTTTGGGCATGATATTAAAAAGGATCCGTTTGGTTAAGTGATATTATAAGGACCAAAAATGCAACTTCTCCAAAGATGAAGGACTGATCATGACAACTTTCCAAACTTATCACAAGGACCAAATTTGACAAACTTTGATAGTACAAGGACCCTTTTTGCATAAAATCCATTTTTTTAAAAGTCCAAGGATTAATTTTGCAAAATTTCAAAGTTTAGGGACCTTTCTTGCCAATTGACCAAAGAATCATTCAAGGACCATTTTTAACAACTTAGAATATTTCAGGGACCTTGAATGACAAAACTTCACATTTTTGAATTCCAGGGTCTAGATTTGACAACTTTTAAAACTTGGGGGACTAAAACTGCCAATTTTGCAAATTTGATACGTTTTTCATCTGATTTTGATATTTTTGCATTTAAAACACATAAAACACTGATTTGTGATATTTTCATCATTTGGATGCATTTTTGAGTGTTTTCAGATGATTTTGCAGTCTAGATAGTATAAAAATGATGAGTATTTAGACACTCATCAAGACCCAATTTTCTGGCGTATATCCTTCAACCTGTATGCCATTCCATCCCTAACCAGCTTCAAAGTATGATCCCCGAACTTGTGGAGTTCGCTACACGCCATTAAACAGTTTCTTTGAAGTTCACTACGGTAAACAACGCCGAAAGGTTTGCTGATGAGTGTATATTGAGATAGCTGGTTGATATCGGGAATATCAAGCTTTGGAGGAGTGAAGTTGACACGCGTCTGATAAGATTCAACAGCCAGCTGGAGATCTTCTACACGTTCCTTGATGACAATGCGTCTTATGAAGGTGAGAAGTGACTTGATAAATTCGCGTTGTACTTCAGTTGAGAATTGTCTCATGCGACCCCGTACTTTGGCAATGTACATGTCTTCGATGTCATTGAGAGACAAATTCTCAAAGTCACAAGTTAGAGAAAGCATAGTCCCGTTCATTTTGCCGTTTGACTACGATCTTCTTTAGGAATGTGTAGTCCCACTTAGACGGAAGGTCAACGTGTATGATGGCAACGATATCCTTTGAACTATACACACATGTTGAGACTTTGAACCTGACAGCTTCTGTAGTAGATTCGTCGGCGTTCTGGCCAGTGATGAATGCCATACAATGCATCTCGGCGTTATGCTTCCACGTGTTAGAGAACAAGTGATTGGCACGTTCCTCAATGGCTAGCAGTTTGAGTAGACAGTGTCTGGGAATGGAAGTGTCAACGATGTAGCGTGATTTTCTTGAATCATCACCACCGTGAGAAGAAAATCCAAGTCTTTGTTGAAGAAATATCTGAAAGGAATCCTTGGTTCACCTTCGTTGAGCCAATCCATGTTGTTAGACATAGCTCGAGCAATGTTTTCAAGGTGATATTCGACCTCGAGGGCACTTTCAGAGATGTCTTTTAGAAGTTGAAACGCTTCATTCTTGATTCGCTTCAATCAGATTTTCGTTCATTTTCTTCACATGGAAACTTTTGCGGAATTTTAGCATGCTCCAATGTAGAACCGTCTACCAAATCCTGACCTTCTTCAGGTAGGGAGTGTTGTTAACAAGAGTAGCAAACCATTCAAATTCCTCTGTTTTATCGTCATCTAGCCATGATATGACGTCAGTCTGAGGGTCTTTTCTTCTTCTTTTTCGAGGCCTAGATGATGATTCTGGTTTCTGAAACTTGTTTGGGAGAGGGTTGGTTGTTGTAGGGGCTCAAGGAACTCTTCATCGTCACCACCCGTATACTCAAAGTGATCATCGGTTTTCTGAGTCGGGGTTGGTAACTCGGAATCGTCCGAGGTTTTCAGTAGAAGAACGAGGAGGAGACCTTTGTTGAGCAGAGGCCGTGGGGAGGAGGTTGCATCAAAGAAGATTCACCAAACTGCTTCGACGTTAGGTGCAGAGTCTTTATCCTTATCTTGTCTTCTATCGTCTCTAGGACGTTTAGACTTTTCAGCTTCGAATCTACAAGCTTCTTGAAGTTGGTAGTCTAGCAATGCTTGAAACAAGTTTGCTTCTTCAGAATTGAACATTTCTGATCGTAACGACATTTGTGTTACAAGCTTGGCCACCAATTCATTATTTGAGAAAACTACCGGATCGATTGGATTGATTGTGACGGTTAAGGGCGTTGATCGAATAGTTTGCTTGGCGATCTGCATAAGATTTGGATAAAGTTGTTTGGTGAACAACTCCTTTGTGACTTTAGGAACGTACTCTATAAGGTACTTTTTCGTATCCTTCGATCATTTCGTTCAGTTCCTCTTGACGGTGATTTTTCATGAATTCCCGAACAAACTTCCTTTCTCCTTGCATCTTTTCATTCGTCATACGATGTGTATGTGATCAAGAAAGAAATTCAACTTCTTGTTGAGCACGTCTTTTTTGACTTGTTTGACAAAGATTCACAATTTTTTATGAGTGTGAGAAATCCAAGAACGAGGTGGTTTTTCACTGTTGGATGATGATTTGGTTGATTTCTTTGATGGTGGTGGTGAGGAATGAGATGATGAATCCGATGAGGAGGAGACATGAGGGTCGGGGTCCTTTGGAGGTGCAGGAAGTATCCTCCTTGGAACGAGTGGACTGACTTGAGAAGAAAGTCATCATAATCCTCTTCTTCATCTTGTCAGTTTAGCCTTTTCTTCCGTCCCGATCCTTAGCTTCTTCATCGCTTTCTCTTTCTCAGTCATAGTCTTTTCTGGTTCCTCAATGTTAAGATCAGTAGACTCCTTCACAAAGCGTTGTTGTTGCACAAGAGTGGTGGCACCGATTCCCTTATCGGGTCGATTAACCGCATCAGGACCTGGTGAAGAGTGGGCAGCACCACTTGACCCTCCGGGGCCACCCATTTGTTCTTGTTCAAATTCTTTAGCTTTTTGAAGGTGTTTAACGATATTAAACTTCTTCTTGTATGATATATCCAGTTGCTCTTCTTCATCATCTGAGCTTTCATCATAAGGCACAAGTACTGGAGTCTTCCCTTTGTCTTTATCAGCTTGAGGACTTGGAGGTTTTGGTACTGAAGGATTGTCATCCTTTGCAGTTTCAAAGTAGGTAATCTCTTCATCTGTGTCAGTACCTTCAGAGCTTTCATCCACAAGCTTTCTTTGCGGTTCAGGTGTGGGAATAGGTTCAGCTTCCTTTACGGGAACAATCCTTTTACCAGGAGGATTCCTTTTGGGAAGCTTCTTATAACTTTCAGAACTTACTGCACTTCCAGCACTTCATCTTCTCGTTCTCCAGAGTAGGTGTACCGAAGATTTTTCGGCCAAGATGACCAACTTTGCCTTCTTTTACGGCTAACCGATACCTTTTAAATGTTTCAAGCTTTTTGATTTCGGTAGTCGAAGGTGATCAGGGTAATAAGCACCCTGTTTCTTTGTTGACGATTCTTTGATTCCTGGATAGTATGGGTTCAGTCAATATGTCGTGATTATCTGGGTCATTGAGCCTCATGGGATGTCAGGATGAAGTCCAAGTGCTCTCTGGATCAACAGTTTGGTGTATCCGACATAGGGAATCTTGGAGCCAAGCTTCTTGTGAAATAGCATCATGTCCTCCCATATCAGTGCTTCGATTTCAATATCTTTCTTGTTGATCAACCACAGAAAATTTCAGTTCCATGAGCTTGGGATGCTCATAGCCCCTGCCACCAACCGAGACCGATTTGGTGATGATCATGTAGAGTGTTCTCCATGGTTGAGGTATTCTTCACTTCTACCTTGAGAGTGCTTAGTAATGATTCAGTAGGGGTAGCAAAGAATTTCAGGACTGTCTCTTCAGTTAGGGGTAGCAAAGAAGTCGGGGAGCGATGTCAGAATGATGAGAACAACCCGTAACGTCAGCAGAGTGATAGTGACTTGTTTGTGATTAAGTGTCACCGTCACGCACTTTGACCAGTGATTCTCGCATAGAATTCCAATTGTGATGTAGATTTCCGGTACTGTGGCAGAGTGTGAGAGCATGTTCTGGTAGGGATGATTCTTTAGAACATCCACAACAATCAAGCAAGAATATTCTGAGCAAGTGAGGGTATCAAAGTCAACCCTAAGGTTGTTCTTTCCAATCTTTCTCGGATAACCTTCTGGAAAGATATCAGCAATTGTAAGAACTTCTGATACATCCACATTCATTTGTTCAGCCATGTCGTGATCTGAAATAACATTAGCCAAAAGAACCAACATATCGGAAGACATAATGTTAGTCAACAGAAGGTCTTATTGTCTAGTTATTGAATGTACAGTGTCAATGATTGTTACGAGTCCTAAGTCACTTGTTTGTCCAATAGTCCAATGACGGCATGAAATGTTTCGTGAGTTAGTTAACTTTAAGTTTTAAAGTTTATGTTATCACTTATTGTTCACAACATATCAAACGTTTAAGTTTATTAGTGACATTAATGGATTCGTGACGTTATGATAAGTTTACTAACAAGTTTGTACACTAACAATTCTAATGTAAGGTCAATCAAGGCATAGGCGTAGAATTGGCAAAGTTAAGCGTAAACAGTAGTTACATACGCGTACGCGAAGCTTATGCGTAGGTGATGAGTGTCTAAATACTCATCATTTCGTTCACATTTAAGCTACAAAAATATCTGAAAACATACAAATATGCTTCATAAATACTGGAAATATCTCCAAATTATGTTTTTAGGTATTAAAGTGCAAAAAGGATGAAAACTGATGAAAAACATGTAAAACATACATAATTTACAGTTTCCGTCCTGGAGTTTCTAAATTGGCAAATCTAGTCCCTGGTTAATCAAAACTTGTAAAAATATCATTAAAGGTCCTTGGGATTCACAAGTTGTTCAAAATAATCCTTTGAAGTTAAAAATCACAAATTTACAACTTTGGTCCCTCAACTTTGCAAAAGTGTCAAAATTAGTCCCTAAGGTTTTAAAAAATAAGAAAATAATCAAAATAAACCTTATACTATTTATAAATGGCAATATTGGTCCTTATGATAAACTTTTGGAAAATTACAAGTTTAACCCTTCAAGTTTCTAAATTGACAGATTTGGTCCCTAAGGTTTAAAATAATGAAATTTATACTTGTGGTCCTTGTACTAATGGTTAATTGCAGGTTCAGTCCTTGAAAACACTTTGGGAGAATTACAATTCCAGCCCTTAACTTTTTTCTCAATTTACAAAATTGGTCCTTGTTGAGTTATTATACAAACGGACTTTGTTATTTTTAAAACCCAAAACCAAATCCAATACCAAACCGCCCTTTATATTATTACCCCAAGCAACACGCCACCCAATTGAAACCCCCCCCTTTGTAAATAAATAAAACACCACCCAAGACCCGCTTTTCCTCTTCTTCTTCCACCTCCTCCCTTCCACCAGAAACACCACCTCACCCTCTCCACTCACCCCTACTTACTACCTAATCCTACCCACTCCTTCACCACTCTCTTCCACAGAACACTCCACCATAAATGCAATTCCCACCCATTTTCACCCCAATACCACTAGTACCCACAGTATTGAGCAATACCACTCCAACTTGGTCTAAACTTCACCAAACGTGTCCCCTACACCTCCACAATGCAACAAGAATCCTAATGTATCAATCGAACCGCCATACTCTACGTGTAAAGTTTTGGCGCCAAAATGAGTTTGAACGGTTTGGATCAATTACTCAATCAATGGCTGTGATTCGAGGGGGAAAGTATCTCGAAGCTAGTGGGATGCAAAAGAGTGATAAATACAGAGAATGGAGAAGAAGAACTATAATAATTTTAAATCTTAGTTTATGATCAGGTAGCCTAATTAATCTAGTTGTATCATTAGTGTAATCCTCAATTTCGTTTTAGAAGTGTTTATTAGCTTTGCTAAGTGTAATAAACAACTTTGTATTCTCATATCAATCTATCTTTCAAGTTTTCAGAATTTCACTTCGTACCATTTTCATTACAAGTCTTTTAATTTCAGTTTGATGTTTGTTAATTAGAGGACTCTAATCACACTACTTGGCTCTCAGTAAGCCATAGCAAGCTTTTAGATCAATCTAATTAGTAATAATCAATAAAAAAGGAAAATTCCAAAAAGAAACAAGTAAATTAGGAAATTTAATATAGAAGTTACTGTAGAAGAAGCTTGGAGCAAGTGCTATCTTGGATTGCCTTGGTATTAGAGCTTAGTGGTAAGCATATAGGATTGGTTCTCAGTTCTTAATTTAGCTTAATCTCTCTTATTTTATGCTTATTTGTTGATTGTTAGTGATAATATAGATTAATATTAGTAGGTTGTTAGTTGAAAATCTTAGTTGCTAGTTGTTTCATATTTGACAGTCAACATAGCTTAATTGTGTTTCATAGGTTAAAGTTGTTATTATCTGTGTAGTTGTGTTCATCTGATCTAATAATATCATAAACTAGTATCTGGAATCAATCTCATGGTCTAATTTGTTGTTATACAACACTAATCATAAAAACTGCCTTGCTAAGGTGTGTTTGGATCATGATGTTACTGTGAGTTAGTGCATGATATTGTTGTTGATTCTTGTTTCTGCATGTTAGTTTAGATCATATTAGTTCATATCTGTCATAATATTTATGTCTCATTAGTTTAAAAGTCAAAATAGGTCTTAATCTAATCCATATGTTTAACTGTTAGGATTATAAGTTCCATAATCATCATATTAGCTTAGAATCTGATAACCTAGCTTATTTTCACCTTATTATAGCTTATCTCAACATAATCAATCAGTAAATCTAGATTCAAGCTCAGATAAGTCAACTTATTGGTTTACATAAAAAAGTCAATTTGTAGCTTACCCAATTTTTGAATAAACTTTGGATTTAAATTGTGAACTTGTTAATTGATATTAAGACTTGAGCTTGTAGGCTTATATAGTCTTATTGCTGATCTCCTTGTTACTATTTTTCATAATTTTTATGCTATCTTATTAAGAGCTTAATTAGTGCTTAACTTTTGGTGATTCTTCATAGACCTCCCCTGTGCACAGGTTTGACACCCACTTTAACAAGCTTGCATAAGCTTGTTTATTGAGTGTTGGTCTGAGTATTTTGGTTGTTTGTGATGCCCATGTGGCTAGTTATCTAAAATAAGTGCTTATTTGCTTTTGATTGCTTATTTGGTCTGTTTAATTTGCTTAAATTTGTACAACAAAATCAAACACTACACTGATCACTCAATGTAAACAAGCAAAACTACAAGCCCATCATAAGCCTCACTGAGCTTTGGCTTGTGATCTTTGGCTCATTTAGAAGCTAAGCAGCTCATCTATCAAGTTCACGCTTTATTTTTCACTCACAAAGCCTTTAACTAGGGCTTGCATAAGCTTGAAGCTTATCCATTCACTCAGTTCACTGAGTGAACTCAGTCAACCCACCCAACTTCATAAGCCCCTCTCAAGCTACTCAGTGGTCCCCACTGATCAAGCTTTGGCATTTTGAAAACCTCACCAGACCCTCTTGATAGTCCAACATCAAATTTGCTCTTTTAAGCTTATTTTGTGAGCTTAATTTGGTATTACTTTTGACTACAAGCTATGTTTGGATCTCAGTTTTATTGGAAGTGCTTATAAGCTTATTTCAAGCTTATTAACCAAATCCAGTGAACACACTTGTTCATATTTGTGAATATACCATATATATATAGTACTAATCTTTTTATTAAGCTTAAGCTTTTACCAAGCTTACTAGCTCATTTTCACTAACTTAGTTAACTGAGTGAATCAGTTAGGACCCCTAACTTCACAAGCTCTTTCTGAGCTCATCAGTGGGTCCCATACCCTCAATCTTGGTTCTTCCAACCCCCCTCCTACCAGGCTTGAACCATTGACCCTTTGTTTGGCCTAGATCATAGTGGACCCCACTTGGTTTTACCTCACAAAGTTGTCCCATTTTCTGTCCCAGAATCCAATAAGCAAAGTGCTTATTTGTGTTCTGTGGCTTATTCAAGCCACTTATTTGGTTGAATCTTGTTAAATACTGTATAAGTAACTTATTGGAACCAGAATCTACCCTAGTGAACTCCACATAAGCTCATTTGAGCTTATTTCCTTCTAAGTCAACTGTTGGAGTAATAAGCACTTACAGTGCTTATTCTGGGTTTCCAAGTTTGTTGTTTTTGTAATAATTTCTTATTTTAAGTATTTTAATAGTTTTATAAAAAAAAAACCACAAAAAGCCAAACTTACTTTATAGTAATAGCTTCTATTTAATAGAAATATCTATTTTATTTTCTTTTAGCTTATTTATAAGCACTTCGTATTTTTATATTTTATTAAATCTCTTTATATTAAAGTACTTTTATAAATTTTTCTAGATTTTTTTTTTGTCATCTAATAATATTTAGAATTAATACTAGTTTAAATAGTTAATAATTAATATTAAATAGAATAATAGTATAATAAATATATTTTTTGTTTTAAAATAAGTTTTTAATATTTTTAGATTTTTCTAAGTTTTTATTTTATTTTTCTAGATTTATTTTACATTTTCTAATTAAATAGTGTATTAATAAATAGTATTAAATAGGTTTTAATTAAATAATAATAATATAATAGTTAAATAAATAATTTTGTTTTTATAATAATTTTCTTTTATTCTTAGGATCTTAAAAATATAAATTTCTCATTTGTGGGGTTTATATTGATCATTTTTTACTTTTATTTTTGTACGTTTACGTAATTTTATTTAAACGTACGTTTTAGGTTTTAAACTTTCATCATTGTAAAAATAGTGATAGCGTTTATTTAATACATTTTATCTTTTATTTCCTTTAATTATACTTTTTACGTTTCTAGGGTTTTTGATCGTACTTATTAGTTGATATAACTCATTTGAGTTATTCATACTTTTAGTATTGTGACAAATTATTCATAACCCTATTCCTAATCAACCAACCTATATAACACATTCGTTCAATCACAGGATATCACAAACCTCGTTGGGAATTAACGACCCGGAATATAACTGCACTTACCTCGGATTATTGCATTTGCCTCTTTCTAGTTTGACTTGCCTAGTTGACCTCTCACAAGTGGTTGACTAAATAAGTGGGCTAGTTTATAGCGAATCAATTTTGGCGCACTGCCGGGGCACGGCTGCTGCGTTGAACAATTTTGTTGGTGATTATCTATCCTTTGTATATATATTATATATAATATCGTATTTTAATCGTCCTTAAACAATATAAATACAAAAAATATTTTCTTTTTCTTTCTATATAATATAAAAGATAAATAATCACAAAAATACTCTTCGCACCCCTTCTGAGTTTCGTTTTCTTCAAGGATCTTGACAGTCTTAGTGCATGCGCACTCGTTCTTCAAGGTCATCAAGTCTCGTGAGCTTGTAGCCATACTCGAAGAAGTCGTAGATGTTCTTGCTCCATCGTCGTACCCGAGATACGTACTGAGCCAAAAATCCTGTCAAAATGGCGTGAGAACAAACGATGAATGAACTTCTCCAGGCACCCACCGACTGGGTACCGGAGATGCCATTGTTGTTCCAGCCATCGTAGGAGAACTTTGAGCTTAAACGGGGTTAATAAACCTAGTGACAGCACGTCAATTCTATGGTTTTGATAGGGACGATCCTCACTATCACATTCGGTGGTTTAATAAAATCACATCCACCTTGAAATGTAAAAACGTCCCTGAGGATGCAATCAAACTTCTTCTTTTCCCGTTTTCTCTCGATGGGCCTGCCAGGATCTGGCTTGATAAACAACCCCCTAAGTCGATTGAAACGTGGGAAGATTTAGTACAGAAATTTGTGCATAAATTCTATCCTCCTTCAAAAACCACGAATCTTCGGAATGAAATCATGAAATTCACACAACATTTTGATGAAACATTCAGTGAATCATGGGATCGTTTTAAGGAAATGCTACGCAACTGTCCTCATCATGGATTTACTGAGTTGATATATCTGGATACTTTCTATAATGGCATAAGACAAGCTGATCAAGACTCTCTTAATTCCTCCGCGGGAGGTAATTTTTTGAATCGAACAACAAAGGATGCTTTAGCCATTATAGAGAACAAAGCTGAGGTCCGTACCTCAAGAAACAAACCAGTTGTTCCCAAAGCAAGTGATTCATCATCTACTTCATCTCCCATGACTCAAACTGTGACAATATCAGTTTGCTCAACTCATGGATGCTCTTAAAATTTGACTCTAACCAAAAGAAAGAGTCATCTAAACCAACTGAAGTCAAAAAGATTGAACCATGTGTCACTTGTGGTGGTCCTCATGCATACTACAACTGTATGCCACGATGGCAATGCATTTGAAGTTGATGCTCTAGCCGGTAATTTCAATCAAGGAGGTAACCAATACCATCCACCAGCTGAAACAAATTACCGTGCTAATAACCAAGAGGGACCATCAGGATCATATCAACCCAACAATTCAATTAGGTCTAATCCTAACAGACAGAGGGCAATATAACCAAATCAATATCGTACTCAGAACAATCAAATTGTTCCTATTCAATACCCACCCCATAGGGGAAATTCAAATTCTAACCAAGGGTATTCAGCTCCTAATAATCAAATGGTTTTCGTTCAAGAATCTCAATTGGCGAACTAGCTAAACACATCAAGGCTACTGATGCTAAAATGAGAGTGGTTCAAAACCAAATCTCCAATTTGAAGAATGAATTTGATTCTTCAAGTGCAAAGAACAATAATGAGTGAAGAACGATTAAAAGTATGATATATGATTTGGTGAAACAACTCGTTCACCTTCCACCTCGGGAGTCCCGAGTATCGGTGCGAATCCTAGGGGTGAACTCAAAAGCTGTCACTAACATAGTGATACAGCTCAAGTTGGACCAACCACGGTTGTCCCTAATTCTACACCCCCAATTATTCCTACATCATCAAGAATAGATCCCACTCTTGAACGGTTTACGGTTAAAAGTTTGTCAAACAATCTTAGGACCAACGGGAGCTATGACTTATTCATATGCTTAATGTGCCCCGAAAGAGTGTACTTGATGATAGTGATGATGAGGAGGATTCCAACATCATCAAAGCTATCACCACTCGTAGTGGTGCTGCTTATGAGGGACCCTCTACTCCTATTCCACCACCATTATACGATGTGGAAAAGAGCCGAGGTTGCCAAGGACCAAGTGCAAATCCAAGCCCCGGAAGTACCGCACACGTCCAACCGCAAGTTGTCCCTCGAAAGAAAACCAAACAAGGAGTTGTCTTTGAGACTGATGAAAACCTGAGCCTAATGTCCCTAAATCCAAACCTTTTAAGCCTACCATTCCTTACCCTTCACGCTTAAATGAGCAAGAACACCGCGAGAGGTATAATTATCAAACGGACAAACTCTTGCAATCTTTTAAGATTTGCAATTTGACATAAGTCTTGCGGATGCTGTCATCTTGATGCCCAAGTTCGCATCAATAATCAAACAGTTGTTAACAACAAGGAAAAACTGGTTGAATTGGCAAAAACTTCTCTAAATGAGAACTGCTTTGCAGTTATCTTAAAGAAGCTTCCCGAGAAGCTTGGAGATCTTGGGAAATTTATCTTACCTTGTGAATTTCCAGGAATGGTTGCATGCAACGCCTTGGCCGATCTGGTCGCCAGCATCAACCTGATGCCTAATTCAGTATGGAAAAACTTTTCTTCCTAAACTTACCCTACCCGCATGACTCTTGAGCTTGCAGATCGCGTTCAGTATCTATGCCCTCGGTATTGCCGAGGACGTATTTGTGAAAGTAGGGAAGTTCCATTTTCCAGCTGACTTTGTGGTTGTCGAATTCGATGCTGATCCTAGGGTTCCTCTCATTTTGGACGCGGATTCTAAGACGGGCCACGTCTTATAGATGTATTTGAGCGTCAGATTACATTGCGTGTAGGTAATGAGGCTATTACCTTTAACCATGATCAAACTTTGAAGTACTCCTCCAATTATAACTCTGCGTCGGTTAACCGAATCGATGTCATTGATGTTGCCTTACAGGAGTACTCTCAAGAAGATCTTGTTATGTTCTGATATGGTGTTGTGGTGATCCACTCCATTATCTCATTCACCTCATTTCCGACCTTCATCTTTCTCATCCGGTTGAGGAAAGTGGTCCCATTTGGAATGTAGATGATGCTGAGAGTGATCAGGAGGGAGATATTCTTTCCTGAGGAATTGCTAAGTAATAATCCAATTTCCCCATCCTCACTACAAACTTCCATAATGATCTATATGGGATGAAGATGACCAGAGAGTGATATCTTAGCTGACTCTTCAACTTTCTCACTTGGTTGAGGAAAGTGATTCCATATTGAAGAGTTCCGCATTATCTCATTATTGATTCATTTCTTTCAGGAAACGATGTAGAGTGATATCATTTCGACTCTTCATCTTCCTCACTTTGGTTGAGGAAAGTGATTCTATTATGGACCAGATGGTGATTATATCAATGGATGCATTTATTCCTGGAATACATGAATCGAGATTGATGAGGAGGGAGATTAATGATTTTCTTGAACAATTGTTGTACCCAGACAATTAAATCATTAAAAATTGTTATAACATCCTCCCTCCAAAACAACTTCATAAAGAGGAATCCAAATTAGTTGAAAAAACTGATAAAATTCATGAGATCAAGCATAAGACCTCCCCTCCTTTAATTAAATTTCAAATTCTTGAGGAGGAAGTTCTTGTGATTACTGCTGTTCTGATCTCTACTACACCTTCACCTACCGGTGATTTTCTCTTCTCTTCATTCGGGGAGTGAAGATGTTACCTTGACCGGGATATTCCATATAACATTGGTTTAGAGCAGATATTTTCCCATGGATTTTTTAAATGGTTTTTTCTCCGGACCTGTTAGAGCCCTTTGTTACAGTAACCGTCACAAGCGGTTAGCTTGCGTGAAAAACTGACAGTTTGGGAGGAAAAGAAATCAAAAAAGGGGTCGAGTCCAGCTAGTGACTCGGGAATCAAAAACATTAGCACAAACATGGGTTTTCACCCGTGTGTAACACCCTAGTGTGGGGGAGATGCCCCACATGTTGTATATAGTAAAAAAAAAAAAAAAAAAAAAAAAAAATATATAATAATTGTTGTGTTTCTACACTTAGGTAGTAATGTTATCTTTTTACATTCTAAGTTTCGGCATAACAGCCGGTACTTTGAATATTGAGGACAATATTCATTTCTAAGTGTGGGGGGGAAATTCTGGCGAATTTGATAATAAATGTACCCTTTTAGTCCCTTTTTCCCCAAAAATGGCCAAATTTTAAAATTTTTTTTATTTAGTGGAAGTACTATGTACTAAACACAACAAATGGTAATCAGTCCACCATGTCTAACCCACATAAGGATTGGCTAATCCAGGAGCAAACGGATCTTGGTAAAGATATCTCAAATCCGTTCATGGCTTGCAATTTGCCCAAAATTGTATGGTTCCTCAACTCGCCATATCCTAATAAGCGAATGAGTTGGCTAGCCCGCAAGATTATGGCTTGTGGTAAAGGCAGTGGAAAAACCATAATTGGTAATCAACTCACCAAAGATAATATTTATAATTTATCTAAGAGTTGGCTAGTCCAGAAGCAAACGGCTTTTGGTAAAGACGAATCAAAACCGTTGACAGCTTGTGGTTTGCTCAAAATCACATGGTTATCAGGTGGACCATAGTTCTTACTTGAACTAAGACATCTTGGCTACTCCACGAAGTGATGGCTTTGGTAAAGAGTTCTTTCAAATCCATTAAAATCTTCATAAAAAATTGCTAGGGACTAGCAATAGTTTAGTGTGGGGGATTGATGAGTGTCTAAATACTCATCATTTCGTTCACATTTAAGCTACAAAAATATCTGAAAACATACAAATATGCTTCATAAATACTGGAAATATCTCCAAATTATGTTTTTAGGTATTAAAGTGCAAAAAGGATGAAAACTGATGAAAAACATGTAAAACATACATAATTTACAGTTTCAGTCCCTGGAGTTTCTAAATTGGCAAATCTAGTCCCTGGTAATTCAAAACTTGTAAAATATCATTAAAGGTCCTTGGGATTCACAAGTTGTTCAAAATAATCCTTTGAAGTTAAAAATCACAAATTTACAACTTTGGTCCCTCAACTTTGCAAAAAGTGTCAAAATTAGTCCCTAAGGTTTTAAAAATAAGAAAATAATCAAAATAAACCTTATACTATTTATAAATGGCAATATTGGTCCTTATGATAAACTTTTGGAAAATTACA
>OU343221.1:131652382-131727566 GCA_910596185.1 Chrysanthemum makinoi
AAGTCATGGTAAAGTCGAAGCGTCCATATCTTTGAAATGTCGAAAACCGGTTAATATTGAAGCTTCAAGCGCCATAAACAACCACACTAGCATCCATTTCTTACCAAAATGCTCATTTAAAACATGATTTGGGTCCGTTTGATCAACCTAAACAACGCTTGGCTATTATTCTCGCTCGTTGGAAATCCAAGAACTAGTATCAAAACCATGAAATGGAATTAGTCATACCAACAGTTAGTGTTAAATAAAATGTTGTAATACATGTCAAGACCATTTTTCCCTTCAAGTGAATCACCATTGGGTCACGACCAAGTCATAAGACATGGTGTTAATAGAGTGATTAGTTAGTTGGGCCCAGCCCAAACCGGTACCCAACTGCTGCCACAAGTGATACCGGCCACAACCCACGAGTCTTCGACGTCCGTTAAGTAAGATAAACTAACTCACAAATAAGGATTGAACGTAAAACAATTGTCCAACGATAAATGAAATTATTTACGAATACACAAAATATATTACATAAGTTTAGTTAAGCTTACGAAGTTGCCAAACAAACAAGTATAAAAAAAAACTATATTCCTATATACATGAGACGACAATTTACTAAAAACATGATGTACATAATGTTGTTTACGTCTAACGCCAATATGTCAAGTAAACTTCCCGTATCGAACTTTATATATTAAGAACAAGTTTGATAAATAACTAAAGACCACCACGCCATTTTATCTTATTAAAAGTGAGTATTCAAATTTAACTTAAATACTTTCTAAACACAATTAAAAAATAAATCAATTATATATATATACAAGTTTGACAATACCATTTTGTGTCAACTTAAATAAGTATATACACATTTATATACTCTACTAGTGGAATGTTATAATTATTTTCATATCCAACTTTGGATATTAAACCATATTAATGTCAACATGAAGAGTATATATATTTTCAGATACTTACTAGTGATCATTTTATAACTTTTACAAACTAGAGTTTAGTTTTAATACAATTAAACTATTTTGAGTAAGCAATACCTAAAAAAATGAACTAAAACATTGCCCTCCTTATCTAGGTCGCGTGTCGGTGCCGATCCACAACAATCACTAATCCCACATTTTGGATTGCACATTTGCTAAGGTGAGTTTTCATAGCCCCTCTTTTACATGATAAACTGTTTTATACACTTTGGGGTGAGAAATATGCAAAACCTTTTTAGGACCAAAACTATTACATGATTACTATTACGTGGTTTAGCCTAAGCCCTTATGTCCTTAAAGAATGCCCTTTTTCATGAACCGTCAATTCCCCATTGGGAAACGCTAATGTTATAAATGATCTATCAGGGTGACCTCGCTCTATTGGTCATGCTTAGGCAACTAAACGTATACCATGTCTAACCGAAAGTGTTGAGGGACAAAACACTCGCTATGGGCCCCTATATTGTATGACATCTTTTAGCATACCTAAACCGTCGTAGTATCGGTTAGATGAACTTAGAGCTAACGTAATAGACTTTCATCCATATATCATTATATTCGCTGTAATGATTATATGACTTTGCTTATGGTCCAAACTTACTATTTTAACTTAAACCTATGAACTCACCAGCTTTTAGCTGACCTTTTTAGCATATTTTCTCAGGTGCTTAAATTATGAAGGCAAGGCAAGACGCGGGTAAATGGTCGTAGTAGTATTAAAGAAGTGTTTTTACACAAAATGATGTTTTTACTTTTGGACCACTAAAAATGATGGGATGTGCCCATTTATCTAAAACAATATTTTAAGACAATGGTTTAAAATATTTTATGAAATTAAACGGAGTATGTATTCCGTTCTTTATTACTTGTGTTATGATTCACCGATCCCGTAACGCTCCCAAATAACACGTATATTTCTGCTAAACCAAATTTGGGGGTGTTACACCTTTGCTTTGTGGTCTATTCTAAATGACCAAAAAAAAACTTTCCTTTGCTGCGTGAGCATTCTTTAAAAGCTTTACATGTTAGACAAACTCTATGAACTCACTCAACCATTGTGTTGACAATTTTAGCATGTTTTATCTCAGGTATCTAAGGCATTCACTTCATGGCATGCATGTGGACTTATCATAGAGTCGCAGTGACGACGCGTCTCATATATATTTTATGCACTTAGCTATCGCTTTGATTGTAAAAAACTCATTTTGGTGCATTGGAAATCTTTTGGGACTTATGTTTTGTAAACTCTGATTATTTTACTTAATCAAACGATATTTTCAAAATGACACTTTAGGTCGCTCGATATAATCAGAACTTTGATGCTATGACGTCATCCCCCGTGTATTCCATTCTGCAAAACAAATTGGGGGTGTGACAGATTGGTATCGAGCATCGGTTATACAAAACTAGGTTGCATCAGACTATAACTACATCATCATAGCATATCATCATATCATTATAAGTGCATACTCATTATACATGCGGGTTCATGACTCAACACCAAACATCATATGAGTCAATTAGTCCAAGCATTGCATAGTTACTCCTAAATTATACATAGCCTGATCACCTATGTCTAATTTAGGAAGAATCATGCAATGAAGGAAGTAGTAGTCTCATATGTGTAAGCAATTCCGTAATCGAGCCAAATTTTCAAAAGATTTTCTTCAAACCAATTGTTTCCATTTTGGTCCGAGTGACAATTCTTGTTTGATGAGTTGCAAAGATCAAGCTAGAAACAAGTTGTTACTTAAATCGATTTAGCCTAATCGCATGACAGTTCTTGTTTGATGAGTTGTGGGATTAAGTAAAAATCGGTTACCTAAAGGTCTTTTGAAGGTTTTGCTCGAGAATGGGAAAGCTTACCTCATCAAACCTAAACCATAAGAGAGCATGTCTTTAGAATAATAAATGGTCACGATAGCACAAGAACGTACCTAGTTGGACGAGGAACCCATATGCATGAGCATTGAGATAATCGCTTAGATTATTCACACGAGCATAAACTTTTAAAACCCTTATTGCGGTTTGGACTATAGTTATCATTAATTGAATCACGAGGACGGATTTCTTTGACAGGAAGAATGTCACAATTCTCAATTTTCTCATTTTCAAATTTACGAATAATCTCTCGAATTCACTATTCATCATACTATTCATCGCTTTTGAAGTCTGAGTTGATATTTTGAGAATTTATTTCAAAATTTTACAATTCACAAAACACTATTCATTCCCTGAGAAAAATTACATTCACGATTTTTATTCATCATTTTTCGAAACTAGGTTTACAAGTATCAAATTCGCATAACAGAAGGGTTTAGTCAGATTCATGAAACATCATTGAGAACACTTCATATAGACTAGAGTTAGTCTATATATCATTAGTAACGTCATTTTCATATTAGTTCATGCATGGGTTTGCATATCTCATTAACGTATATTTTTCTATTAAATAAACACAATCGTACGATCATTTATTTTGAACAATTGATCCGACACTTCCAAAAATTATCCTAATATATTTTATACTCATTTTAAGACTATAAAATTATATTATTAGTTTACCTGATGTTTTGAATTTATTTTGTATATAAATTGTTATATATATATATATATTTACGACGGTTTTCGTAAATTCAACTCGATAATTATTTATTCACTCAATTCTTGTGAGAAATGTATTTTATAATTTTTATGACTTCGATATATTTTATTTTGTTCCAAAATTGATTTAGCTAACGCTACACTTAATACCTAATTATATTTATCAAATACACATATTACTTACACTTAGATACATTTTAACATATCAAAAATCTTGCCCAATTTCATACCTTCGCCGACCTTCCCCCATGAGTCACTATCCTTTTACAAAAATCTTCAAGTAAAATGGGACAGCTACACTTGTAAATGACTAAGCAATATTTGATTCAAGATATTTGAAAACTAAAAACATACATACACTTTTCAAAGGTGAAAAAAAAACTACATATCCTCTCCTCTCTTGTTGGGTGGTTTGGCCAAGATCAAGAAACAAGAAGGAAACATTTATTTTCCAAGAACAAGTGATCATATAAACACTAGATTACTTCTATTTAGGTTTTGAAATAAAAACCTAGGAGTATTTAGGACACCTAGTTACTTAAACCTCATCATATAACTAGTACGTTTTTCATGATCTTTTCTAACCATTCATAATCATTCTTGAGTTATTTTTATCATCCTAGTACAAAACATGCAAGTATTATCTGATTCACACCACTTTTAAGTGTTTTTATTACTTATTATGAATTATAATCATCCTATAATTAATCCCTCGAAACATATCATGGTTGATGATGTTTAGGAACCCATGACACCCTAAGAAGGTGTATGGTAGGTTTAGAATAGATTTGGTGTTGATTTGAAGTGGTTAGAACAAGTATTACACTGGATATATCACTTTCGACAACTTAAAAATAAGGTCTGATCATTTTTGTGAAATTTGGAAATTTCGACAGTTTATAAATTATTTTGGGCTAGATATTCAGAAAATATACTTTAAAACGAAACCGTAGTCGCTTGAACGGGTTAAAACGGATTTATAACGAAGAAGTTATGCTATTTTCAAGTTTAACGACGAAAACAATATTTTTCGGAAAACTGCATGTTGTCCAGAATTTTTAAGGGTCAAAAATGAGTTTTAAGAATTATCTAAATGAGTCGATTTATCAAAAATATATTAGTACATACTATCACGATTCCGAGGATATATAAAACGTAGAAAACAGACTTATAACGATTAAGTTGCACACATTTAAATATGGCTATCGTAACTATTTTACACAAATATTAACACTTATATATTTCTATTAGGCCAAAATGGTTATCGCAAGTGACCATGTTCGGAGCCGTTTTTCCTATCGATAAAGTACTTTTGAGAAAATAATGTCTTTAAGTAAAAGTGAGTTCACCTGGCCTATTTTCCAAAATGTTCAACCGTTTGTCAAACGAAGCTATAACGAATAATTTACAATCACTCAAAATTGGTCATTTTCATGAATTGTCAAGTGTATTATTTTGCGACGAAAAACTATAACTTCATAATAAATCACTAAATGACTATCGTAGGATATCATTTCAACATAAGTACTTGTAAAGTAATTTATAACATGAGGAGATGTCATAAACGTGTATTTCGACGATAAACTTCATTTTCAAAAATGTACAAGTGGTATGGATCTCATATGAGTTTGCATGCACGGCATTGTTTCATGACTTACATTAGGACATATAATTCATATTAGGTTGCGGATAGAGATCGCACCTCATTTCAGTGTATCTACTTTTGTCATCATAATCATTGCATCGTGAGTTCGAGCCCCACTTTTACTTGTTGAATTGTTTTATAAACTCTTTGGGGGAGATACATGCTCAACTACTTTCTTTTACTTTACCCTTATATGAACTTAAATGACTGTTGTTTCACTACTTATGCTAGTAAGTAGATTGTGCCCGAACTAAATTGATCACTATGTTATGAACACCATTATTTGAACCACTTTCCTTGATTTTGAGCCCTTGTACATATATATTTGAACTCTTTTAACTTGATAGGAATATTTTGGCATAGATTTGAATACTTTAACTTGATTTAATTCTTTTGACATATAATTAATCTCTTTAAACTTGATTTAATTCTTTTGACATATAATTAATCTATTTTAACTTAATTTAAAACACTTTGACATATAATTAATTAATCTCTTTTAAGTTGATTTAGAAATATTTTGACATATAATTAATCTATTTTAACTTGATTTAAAACACTTTGACATATAATTGATCTCTTTTAACTTGATTTAAAACATTTTGATATATAATTAATCTCTTTTAAACATAATATTGAACCTTTTGACTATTTCGAACTTGTTTGACACAATATTGAACTCTTTGACTATTTTGAACTTGTTTGACACAATATTGAACTCTTTGACTATTTTGAATTTGTTTGACATAATATTGAACCTTTTGACTATTTTGAGCCTTATGATATGTTTTGAGCTCTTTGACTGTTTTGAACTTTTGAACTCCACTTAAACTCTTGAACTTAATTACGAACTTTTGAATGGAACCCTTGAACTTAAATATGAACTTATGACTTGTTTGAACTTACTGAACTGTACGTGCTATGATCTTGACCTAAAGTCTCCCATGATCGGAGCATCACTATAAAGTCTCCCATGATCGGAGCATCACTATAAAGTCTCCCATGTTCGAGATCATCCTACTGAATAGCAATGTACTATCCCCTTTGAACGAGCAGTGCAAATTCTCCCATGTTCGGAGTGTTCTTCTCCCATGTTCGGAGTGTTCTTAATTGTATATTAATAGTTGTATGATGTACCGTTCGTACATTCGCATTGTTAGTCTCCTATTAGTAGGTAGTATGGATAGCGCTATTAGAGGTCGGCCAACCTCGCTCTCACTATGTTACGGACACATATTATTTATTCTAGGGCTTTGCCTGGCATACATTATTATATACGTGGTGCATTATGTGAACTATTATGACAGCGTATACTTGACCACTAGACACACTATATTTTGTGCAATGGGTTGTGAACACACAGGTTGCAAGTTTTGTATGGGCGGAACTTGGAACTGAGTAGATTTACAATGCCTTTGCTTTGTGAACTATTATGATAATGTGTACTTGACTTCTAGACATACTACTTTTGGTAATGGGTTGTGAACACACAGGTTGCAAGTTTTGTATGGGCGGAACTTGGAACTGAGTGGATTTACAATGCCTTTGCTTTGTGGTCTATTCTAAATGACCAAAAAAAACCTTGCCTTTGCTGCATGAGCATTCTTTAAAAGCTTTACATGTTAGACAAACTCTATGAACTCACTCAACCATTGTGTTGACAATTTTAGCATGTTTTATCTCAGGTATCTAAGGCATTCACTTCATGGCATGCATGTGGACTTATCATAGAGTCGCAGTGACGACGCGTCTCATATATATTTTATGCACTTAGCTATCGTTTGATTGTAAAAAAACTCATTTTGGTGCATTGGAAATCTTTTGGGACTTATGTTTTGTAAACTCTGATTATTTTACTTAATCAAATGATATTTTCAAAACGACACTTTAGGTCGTTCGATAATCGTAACTTTGATGCTATGACAGTCATCCCCTAGGTATTCCATTCTGCTGCAAAACAGGTGATTTGGGGGTGTGACAGATTGGTATCAGAGCATCGGTTATACAGAACTAGGTTGCATCATTCTAGACTATAACTACATCATCATAGCATATCATCATATCATTATAAGTGCATACTCATTATACATGCGGGTTCATGACTCAACACCAAACATCATATGAGTCGATTAGTCCAAGCATTACATGGTTACTCCTAAATTATACATAGCCTGATCACCTATTTCTAATTTAGGAAGAATCATGCAATGAAGGGAGTAGTAGTCTCATATGTGTAAGCAATTCCGTAATCGAGCCAAATTTTCAAAAGATTTTCTTCAAACCACTTGTTTTCATTTTGATCCGAGTGACAGTTCTTGTTTGATGAGTTGCAAAGATCAAGCTAGAAACAAGTTGTTAGTTAAATCGATTTAGCCTAATCGCATGACAGTTCTTGTTTGATGAGTTGTGGGATTAAGTAAAAATCGGTTACCTAAAGGTCTTTTGAGGGTTTTGCTCGAGAATGGAAAAGCTTACCTCATCAAACCTAAACCATAAGAGAGCATGTCTTTAGAATAAGAAATGGTCACGATAGCACAAGAACGTACCTAGTTGGATGAGGAACCCATATGCATGAGCATTGACATAATCGCTTAGACTATTCACACGAGCATAAACTTTTAAAACCCTTATCGCGGTTTGGACTATAGTTATCACTAATTGAATCACGAGGACGTGATTCCTTTGACAGGGGAAGAATGTCACAATTCTCAATTTTCGGTCATTTCTCAAATTTACTAATCATCTCGGGAATTTACTATTCATCGGTTACTATTCATCGTTTTTGAAGTCGAGTTGATATTTTGAGAATTTATTTCAAAATTTTACAATTCACAAAACACTATTCATTCTCGGAGAAAAATTTACATTCTTGATTTTTATTCATCATTTTTCGTAAACTAGGTCTACGAGTATCAAATTCGCATAACCGTAAGGGTTTAGCTGCGCATTCATGAAACATCATTGAGAACACTTCATATAGACTAGAGTTAGTCTATATATCATTAGTAACGTCATTTTCATATTAGTTCATGCATGGGTTTGCATATCTCATTAAAGTATATTTTTCTATTAAATAAACACAATCGTACGATCATTTATTTTGAACAATTGATCCGACACTTCCAAAAACTATCCTAATATATTTTTATACTCATTTTAAGACTATAAAAATTATATTATTAGTTTACCCGATGGTTTGAATTTATTTTGTATATAAATTGTTATATATATACATAATTACGACCGTTTTCAGAATTCAACTCGATAATTATTTATTCACTCAATTCTTGTGAGAAATGTATTTTTATAATTTTTACGACTTCGATATATTTTATTTTGTTCCGTTAAAAATCGATTTCTAGCTAACGCTACACTTAATACCTAATTATATTTATCAAATACACATATTACTTACACTTAGATACATTTAACATATCAAAAATACAAAATCTTGCCCCATTTCATA
The DNA here is from genome assembly GCA_910596185.1 of Chrysanthemum makinoi. Classification (NCBI taxonomy): domain Eukaryota; kingdom Viridiplantae; phylum Streptophyta; class Magnoliopsida; order Asterales; family Asteraceae; genus Chrysanthemum; species Chrysanthemum makinoi. The sequence goes on from OU343221.1 coordinate 131,661,078, forward strand.
CCTTGGCCGACCTTCCCCCATGAGTCACTATCATTTTACAAAAATCTTCAAGTAAAATGAGACACCTACACATGTAAATGACTAAGCAATATTTGATTCAAGATATTTGCAAACTAAAAACATACATACACTTTTCAAAGGTGAAAAAAAAACTACATATCCTCTCCTCTCTTGTTGGGTGGTTCGGCAAAGATCAAGAAACAAGAAGGAAACATTTATTTTTCAAGAACAAGTGATCATATATACACTAGAATACTTCTATTTAGGTTTTGAAATAAAAACCTAGGAGTATTTAGGGCACCTAGTTACTTAAACCTCATCATATAACTAGTAAGTTTTTTATGATCTTTTCAAACCATTCATAATCATTCTTGAGTTATTTTTATCATCCTAGTACAAAACATGCAAGTATTATGTGATTCATACAACTTTTAAGTGTTTTTATTACTTATTATGAATTATAATCATCCTATAATTAATTCCTCGAAACATATCATGGTTGATGATGTTTAGGAACCCATGACACCCTAAGAAGGTCTATGGTAGGTTTAGAATAGATTTGGTGTTGATTTGAAGTGGTTAGAACAAGTATTACACTGGATATATCACTTTCGACAACTTAAAAATAAGGTCTGATCATTTTTGTGAAATATGGAAATTTCGACAGTTTATAAATTATTTTGGGCTAGATATTCAGAAAATATACTTTAAAACGAAACCGTGGTCGCTTGAACAGGTTAAATCGGATTTATAACGAAGAAGTTATGCTATTTTCAAGTTTAACGACAAAAATAATATTTTCCGGAAAACTGCATGTTGTCCAGAATTTTTAAGGGTCAAAAATGAGTTTTAAGAATTATCTAAATGAGTCGATTTATCAAAAATATATTAGTACATATTATCACGATTCTGAGGATATATAAAACGTAGAAAACAGACTTATAACGATTAAGTTGCACACATTTAAATATGGCTATCGTAACTATTTTACACAAATATTAACACTTATATATTTCTATTAGGCCAAAATGGTTATCGCAAGTGACCATGTTCGGAGCCGTTTTTCCTATCGATAAAGTACTTTTGAGAAAATAATGTCTTTAAGTAAAAGTGAGTTCACCTGACCTATTTTCCAAAATGTTCAACCGTTTGTCAAACGAAGCTATAACGAATAATTTACGATCACTCAAAATTGGTCATTTTCATGAATTGTCAAGTGTATTATTTTGCGACGAAAAACTATAACTTCATAATAAATCACTAAATGACTATCGTAGGATATCATTTCAACGTAAGTACTTGTAAAGTATTTTATAACATGAGGAGATGTTATAAACGTGTATTTCGACGATAAAATTTATCTTCAAAAATGTACAAGTGGTATGGATCTCATATGAGTTTGCATGCACGACATTGTTTCATGACTTACATTAGGACATATCATTCATATTAGGTTGCGGATAGAGATCGCACCTCATTTCAGTGTATCTACTTTTGTCATCATAATCATTGCATCAGGTGAGTTCGTAGCCCCACTTTTACTCGTTTAATTGTTTTATAAACTCTTTGGGGGAGATACATGCTCAACTACTTGCTTTTACTTTACCCTTATATGAACTTAAATGACTGTTGTTTCACTACTTATGCTAGTAAGTAGATTGTGCCCGAGCTAAATTGATCACTATGTTATGAACACCATTATTTGAACCGCTTTCCTTGATTTTGAGCCCTTCGACATATATATTTGAACTCTTTTAACTTGATAGGAACATTTTGGCATAGATTTGAACACTTTAACTTGATTTAATTCTTTTGACATATAATTAATCTCTTTTAGCTTGATTTAATTCTTTTGACACAATATTGAACTCTTTGACTATTTTGAACTTGTTTGACATAATATTGAACCCTTTGACTATTTTGAGCCTTACGATATGTTTTGAGCTCTTTGACTGTTTTGAACTTTTGAACTCGAATTAAACTCTTGAACTTAATTACGAACTTTTGAATGGAACCCTTGAACTTAAATACGAACTTATGACTTGTTTGAACTTATTGAACTGTACGTGCTATGATCTTGACCTAAAGTCTCCCATGATCGGAGCATCACTATAAAAGTCTCCTAAGATCGAGCATCACTATAAAGTCTCCCATGTTCGAGCATCACTATAAAGTCTCCCTATGTGAACGAGCAAATAAGTCTCCTTGTACGGAGTGTGCAAATTCTCCCATGTTCGGAGTATTCTTAATTGTATATAATAGTTGTATGATGTACCGTTCAGACATTAGCATTGTTAGTCTCCTATTAATAGGTATTATGGATAGCGCTATTAGAGGTCACCAACCTCTCGCTCACTATGTTACTGACGATATTATTTATTCTAGGGCTTTGCTGGCATACATTATTATATACGTGGTGCTGTATTGTGAACTATTATGATGAAATAAGTATACTTGACCACTAGACACTATATTTTGTGCAATGGGTTAGAACACACATGTTGCAAGTTTTGTATGGGCGAACTTGAAACAGAGTGATTTAATGCCTTGCTTTGTGAACTATTATGATAACGTACTTGACTTCTAGACATACTACTTTTTAAAGTGGGTTGTGAACACAATAAAGTTGCAAGTTTTGTATGGGCGGAACTTGGAACTAAGTGGATTTACAATGCCTTTGCTTTGTGGACTATTCTAAATGACCAAAAACAAACCTTGCCTTTGCTGCATGAGCATTCTTTAAAAGCTTTACATGATAGACAAACTCTATGAACTCACTCAACCATTGTGTTGACAATTTTAGCATGTTTTATCTCAGGTATCTAAGGCATTCACTTCATGGCATGCATGTGGACTTATCATAGAGTCGCAGTGACGACGCGTCTCATATATATTTTATGCACTTAGCTATCGTTTGATTGTCAAAAAACTCATTTTGGTGCATTGGAAATCTTTTGGGACTTATATTTTGTAAACTCTGATTATTTTACTTAATCAAACGATATTTTCAAAACGACACTTTAGGTCGTTCGATATAACTGTAACTTTTATGCTATGACAGTCATCCCCCAGGTATTCCATTCCGCTGCAAAACAGGTAATTTGGGGGTGTGACATTTCTCGCTTTATATGATTGATCAAGATTACCAATTCTTCTGAACATATTCAAGAAGACCTTAGGCATGGCCATGCAAACATCTTGCAACCCTACGAGGGGCTCAGCAGTATTATACTTCCAAATAAATTAGAAGGAAACAAATCCCGTTTTGACTACGAGCAGAATTCATAAATTTCGCAACACTTCTGAAAACAACCCTTGCTTCACAGAAATGCACTACATCCATGATAGTTCTCTGGTATCTCAAGTAAGAGGATAAATATTCATGATGTACTTAATGACTAAGATCCATAAAGTACCATCATGTGGGTGGGATAAGTCCTATATTTAATCCATTGAATATCATCTGAAATTAGTCATGCTACGAATCTATATACTTTCAAGTATATTCTAACTAATACTTAGATTTGTCTTATTTCAATATCATTCCCACGTTATTGATCGACAATGGACTATTTAAAATAACTTAAGTTATTCAAGGATTTAAACATGCAAATATAGGATAACATCATAATAAATGAATAATAAACATAACAAAAATAATTTATTTCATTTGAATAATAATGTTTACAATATCCTTTATCTAAAATACTTAGTCATAGATGGGCATGAAACTACTAGCTAAGCGAAGTCCAAACTTATCAGACAAATGATTAATTATTTCACCAGGTAAGGCCTTCATCAAAGGATCTGCTAGGTTATCATTTGTGTGAACTTTGAGCAACTCAATTTCACCTATCTCGACTTGTTCTTGAACATAGTGATATTATCTAGGATAGTGTCTGGTGCCCTTCATGACTCCAGGTTCATGGGTAAAAGTAATTGCAGCAGAGTTGTCACAATATACTTTAATAGGATTTTCAATCAACTACATAACACCAAGCCCCGAAACAAACTTCCTCATCCAAACAGCTTCCATGACAGGTTCTGACGCCGCTATGTACTCACTTTCTGTAGCAGACATCGCAAGAGTGGTCTGTTTCTTGCTCTTTCAATCCACATCACCTCCATTGATGAAAAATATGTAACCCGTCTGAGACTTCATATCATCTTTGTCACACTTCCAGGATGCATCGCAGTAACCTGTAACAGACAGTTCTGCTTCTGGATTTCCCCCATACACTATGAACATATCTCTTGTAGCCCTAAGGTACTTGAGAATATGTTTAACAGTAGTCCAGTGAATTTCACCTGGATTATGTTACATCAGGCCTTGTGCATCGCACCACATACATGATAGATCCTACAACAGAAGCATAAGGAACTTTCTTCATGCGTGACACCTCTGCAGGTGTTGAAGCACAGCCTTCGTTACTCAAACCATGGTTTACTTGCATCGGCAAAAACCCCTTCTTGGAATTTTTCATATTAAATCTCTTCAATATTTTGTCAATGTAAGCACTTTGGCTTAAACCAATTAGCCGCCTTGATCTATCCCTGTAGATCTTGATTCCGAGTATATATGCTACTTCCCCTAAGTCTTTCATCGAAAAATATTTACCAAGATAGGCTTTCACCTCATTTATTCTTGGTATATGATTTCCCATGATTAATATGTCATCGACATACAGAACAAGGAAAGTAACATGAATCCCACTAGCTTTGTGGTATACACATGGCTCATCAAGATTCTGAGTAAATCCAAAACTTTTGATTTCTCCATCAAATATTTTATTCCATTGCCTTGATGCTTGCTTTAATCCATAAATGGACCTTTTAAGCTTGCATACACTGTTAGGAAATTGTGGATTCACAAAACCCTCAGGTTGTGCCATATAGATGTCTTCATCTAGATGACCATTCCAAAAAAGGCGGTTTTGACATCCATCTGCCAAATCTCATAGTCATAGTGTGCATCTATAGCTATGAGAATCCTAATAGCTCTTATGTCTGCCACAAGAGAAAATGTCTCCTCGTAATCAATGCCATAGGTTTGAGTAAAACCTTTAGCTACCAGACGAGCCTTATAGGTGTGTACATTGCCATCCATGTCAGTTTTCTATTTGAAGATCCACTTACTTCCAACGACTTTAGCATTGGGAGGAAGGTCAACTTCAATCCAGACATCATTATCCTTCATGGATTGCATTTCCCTATTCATAGCAATCTGCCATTTATCCTTTTCAGGATTAGCCATGGCAGCCTTATAGTTGGCAGGTTCATTAAGATCCCCAACCATATTTTCCTCCACCTCTACGTTAAGACATAGACGGTCAGGTGCACGTATAGTCCTTTCAGACCTACGAATGTGAACAACTTCAGAAGGAGCGCCCAAGCTTTCAGGCTCTTCTTGAAGTTGGCTAGTATTATCAGAAGGTGTTTTATCTTCATGATCATATTCCAGATCATATACTCTCCCACTGAGTTCTTGAGATATGAGATTCCTTTCAAGGAAGTCTCCATACCTAGCCACTATGACTTTGTTTTCAACTGGGTAGTAGAAGTAGTAACCCATAGTTTCCTTAGGGTATCCTACAAAGATACACTTAACAGATCTTGGTTGGAGCTTATCTGGTGAGTCATGTTTAACAAACGCCTCACATCCCCAGACCTGTAAGTAAGAAAAGTTGGGAGCTTTTCCTGTCCATATTTCATATGAAGTCTTACCAACCTTCTTCGTTGAAACCATATTCAAAATGCGAATAGCAATTTCAAGGGCATAATCCCAAAAAGTTAAAGGAAGAGTCGTAAGATTAAACATTGATCGTACCATGTCAAGTAAATTACGATTTCTCCTTTTAGATACACCATTTTGTTGTGGAGTATAAGGAGATGTGAGCTGCTGGACAATTCCACACTCAGCTAAGTAATCTTTGAACTCTTGGCTTATATATTCACCATCTCTGTCGGATCGAAGAGCTTTAATCTTCTTACCGAGTTGTAATTCTACTTCACTTTTGAAAACCTTAAATGTTTCAAAGAATTCATGTTTATGTTTAAGTAAATAAACATAACCATAACGACTGAAATAATCAGTGAAGGTTAAGAAGTAGGTAGCACCACGTTTTTCCACATGTCTAAGTGGACCACACACATCAGTGTGTATCAATCCAAGTAGATCTGAAGCCCTTTCCACTTGTTGTGAAAAAGGTTTCCTTGTCATCTTCCCAGATATGCAAGACTCGCATTTGTCAAATGATTCATCATCGACACTTTGTAAAAGCCCGCCATGTTGCAACTTTTCCATGCGTTTCTTACCTATATGAGCAAGGCAGCAATGCCAAAGATAAGAAGAGTCCCAGTTAGACTTGCTCTTCTTATTGCTAATGCTATACAACGAATTATTTCCTTTGGACACACAATCATCCATATCAATTTCAATCACACCATTTATAGGAATTGCATTAAAATATAAAACATTATTAAAAGAAACTGAAATTCCATAACTGGTAAAAGTGTGCACAAAACTAATATCTTTTAACAAAGAAATTGAAATAACACCCCTAACAATGGATGGTGCATAATGACAATTATTTACTTCAAGAATTAAGCCCGAAGGCAACACTAAATCAAAAGTCTTTATGGCTTCAACCACTGCACGCTTGCCATTGCCAACGTACAAGTATCTTTCTCCACAGGCCAGCTTCTTCGCTCCTCTAGGTCCCTGCGATGAATTACATATGTGAGTACCACATCCTGTATCATAAATCCAGGAATTTAGCTTATGAGGAAAAGAAAATAATTCAAACATAAAAATACCTGATGAGCTAGGCACCATATTATTTTTATTCTGAAGCAACTCACTCAGCAACAATGGACAGTTCCGCTTCCAATGACCAGGTGTGTTATAGTGGTGGCAAGCCGAATCCTTCTTATGATTCTCCTTTTTCTTTGTAGGGTTATTCTTAGGAGCTGGTGGGATCACAATTTGTTTCCCCTTTCCTTTTCCTTTCCCTTTCTTATCTACTTGCGGCTTTGGCTTGTTTACCCTACCACCTTGTATTGCTAGTACCGCAGGTGTAGGTGCCTTCTTAGGTAGCATGTTCTCGAAGTCTACAAGCATTGCATGTAACTCATTTACTGTCTTCCCCGTGCAATGCATATTGTATTGGCGCACAAAATCACCAAACCGCTCCTGATTAAGGGAGTGATTGATGAGGCCAACACACACATCTTGGTAGTAACCACAACCGAGCTTCTCCAATTGGTCCAAGTGATGTTTCATCTCAAGGACGTGGTCGGAGACAGATTTACCAACCTCCTGCTTGCAGCTATGAACCTTTTCAATAAGTTCATACAATTTAGCTACTGGTGCCTTCTCAAACATACGTTTGAGTTCATCTAGCATGCTCATAGGAGGATAGTGCTCAATTTTTTTTGCAATTGAGCAGACATCCCCGAAAGCATAAGACACGCCACATCATTGTGCTTCTCATACTCGACACGATACTCCTCTTTTTCAAGAGCAGTAGCCGTATCAGCAGGAGCATCAGGTAGAGGTGTAGTCAAAATCTCAAGTCTTTTGCCAACACGAAGGATGATCCAAAGTGCACGATGCCAATCATTGAAATTTAGGCCAATCAGCTTGTTTCTTTCAATCATATCTTTGAAAGCAGCACTCATTGAGATCATAGTGTTTTCAGGTTGATGAGCCATCTACAGAAAAAAGTTCAAAAAACCATAATTAGTATTTTGATTATTTTCCTTTTCAATAAAATTAAATACCCAAGGTTCGTATTCATATAAATAATTAATTATTATTGAAAACTAGGATCCAAATTGTCATAATTTCATCACGTCAGTTGATCTGCTAGTAATGAATTTATACAAAATGGTATGAGCCCTTGCCCAATTGCCAATTTCAATTGCAATTCCTAGATTTATGGGATTTACATTTAGCCAATTTCAATTGCCATGTAAACATGTTTTATCCCCATCTTATGCCGTGAGTTGCCAGTTCTCACCGCTTAACTCAATTAAGTTGTCCAACTTAAGAAACTGCAAAATCGTCCATGCCCGTTCTCACGTCGCGTGGATATTTTACCCTTTGATTAGGATCTAAATCACGTTCTCACGCAAATAAAAGGTAATCTCAGGTGTTTTCGTTTCATTGGATGGCATACAACTTAAATTAAGGGTAATAATTTTGATGTCAAATCAAATATGTACAAAGATGTCATGCATTCATCTTCGTAGCATAAGTTTTTATTAAAACATTTTTATCCTTGTTTTAATGTTTAAGCTTTTCATCATCAAACTTTAATCGATGTATTGGTTAACCAATTAAAGAATTTGCCTTTAATTACCACTATATCCTATTGCTGCATGAGTCATAAGACCCAAGTTATTCGGATAATTACCACAAAAGTGGCGCATAGAATTTAAGGTCAATTCACCCTTAAGATTTTATGCACATTCATAGGAATACTTGGTAGCTCCATTAAGACGCACAAACGAGCGGAGAATTAGGTCAGCGCGAAGCATATTACATACCCTCATCTTTAAGGTCACACTTTAATGCGTACCAACCTTGTACCCATCTTTTAGATTGTCAATAATGGGTGAGCCGTTATAACTATTTTGTGCATAAACATCAATCAACTAAACGATTACGATTACTATGCTTAGAAACACATGTTTCACCATTGTTTAGATCAGTTTATTTTTCTTATAAAAATACCCTTGTTACACAAAACAAACAAGCAAGTATTTAAAAATAAACATATAAACAATGAATACATAACTTAACAATTAATCATGCATATCAAATAGCCACATGCAAACCTTTTGATAAATCCTATTAATAATCAATTCTAGATCTGTCAATATGTATATGTCTAATTAAGACTTTCACCCGTTTTCATCAATGTACAAGGTGAGCCACATGCATCGATTCATCGATTGCGTAAGTCAAAATTAAACATATACCACATAGCACATAATTGATTTAATAATAATGATTGAGGCCTTCCCCAATTTTAGATCTATCAAAAATTAGTGTATATCACTTAACCAATTAAAGCATACAATAAAAAGGATCCATGACAAAACATGCATGTTTTTATCATGGATATAAAATACACTTAACAATTAATGCAGTTAATCAAGAGTTACGCAATTTAATACACATAAAATTGCATGCAACATAGGGTTTTCTAATCCAATTAAAAACAAAAGATTACAAAACCCTAAATAGGGCACACAAAACGCACCTCCCCCCCCAAAAAAAATTTTTGGGTTTACGTTTTGCAAACCCTAGATCTACACATACAATTAATAACACAATACAATTTATTTGTTTTATGCATTTCAGTAATTAATTACTCATTATACAAGGCTCGTAATGCCATTGTTGAGGTTAAGATACATGATATACAAATAATAACATGTACACATCACAGAGTACACAACGGAAGACTTAGAACATAATAGTAATTAACCAACTGAACGTAAACGCGTAACATACCTCTTGCAATTTGGTTAGATCTCTTGAACAAAGAAGATGAAGTAGTTTAAAGAGTTGTCCCTTACCGTTTTACAACTCAAACCAATTGGTGTAAGAATAATGTCTTGCCACCACAGTTTTGTACACACGAATTAACCACGAATCAAAGAGATTGCTAGATATAACACAAACCCTTGTTTTATGGAAAAAACAAAACCAAAACACCCTTGGTGAGGGGTTCGGCCGAACAAAGCAAAAGGAGGGAAAGAGAAAGATCTAGGGTTAATTCAATGTACAAAAGTTAACCTTAAACCTTTAAACTAGACCTTGTATATATAGTGGTAGAATAACTTGTAGGAAAAGTTAGGGTTTGGGCTTGGGGAGGCCCCCTATGGCGGCCACCTTTGAGGAAGAAAAGGGGAACACAAATCTTTTCCATTTTTAAGTTATTCACCATATATTCTCTCATTTTTACTTTTAACGGTCGTTAGTCGTTTCCGTTAAATACTTAAAGATCGTTAGTCGGGTTTTGTGTAATAATTAATCGTAATCATTAACATTAATTATAACTTTAATTCTCATTCGCTAATGTGTGCAATCCTGTGGTCACGAGTTTGAATTCGGACATGCATGATTTTATAAATATATACATATTCCAACAAAAATAAGGTGCTTGGCTTAGCGATTCCAACAGAACCTTAGGTCACTACAGCCAAAACAACCTTATAAATCCTAAAACTGACACACACCCATAACACAAACTATGAATTTATAATTGGCTAGCTTCAAACATTCACTCAAACACTTAAACCAACAGATACCCATCATACAAAAAGACAGTAGTAGCAGAAGCTTTCTTAATACCTTTTTTCTTCAAAATGAAAATTGTTCCAATAAAACCACTTGATAAGACAATCAATTTCAACCTTGTTGTATTCTCTGATCACCCATCTAAATTTGAGTACTTAACACAAGCAGAAAAGAAATCCAACAAATCTTAGCCTGAAAAAAATTCAAACAATCAACACAAATCAACTATCTCACAAACCCATTAACGAAATCAAAACCTACCAAAAATACAAAAAAATCTCACAGTTCTTGTGTGTGTGTCAAAACACCCAGCGGTGAATTTGTTTTGAGTGGTGTGTGTGTGTGAACCTTGAGACTATAAACAACGTTAACACTCCTCGAATCGCCCACCTTTTTTTTTAATAGGAATCAAACAAAAGATGCAAGAAAGAAGAACCTACCTCCGCCACCGTCACGTTTTTTTAGGAGGTCATGTTTTTTAAACTAGTTTACGCGCAACATTTGTATTAGTGTCATAGTGTGCGTGTCGGGTTTAAAAAAGATTATGAAAAATACATATGCATTTCATCCCTTTTTCCAGAAAAGTCGATGCATTCGTTTCAACTATTTATTCTTACATAATACACATACACACCAAACTTTCATTGAATTTAATTCTAACATTTACCTATTTGAACACCTGCAAACTCCAGAAGACGCTCTTCACCTACTGCATTTTTCATATATTCAAGAAACTAATAAGTATATAAGTAATCTTTGAATTGATTACTTCGAATGTTGAACACTAAAACATCAGTCTACTTAGTGTCTCTTGTGCTTTTGACGGTACACCGTCCATCCGCGATTCATATTACACAATTAGCCAAGCATCTAAATCCATGTATCTTTTTTAAAAACTACAAACATCAGGAACCATATCAGCTTATATAAAGAAATGAGTATGCAATGTTTTTGTTGTTCTAGGTATGTTAAATCATATACAAATTTCATTATTGCACCCTCATAGCCTCATACCGCAAATCAAAATATCACCACCTGACCACTTCTCGTACCAAGTTCTTTAGCTATATAAACCCTTGAACCAAGTTCCTGAAAAATGGTATAAAAAAACAATTTATCATTTTGGTATTTTACCTACAAATAATAGTTTTACAATTGAGTAAGTACTCGTCCAGCCAAGCGCTCAACTTCACCTTCTAATTGCAACCCCTCTGTCATAATTCACGACAACCTCAAGTGAGGACATCGAGCCTATGACACAAAATATAATATTTTCAGTTCTTCTAACATCGGCACACACATTTTCATAACAAAACAAATGGAAACAATGAAAAAAATTGCAGCTTTAGTAGTTTTACCACAAAATTTTGTAGGATACATCAATGGCTATACTGCTTACTCATGAGTTAAAATTTGTTATCATAACTTTATAAGCACTACAAAAGCACTTAAAGGCCTAATCAAACAAACAAAAATTAAAACATAATGAATTTTAATTTTGATATGCTGGTACTATAATTATAAACTCACTTATGGAAACGACCTCCATCAAAGAGAGTCTATCACCAAAGTGTGCTCGAGAAAAAAGAAATAAATGAAACGTTTCCTCTCGAGACACTTAATGTGGTATCTCTATGTGGAGATTCGAGTACCCCGTGGTTTACCGACTTTGCAAACTACCATGCGGGAAACTTTGTTGTTAAAGGGATGTCGTCCCAACAAAAGAGCAAATTTTTCAAGGATGTTAAGCATTACTCTTGGAACGACCCCTACTTGTTTAAAGTGTGTGCGAATCAAGTCATCCGTCGGTATGTTCACGTCCAAGAAGCCGTTGATATTCTAAAGGCTTGCCACAACGGACCCACGGGGGTACATCATGGCCCGAACTACACCGCCAAAAAGGTGTTTGATAAGGATTTAAAAAATACAATTTTAGGGGGTCATTTAAGCCCTAAATCAACACATTTTATATCCATTACTACTTAAAATAGTTCCTTTTCACATTTTAGGTCTTTCTGAAGCAAAATGATGGAATGAAGCATATTTGGATGAAAAGGAGTGAAAACATGAAGAAAATGGCAAAGTCAAGATCAAAGGCCCTCCAGCAGACCTGACGACGTCCCAATCAAAGGGCGACACCGTCCCTCATCAAGAAATCTGATCAAAATACAAGTGACGGCTAGGAAAAAATTTTGGTTCTACAACCTGACGGCGTCACGCCTAAACTCTGGAAGACGTCTCCCTCATTTTCCACACCAGACGCCCAAGAACCAATATCAGACGACGTCCGTCATAAAGACTGACGGCGTCACACTTATCAACTGACGCCGTCCCAACGATGACTTGGCCCAAACGAAACCCTAATAATGGTGACCTGGGGACGTCACTAGTAAAAGGTGACGCCGTCGCGTTTGTAAATCTATATATAGAATTCGATTGTTCTGTACAATAGGAGGTAGAACTTTGGAGAGAAAAGCCTAATTCAGTTGTAGTCCGACTTGGACAGTATCTAAGGGTCCATTACCCTTCTTTATATCATAAGATAAGTTTGTTAATCCATATTATCATTATGTCTACCCCATGCTCAATTTTATGTGTGTATGCTTGCTTGTTTAACATGAGTAGCTAAATTATCCTTGTGTTTGCTTAGATCTTTGAAACCTAGTTGTTAATTATTGTTAGGTTGTCTCTTGTCTTAATTGGTAGACGCTAGATTAAGGAAAACTGGATTCTTCTTTAATTGTTGCGAGCTTGAACATCTTGAATAGCAAAAAAAGCTTAGGTGTGCACCTAGGCCATTCGTTGTGTTTATTGCGTGAGTTGTAGCTTAAGGATAATAGAGTATTTAGGGGAGATATTGTTGTGCTTTCCATTCCCGGATAGTCTAGAGGAGAGTTACAATTCATAGAACTAGGGAATTAGGCACCCCCTATGACCAAACAGAATACAACACACCAATTAAGATGAGGATGTGATAATTCAACCGACCAATAAGAGATAACTATGGAGTAAGAACATTTAAGTAAACACATTTTTAATCATCATACGAGCACATCTACAATTAGCATAATCTATCCTTAGTTTAATTAGTTAATTAGTAAATAGTTATTAAAAGTAGTTAAAAATTGGGAGAAGTACCACCCCCACTCCTATACCCTAAGATATTTTTTTTGATTTCTAAAAAAACATAAAAAGACTAAAAAGAATTTCCCTCAACCTTACCTTCTCGTCAAACATCTCTATTCCCCTAGAGAACGAATCAATCCCTTGGGCTTTCCCCATACTGCACTACAACGATTAGGTACACTGCCTATAGGGTTGAAAAACTTGCTCGTAGAAAAGGAAGCCTTCCACGCATCAAGTTTTTGGCACCGCTGCCGGGGAATAGAATAGCTAGTTAGATTTCTATCTCGTTTAGGTAAACTCGCTTGATTCCTATCAAGTGAGCTTTTTTCTATTTTTCTTAGTTTTTTTGTAGTCTATCCCCTTTCTTTGTGCTTTTGTTTGTAACCCTTTTCATTGACTATTCCGTTAGCCATTATGGAGAACGCGAATCCGCCAAAATTTTCACCCAATCGACAAAATCTACTACATAATCTACCTTTTCCACTCCAAAATGAGATCTTGAGGTTCCGACAACATCATGATGAATCTTTTCCCGAGGTGTGGACTCGTTTTAAATACATACTACTAAAAGTCCTTCATCAAGGCTCTGATTTATTGTGTCCACTCCAATTATTTTACACTCGTATCGACCACGAAACCCAAATGGGACTTGATTATATAGCGGATGGGGATCTTTGGGGATATGGTGTTAAGGATGCATGGGAAATATTTGAGACTTTCGCCCAAAGTAGATGTGGAACATGGGACCCAAATAACGAAGATTTAAACATGTTCTCAAAGTGGAAGGCTCAATCGGAATGGTTTTTTAGGAGTGACATGGTAAAAGTTGAAATACTAAGTTGCATGCGTGGGATAGATTTCACCAAAACATATGACACGCATGAGGAATCCTTTAGGCAAATAGAACATAGTGATCAAGTTTTTGAGAACGATTCTTATGAATCGGACCAAGAATTTGAAATGGCTAAAGAAGGATTTGAGATACTTAGGAGTGTATTTGGGTTAGATCATATTAAAACACATGAACATATAGGTGATCTAGATATAATGGAGAATGAGGTGAAAACTCCAAGCCCACAAGCCCCACCATCATGTGAGGAATACACACCACCTATGACTTACCCAGAAGAAGAAGAAAAGACTATAGGAACCCCGATTTATATAGAACCTTTGGACCAAACACCATTTGAGGATGTAGGTTTGAACGCTTGTAGTGATGACCTTTCTCTTAGTTCTACGGAAGTTCCTAGTTTTGATGAACCGGAGCCTCAACCAAAAACCTTACCCAATTTTCCGTCTTTAGATGTGAATTTAGGAATTGAATTAGGCCCCAATTCACCCATCAAACCATATAGTCCGGGTAGTTACAGGATAAAGATAGTATACTCTAAGCCATGTAGAGTGGAAGCTAATATAAGAGTAACCCATGACCTTACACACTTACATCACCCATTCATGGTTGATAACAAAAAACTTTATGGGCTTAAACCAGGATTATTAGGTCAAGATAGATCCTTAACTAAGAATCTATCGAAGTTGATATAAAATGATCCCTTTCTAGGAGATGGACTTTATATACCCGCTACACCAATAGAATTAGGTAACGTTAGTATGATAGAAGCACACCCTTTTAGGCATATAAATTACCCATCACCCTCTCCTCACATGGCCAATTTCCACTCTAAGGGTGTGTATCGCTACTATCACCCGCACTTAAGCTTAAGTGTAGGGAAAAATTCCCCTTTATTCATTAAATAAGGGTAGAGTCAAGCTCGTGACTCGAACAAAAACAAGCGCTTCTTGGGAAGCAACCCATGTTTATTTATTTGCATATTTATTTTTCATTTTGATTTGTGTGTTTTATATATCTTTTTCATTATTGGTTGATTCTTATGTTTATATTACATTGTGAAAGTGTTTTATTTTGTTTTTAACTCCGTCTTAATTGCATATAAAGGTATTTTACAAAAATATAAGTGTCGGGAAGATCACATATGTTTTAAGAACTTGCATGAACATGAGATTATCAATAATTAAAATTGTATATATTTGTGTGTTTGTTAGAGTCAAATGCTTGTATCGAGTTATAATGAATGTTTTACAGAAATATTTCCAGGTTTTAATGAGGTAATTTTTCTAGAATTTTTCCAGAAAAACGCTTCAGACCACTTTTTGTCAGGACAAACTGACGGCGTCAGGATTAACACCTGATGACGTCAGGCAATGTGGAAACATAATGTTAGTTTCGTTTTCTGTGTAACTTGTGATTTTTGGAAATTCCCAATTCTTAATTTTCAAGAAAAACTACGAACATCAATTCTTAGTTGTGTGTCTTATATAGTTTTACCTCCGATTTTGCGTGAAGGTTTTATTTTGTTTTCTTATAAGTGTGCAGGTTATATTGGACAAGAAGAAGAAATACATATTGGAAGCAACGCTTATTACTTATTCATTCTTAAATTCCCGTTGAGTTAGAATGTATGTACTATATACTCTTTTCTTGGCGAACATAAATTTTTATCGGTGTTGTCCTACACTATCTGTGTAAGTCGTTATTCTTCCGTGTTTGGTCTAGTGACGCTGCTGAAAATTTCAAGTCTGAATTGAATACTCAATTACCATGATATCTTAAGGTTCAATGTAGTTTCCTAGTCATTGTCGGAGAAGTGACATGAATAGTAAGTGTTTGATTGTGTCTATGATGAGGTGCAAAGTTCTTCTTTTCGTGTTCGATGTTTGGGAACCAAGTGTAATGCGTTAACACTTTATTTAGAAAATACATACGTTAGTTTTGAAAATTTACTATTCCGTCCGTAACATGACCCCTCTTGGATTATACATAGGTGATCAGTCTATGTATAGTCGAGGACCGGTTATTTAGTGTTGGGCATAGTTTTGCTTTATGAATTACAAAATTTTGAAAAAATGACATTTTGTGGCAAAACATTTTGATTGTTTCAAAATAGTCTAGGCTTATCCTTATGTCTTACATCGCCTTAAGGTTTCCGCGTCGAGTAAAACAAAAATGACTCATTACGAAATTAAAATTCCTGTCTTTGGTGAAAAATCCCAAAGTGGCTTTTGCGATATTTGTAAAAATGGTTTTGTAAAATCATGATGCTATTAAATTTTTGAGTGTAGTCGATTGAATTCTTAGGGTGACTTTTCCTTAGCTTAGGAAGTTTTAAACAACGGTCAAGTGGTTGGAAGTCTTTGTGGAGAAATGAAAGAATAACAAGGAGATAAACGTTGAAATAACACAATAGTATTAAAGGATAATAGATTCCTTGAATAAGGATACTTAGCACATGAAGTTACAAAAGAAGGTTCTTAGAATAGATTTCTAGGAATTAGACCATGAAACTAAATTTTAATACATAGAGGAGTGTCTCCAATCCACTTCGTCTTTACTCGTGTGATCGTTGTAGTCTAGACGAGCCTTCTTTCTTCCTTCTGGTAGGGATTCTAGAAAGTCCTTAGTTTGGGGTAGTTCTTTCCCCTTAGATACACTTTCCTAGTGTAACCTTTCATTCCCCATTCGTGGTATGTCGGGATCGCTTGGTAAAAATCTTCAGATTTTCCCAGCTCATGTTCTGGTCTTTTGAGGCACGCTCCGCTGTGATGGTACTGGCAAGAGTAGCACTTGGGTAGTGTCCCAACATACCCCTTTTTCTCTCTAGTGCCAGTAGTTCCAATGTGGGCCATCCCTTGGCGCCTATTCGGCTGTTGAACTTACCTCACGGTACCATTGTACTTCCAATTTCTCTCATCGTTACCATCATTTCCTATTGTATTTTCTAGGCTTAGTTGTCTAGTTATCCTAGGGACTGAATGGATAGTCCTTCTGGTAGACCCGGGTGTGAAGGAAATGATGTTCCTCCGGTTCCTTGGTGAGTGTTCCCACTCATACACTTCGGGGGTGTCCTTTCCTTGGGCTTTGCTATGTCATGACACCGTTGGGTCAACTCGCGAAAGCAGTTGGTGTATCCCCCAAGGTCATTTCCTGTCATAGTCAGCCCTCAGAACTCTCGTTCCATTGCTCGCATTTCACTTCTTGAGCAATATTCCGCAATCATCATTTTCTCCAGGGTGTCCCACTGAAGAGAGTATGCTGTGGCGACTCCCACTAACAGGAAATAAGCATTCCACCATGTGAGAGCTTGATGCTGGAATATGCAAGTAGCAAACTTGGTCTTGCAATTGTCTGCACAAAACTCTTTGCGAAAGATTGAGTCCAGTTTTTCAAACCATTGTGCCAAACATGTGGTTCCTTCAGTTCCCTTGAAGGTTAAGGGCTTACGGCTTAAGAATTCTTGATAAGAGCAATCGTGTGTCGTGAGATCTTCGCGGTTAGTCTCTTCTCTGGCCCTTTGGTTGGAACAATCGTTGTGGTGGTTAGCCATGTAGTTTGCGATTTCAGTGTCAACCCGTTCTGTAATGAGCTTCCCAATGTCAGATGTGTTCGCGTTTTGCTTGACCGGCAACATTGTCCTTCAATCATAATAAATATGAAAGTGAGTTTTCTATATAAGAACAAGGGTCATTATAAGAATAATTACCGTTTTGACATGTACAACATGTCGATCAAAAATTTTAATTATGTCGTACTATTCATGTGTAGTGTAGATCTTGTCTATTCTATGTATAGGGTTATGATGATAAAAATACAGAACCTAGAGGAGATGGATTTAACACAAGAGCAATAACCATAATGATATTGCATAGAATTTCATTACAACATATTCGAATAAATTTAGGAGAGTTTCGGTTCGTAAGACCGAAAAATAGAACGACAACATCAATGAGTCATATTAGTTCGTACAACACAAAAACTACTACTTTACTACCACCCTGAACATCTTGTGGCTATCATAGCACTAAACTAAATACTGTATGGTGCTGCCCCGGGCTGAGTCTTCTGAGTCACCTTCCATTCCGCAAACTCCCTGAGCCGAGCCTCTATCCTAGCAAATCTGTCATTGGCATCGTCTGCCCTATGCTCCACAGTAAGCCTCATAAACTCTACAGTCTTCTAGGTACCTAGACTGAGTCAGTGCTACTGTCGTAGCGGACTCCAAAAGTGTCAAACGTCCCTCAATATCCTTGAGACGTCCCTGAATAACATGGTGGGTGTCCGGAGTCTGTAGAGTACCCTCAGCATTGGAATTTTCTTCAATATGGCCTTCAAGTCAGGCAATTATCTCATTCATCTTATTACGAGTTTCAACCAATGATGTCCATATGTTGTTGTTGCTTTCCCCAAGCTTTTCACTGAGCTCTTGTATCTCTTCCAACACATCCTCCATTCCTTCAATTCTTTCTAACGGTATTGCATCCATGTGGTTCAATATCCCTTTCATTTGTTCCTCATGACGTATCATGATTGCCATGAATGCATCAAGAGCTGGTGGTCGGGCGGCGGATGCTCCAGAACTTTCTCCAACTTCAAACACACTGGGAGGTGGTGCCTTAGAATTAGAAGATGGTGGTGATGATACGGAAAGACAGATCTTGTTACCATTGGATATTTCCGAACTGGGGAGTGGATCTCTTTGGGGTTCTTGTGGAGGTGCAGGAATGGCAGTGACTAGCGGTGAAGGTGATGGTAGCAGAATCTCGAAGTGAGTGGAGTGTAGTGTTGTTGGAATCACTCCTAAACCATAATCAAGTGTTAGTAATAGTTAGCTTTTCTATGGCCTTTATGTTTGCAATTAGCCTTAGGCTTATGTAGAAGGCCCATAAGCTTAGGCCTAGGATTAAGGAAAGGATGGAACCTAGGAGTGTTGCCCTAGCTTTCCTCCTATAAATACCTTATGTAAACCTTCATTTGAAGGTTGGTTGTTCAAGTTATTCTCTCTTTCACTACCTACGCCTCAAACCGTCTTTTTACATCGTGTATGTGTGTGGTTTAGCTTGTTCAATCGCCTCTATATCTTTCTTATAAGCTTGTGTTGTAAAACTAGTGACCTAACAGTGGTATCAATCGCCAAATAGTTGGGTGCACACTTTTGTTTTGAAGATTTTGGTTTTGGTCTTACGTAAAGATAACTTATTCTTTGCTTCGCTTAAAAACTTTTTTTTTACACTTTTTAATCCAAGATTCTTGTACTTTCAACGTTTTAAGGTGTTAAAATACTTGTTTTTGGCAAAAATGTTTCAAACTTTATACGTGGATCATTGTTTTGACCTAGTTTTTATTCGTGGGTATAGTTCTACGCCCAATCGCTTTTAGAAGGTTTGGTTCAACAAATTTCACATCCTTGTGTTATTTGATGATCTTGAAGCTATTTCATCACACAAAAACTGGTTTAGAAACATCTTTGAGCAAAATCAATTTACGAGTAATCTACGCCAGAGTGAAACCCTAAAACTATGCGTAAGTATTTCCTTGGTTTGATCTTCATTTTCGTGGTTTATTCCGTGTTTTCTTACTTGGATAAGTCTAAAAATACGTCGACTTTGGATATCTTTTGCACTGTGAAGTGTAAAAGATCATTTGGGATAAAACCCTAAAATTACGCATAAGCATAAAGCTTTACGCCAGAAATCCTACGCTTAAGATTTATCTTACGCCTAAGCCTCGTCTTACGCATAAGATAATCCTACGCCTAACTTTCTATGCATAACTTTGTGTCTACGCATAACTTTAGTGTCTTTTTCTATACTTTACGCCAGTAGCTAAATCTACGCGTAACTCCTTGATTGTTACGCTAACTTTGGTGTTTTTTATGCATAAGTGTTACTTGGCTATTGTGATTTCTACGCCTAAGGATACTTCATCAACAAAGGTTCATTCGACTACAAAGATCCATTTTACCAACACAAGTTTATCAACATGTCACAACCACCATACTCTAACTATTTCCTTTACACTTATCCTCATCCTCAACGCCAACAACAACTAACTCCACAACATCAACAATGGAATCAACAACAAGCAATTTATCAACAACAATTTAATCAACAACATACTCCACAACTTGCTGCAAATCCACAACCTCAAATGGTTCAACCACCACCAAGTCTTCAAGTTCAACCGTACACAAATGAATTCAATCAACATCCATCAAGGAACACTATGAAGGAACCCACTTGGTTTGCAAAGATGTGTGAAGCTTTAAGCAGCCAACAATCAATTCATGAGGCCGGATCACTTGATAGACCTCCAATGCTCACTCCAGGAAACTACGATCAATGGGTGATAAGGTTCTTTAGGTTTTGTGATCTAAAGAAGCCACATGGAAAGTTCTTAAAGAAAGTTATCTTGGAAGGTCCATTTGAGATGCCTACTGTCATTGTACCCGAAGATCCAAATGCCATTCCACCAAGAGATGAACAAACGAACATTGCTAATGCTGCACTTGAATCCTCAAGTACTTCTACACTATGAAGCAGATGAGCTTGCAATGGAATATATCCTCTTAGGATTACCAAACCCAATTCTTCAGAGTGTTGATGCTCAATAAACTGCAAAGAAAATGTGGGATCATATTCGTCTTCTTATGGAAGGATCTGTACTCAATCGGGAAGATTTGGAATCCAAAATTTACTTGGCTTATGAACACTTCATGATTGAACCGGGAGAGACACTCGAGTCCTATCATCACCGATTTTCAGACATCATCAATGATTTGGATAAACACAACATCATCATGCCAAGAATTGCGTGAATACTAAGTTCCTCGAGTAGTCTTGGTCCTAATTGGGAGAAGTATGTCATTTTTCTCCGTCAAGCGAAAAACATGCATCAATCTACATATGGATTATTGTATGATTACTTGAAGCCTCATGAAAAGGAAGTTGATAGGGAAAGGATTCTCCGTGCTCAAATTGCTCCACCGACACATCCGAAAAATCAACAACTTGCCTTATATGCTCAAAACGGTTATTCTCCTCAACCAAAGAACTCAACCACTGCTACAATCACATCACATGATCCTTCACAACCTCCATCTCAACAAACTCAATTGGTTCCATACAACAACAACAATGCTCAAGTTGAAGCTAATGAGGAATCTCGATCCGTTCAAGCATTGCAACAAGTATTTGCTATGATTGCTAATGCCTTTAGCCGTTATACCAACAAATCCAACAACCGTATTCGCTCTTCATCTAATACAAGGAATCAAGCTCACAGAACAATGGACGAGTTGAAGTTCGAATCGTGGTTATGGTCGTAAGATGGGCGGTGGTCAAGGGTTTAATGCTGTGGGTAGGAATAACAATCGAGCTCAAGTGGTGGAACAGGAAATGCTCGAATGGGTTGAATGGTCTTCGATGCTACAACCGCAATGAGAAGGACACTGCTAATGCATGCCCAAAGCCAAGGACTAGGGGGTGCTTATTTCAAAGAGGCTCTTCTTTTGGCTCTTAAGGATGAAGCGGTGGAACTCTCACGCAAAGAACAGAGCTTTATGGCAAATGCCACTTCGGATGATGATATGGAGGACTTGCGTGCCAATGCATTTGTTATGTTGATGGCTAATATGCATGAGTTACACATGAGTGACACAGCCCGTGTATGACAATCGATGGCTTGTCTCCAGTACCAACAAACCATATTTATCTCGATCTCATATCTCCGCCAACATCCGAATCCCAAGGCTCGAATGTTCAAAATGCGCCGTCCACATCTCATTCCGACAATTTTCAACTAGACCCCGTAGTTATATTTGACGATCAAGATGACCAACCGGTTTCCCTTGATAATCAAATTGACTCGGTGGTTATACTTGAGGATCTCAGTAATGATCATGTTGAGACTCACGCTGAACACGCCGAACTTTTGCCTCATCCGTGATTTTGCTCGCTTAATACAAGACCAACAAACCATAGTGGAAAAATGTCATGCCATTAATCATGACTTGAAATGCAAAAATGCACTGTTAACCAAGGATTTTGAATGTTTACAAAAGCAACTCAACTTTTTCAAAACTCAAGAAAAACGTGAAAACGGTTTTGAAGCAGCCTTTGCCAAATCTTATCAAAACGAAAAATATTTAGAAAGACAGATGGCGCTGATCTAGCCGCCGAAGAATGCTTTGTTGTCCGAAATAGAACAAGCGAAACATGAACATAACAAGCAAATTAACGTTCTCACCTTGGAAAATCAAAAAGCTAAGGCTGAGTTGTTAACTTGTCAGAAATAGTTCTCTGCATACAAAAAGCATTCAACGAAACGAATAGATGATCATCTTGAAGAAATCATCGGCTTGCAAAACAAACTTAAAGAGTTTAAAAACAAGTTGTTTACAAACATAGCGAGTCGGTCACAACCATTGAAAAGTTTACTTTAAAACCCAATCCAAATGGATATGGACCGAATCTTGCGGATTACAAACCTAAGCTTTCAACCAAAGCATTCAAACCAAATCCTCGAAGTTTCCAAAGGCGTAATATAAAGTTGATAATTTCATTATGAGTGTTGTTGAATATCATCGTCAAGAGGAATTAGATGCGTAGACGAGTCGATCAAAATTAGAAAAAGTTGTTTACAACAAACCTTTTAACTATTCAAAAGCGTCACTTTCGTCACACCAACGGATTCTTCTAACACACCAAGGGTTAATCATTAAAACACCTGATTCTTCTAATGTTAATCCCCAACCAGATTATGCACAAACTTATGGTCCTTTACCTTCCATCGGTGAAGTAAACTCAAAACCTGAAAATCGCAAAATTCTTCGATATTTTGACATTTTCATGGCTGACCTCAAAACTTTACAACATGAGATAGAATATCATTCCGAAATCAAAGTTCAACACTTTCAATCGCTCTGGCGCGAGAACAAAGAGACATTTTTCATAAAAATCTTTTACCAAATGTTAAAAATTTGAAAAGTTGTGCATTGTCTTGGGAAAGGACTTTCATAAGGAACTTGGATTGATGAAGGTCGTTTTCGAGAAAGCAGAAACATCTATTTCTAATACTAAACGTAAAAAGAAAATGTTGAGAAAAGATGTTGATCGACTCTTGGAAGATGTCATCCGTTCTGATGTCCATAATGTTGTGTTATTGAATTCTTTGTCATATGCATTTGATCATACCTCTGCCGATACTGTTGATTATGTGGTAAATGTTGAGAACACCGATAATGTGCTTTCGATCGAGTCCTTAACAGTTGAAAACAAACGATTGTCAAACGAACTTTCAAATGCAATACGTCTTAATTGGTGTCAAAAAGATATTCACGATCAACAACTTGCTTTTCAACACAAAATCGCCGAATATGCGTGCAAAATCTTCTGATCCTAAAATTGAGCAACTGGATGATCAAAACGTGTCTTTTAAGTGTCAAATCTCAAAATATGAACAAGAACTTGTAAAAGTTAAAAGGAATATGGTGTCATATTTGATTTACTCAAAAAGACTCGTGATGAAGCATCAAATGAACTTGATCATTATCTTGCACACACTAAAGAAGTTATGCATTTTGCCGGAAATGTTAGGTCCGAAAATCAAGATCTGATTCACACTATCTTCAAGTTAAGAGAAATGTTAGGAAAGTATGAACAACTTCCGCCACCCATCATTAAGAGATTAGCCCCAGTAACACTTAGTAATCATGAACCTAGAATCCCTACTGCCAAATCACAAGTTGCTAACGTGCTTCCTTCTACTGAAACAGAATAGTTGCTCTTTCCAAATGTCCCACTTCACGACCTAGGAGCACTACATCGAAGAATAGGAAGTCGCGACCTAAGAAAAGATCAATCAAGAATGCTAAAGTAGAAGAACACCCTAGGACTATGAATAAGACTCACGTTGCTTCCACTATAGATATTACAGGCCCGCAAATGTAATAGAAATAGTGATGTAACGAATGCTAAACCGTTAAGTACTTTTGATATTCACCGATGCACCTTGTGATTTTTGTCGTAAAAGTATGAATTCTGATTGTCATGATAAATGTGTTGCTAAAGCTATCATCTCTCGCTTAAGGAATCCTAAGAACCGGAATACCTCTAGGCCCACTAATCTTTCTAAGTCTGTGCTTGGTAGACCGCCTCTTTAGATTCTAAGAAACGCATTGCTGTCCCTGTAGCTCCAATTTTACCTCCTAGGAATGTAGTACCACCTAGTGCATTCACTAAGACTAAAGCAAATACTAGTTGGAGATGGCGAAGTAAATGGATATATAACAAACTAGGATTTAAATGGATACCTAAAGCTATTGATGTGTGTATATCTACTATAACTACTACGGAACCCTCTAACATTTCGGCTTCCACATCTACTTCTATTCCATCTCAGTGTCGCCTGTAATGCGTGATACGATCATTCTCGGATTGTTGATAGCGAATGTTCCCGACACATGACATGCAATCTTAAACTGTTATCAAACTTTATTGCAAAGTTCATTGGCACTGCCAGGTTCGGGAATGATCACTTCGCAGCTATCATGGGCTACGGAGACTATATCATCAATGGGAACATCGAAATGTTAGCGGTGGTTTACTATGTGGAAGGCCTCGGTCATACTAACTGCTTTTCGAGGTCGGTTTGTGATGGAGATTTGGAGGTTGCTTTCCGGAGAAAAACTTGTTTCATTCATGATCTACAAGGAAATGACCTATGCGTTCCGCTCGCTGCCAATTCTAGTCTCTACACTATCTCTATGTAAGACATGGTTGCTTCATCTCCCATCTGCTTACTTTCAAAGGCAACATCAACAAAATCCTGGCTATGGCACCGGCGTCTCTCACATCTAAACTTTCAAACCATCACCAACCTTGCTCGACACAAACTAGTTGAAGGACTCCCATTCGGTATTCTAAAGATCACCTTTGCTCAAAGATTGTGAACAAGGAAAAGCACTCGTGCTCATTTTCCTTCAAAGGTGGAACACGCCTCCTCAAAGATGTGCTTCATCTTCTTCACATGGATTTGTAATGTGGCCCGATGCTGCGTGCAAACGATCAACGGCAAACGCTACATCTTAGTAATTGTTGATGACTATTCACGATGGACTTGGGTCTACTTTCTTCGAAGCAAAGATCAAGCTCCACAGATGATCATCACCTTTCATGAAAATACAAGTTCAGCTACGTAAACACCGCTCGACTAATCGTAACGAGATAGAGGCACTGAATTTGTTAATCAAACTCTTCGTGAATTCTATGAGAAAGTGGGAATTCAAAGATCGCATTATCTATTGCACGCATTAACAAAACAAAGGAGTTGTTGAAAGATCGAAACCGAAGCGTTAGTGGAAGCTGCAAGAACAATGTTAATCAATGCTAAACTTCCAGATTACTTATGGGCGTAAGTCGTATCACACGCATGCTATACTCAAACCCGATCTATGATTACAAAACGCCACAACAAAACACCTTTCGAGCTTGTCCCATACAGAAAACCGAATATTAAACACTTTCATGTATTTGGATCTCTTTGCTATCCGAATAATGATCGTGATGACTTTGGAAAGCTCAAAGCCAAAGTTGACATTGGAGTCTTTATCGATATTGTGATAATTCAAAGGTTTCCCGAACCGAATCGCCGTGACAAAACAAAGGTGATGGAAACGATTCATGCTCATTTTGATGAACTTACGGAAATGGCTTCGAGTATAATGTACAGAGGAACCCGGACACAACCGCTTTAAATTTGCTCCTCTGCTTCAGCGGACGATATTGATGAACGCTGCTCCGTGTATCCGCCGCTGCACAACCTGATAATATTCCAATACGTGATACCGCACTCAACAACTACAAGCAGATGCACCTACACTTGACTCCACACAACAGTTGAACAAACCGCTTCCAACAATGATGAAGCTACCGATGATATTCTCAATGAAGTACCCCACCGCAGATTTTGATCCAAATGCGTTCTTTAACCCGCTTTGCTAATGAGACTGCCGCACTGACGGATGTCGCGGAATCTTAAACAAGCCATTTGAATCCTCAAAATCTGCACAATGTATACCAACATCAACCTCCACACATAGATGGACGAAAGACCATCCTCCGGAAAACATTATTGGCAACCCGAATCAACCAGTCGTTACGAGACAACGTCTTCACACGACGGTGAACATTGCATTTATGCACTCACTATCTGCCAATCGAACCTAAAACATCAAAGACGCAATGACAAAAGACGATTGAATCCATGCAAGAAGAACTCAACCAATTCAAACGTCTTGAAGTATGGGAACGGGTTGAAAGACCAACAGGGTCTAATACGTCATTGGTCTCAAATGGATTTGAAAAAACAAATTGGATGTGAAGGAAATGTTATCGAAATAAGTCACGCCGGTGGCTAAGGGTTATCGCCGAAAGAGGGTATTGACTTTGAAGAATCTTTTGCTCGCATGTTGCTCGTCTTGAGGTCGTTCGATATTTCGCGTCGCTCATATGAATATGACGGTCTATCGATGGATGTCAAAACTCGTTTTCAATGGACAACTTAAAGAAACGGTTTATGTCACCAACCGATGGATTCGTTGATCCCGAGTGGCTCGAATCACGTCTACAAACCGAACAAAGCTCAGATGGTCTCAAACAAGCTCCTCGGGCATGGTGCGATAAGCTATCATCTTTCCTCATTGCTAATAATTTCACCAAAGGTTCGGTTGACCCAACTCTTTTTATACAATATCACGGGCACATATCTTAATTGTTCAAATTTACGTGGATGACATCATTTTTGGGTCTACACATAAAAGTTTTCAATCGCTTTTGCAAAACTAATGAAGAAAAATTTTGAAATGTCCATGATGGGTGAACTCACGTTCTTTCTAGGACTACAAGTTCATCAATCACCCGGTGGTATTTTCTTGAGTCAGTCCAAATATGCCCTTGAATTGTTAAACAAATTTGGAATGAAAACCTCGCGACACCTATGCCACATCAATGGCTCATACCAAGAAGCTAGACGCCGATTTACATGGGAAATTGGTGGACCCTACAAATACCGTAGTATTATTGGGTCTCTCATGTATCTAACAGCTAGCAGACTGATATTGTCTTTGCCGTTATCTATGCTCCGCTATCGCCGCGACCAATGAAACCCACCTCTCTGAGCCTAAAAGAATCCTCCGATACATCAAGGGAACCATTAACTTGGGGATCCGTATCCGAAGGATTCGGTTTTGAACTAATCGCCGCGGTGACCCACGCAGGATGCTTAGACTCACGCTAAAAGTACTTCAGAGCTTTACAATTTCTTGGTGATAAACGGTGTCTGGCAATCGAAGAAGCGAGATTGTACATCGTTGTCATCCAACCGAAGCGTAATATGTAGCCATGTCGGCGCGTTGTGCTCAAGTCATTGGATGAGAACACAACTCAAAGACTATGGTTACGTATTTGATAGAATCTCGATGTATCGACAATCGAGTGCCATTGCATCTCGTGCGGTAACTCGTTCGCCCAAGACTCAAAATCAAAGCACATCGATTTCGATATCATTTCATCAAGGATCCACGCAAATGGAACAGTTAGCTTGAATTATATTTTGTGGGTACAGAATACCAATTGGCGATCTTCTCACCAAAGCCTTGCCTCCCGCTAGGTTTAATGAGTTGGTCCACCGGATTGGTATGAGGTGTTTGACTCAAGAGGAATTGATGACCTCCTAAAACAATCTTAAAACCTCAAACACCAAAATCTCTTTTGTTAATAATTTTTCAAAAACAAAATACAAAAATATAAAACCTATAAAACAACAAAAATATTCTTCTAATCTATTTTT
Organism: Chrysanthemum makinoi; assembly: GCA_910596185.1. Lineage (NCBI taxonomy): Eukaryota > Viridiplantae > Streptophyta > Magnoliopsida > Asterales > Asteraceae > Chrysanthemum > Chrysanthemum makinoi. Next base: position 131,689,217 of record OU343221.1, read on the forward strand.
CTTTCAACATGGCAAGTACATTTTTTCCTTCAACACTAAAATCTTTCAAAATTCAATATTTTTCCGATCAAGTGTTGAGGGGGAGAAATTATCACTTAATCGCTTCAACATCCGTGTACTTGCATGTTATCATATCCCTTGTTTCTTTTATCAATGGTGGTAAATTTTTCCGGTTCAATGACACTCCTCGACTAAAATTATAACCTTTCATTATTTTCTTAAGTCAAGGGGAGTGTCGCCATGTTTCTTTCTAAAAAATCTTTGTTTGGTAACCAAAATGGAAGTTAAATGGCTTTGTTTGAAAAAAGGAAAAGGTGGAGGGACCAAAAATGTCAAAATCTTAAAGTTATTTTAATAAAAACACCTCCCACCTACTTCTAACTTCACATTTATTACTTTCAACCTTAAACATCCTACGGCTAAGATTCATTCAAGAAATTCGTGTTTAGATCATCATTTTGTAAGTGTTTTCACGATCTTAACATAATACAAGCTTTAAGCACAGTTTTGAATTTCTAATCAAATCCCACGGCTAAAACTTTTGTTACGCGTGATTATGTGTTCTACGCATAAGCGTATGAACACACAATCATAGTGTGTGTGTTTGTGGTTAAATGGATAAGTGTCAAAAACGTCCTAATACATCAATGATAACATTTTAACTATCAAAACCCACCCGAAACAAGAATTGATTTTTGAAAACTAGGTTTCTTGAGTCGAATTGGGTATTCTCAAAAGTGAAGTGTTTTGGTCAAAAAGATTGTTGTGTTATGTTCATATGTTGATGAATTGATGATATTCAAGGTCGTTAACCACCCAGAAACTCTAAATGATTAAAATTTTGAAATTAGGGTTTAAAGTTCATAAGTTTGGGTATTTTTTATTCTCAACGAATTAGATGTTAAGACTTGGTCCATAAGCTCATACAACATCTTAGAACTACTAATTTTTGGTGCAAATCCCATGGTTAGAAATCATACGCGTAATTCTTAACCCTTAGGGTTTTGACCTCTGCATATGACTTTCACGCCGCGAATCAAGTTAACGAATCCACGATTCATGCCATGATTTGTTGATAAACAATTCTTGTGTTAATATTGATGATTTGATGAATTTATTTCGGGCTTTGCTACGCTACTATTAAGAATCAAGGTCATTTGAATTCTACATAAGGATTACCCTACGGCGTAGTCAAGTTATGCGTAGATAATCCTACGCATAACCATTACCGCAGGTTCTACAATGGGACTACGCATATCCTCATGAAGGATATGCGTGCTTGACTCCTACGCATAAGGTCTACTTACTGTAAGCCTTACGCCGTAAGGGTTTTACACGCCTACGCGTAAGCTCTTCCACGATAAGGTTCCTTTTCCTACGCGTAACATTTCTTACGCCGTAAGTTAGGATCCTACTGATTCGCTATAAACTAGCCCACTTATTTAGTCAACCACTTGTGAGAGGTCAACTAGGCAAGTCAAACTAGAAAGAGGCAAATGCAATAATCCGAGGTAGTACAGTTATATTCCCGGGTCGTTAATTCCCCAACGAGGTTGTGATATCCTGTGATTGAACGAATGTGTTATATAGTTTGGTTGATTAGGAATAGGGTTATGAATGATTTGTCACAATACTAAAAGTATGAATAACTCAAATGAGTTATATCAACTAATAAGTACGATCAAAAACCCTAGAAACGTAAAAAGTATAATTAAAGGAAATAAAAGATAAAATGTATTAAATAAACGCTATCACTATTTTTACAATGATGAACGTTAAAACCTAAAAACGACGCTTAAATAAAATTACGTAACGCATAAAAATAAAAGTAAAAAGTGATCAATATAAACCCCACAAATGAGAAATTTATATTTTTAAGATCCTAAGAATAAAAGAAAATTATTATAAAAAGAAAATTATTTATTTAACTATTATATTATTATTATTTAATTAAAACCTATTTAATACTATTTATTAATACACTATTTAATTAGAAAATGTAAAATAAATCTAGAAAAATAAAATAAAAACTTAGAAAAATCTAAAATATTATAAAACTTATTTTAAAACTAAAAATATATTTATTATACTATTATTCTATTTAATATTAATTATTAACTATTTAAACTAGTATTAATTCTAAATATTATTAGATGACAAAAGAAAAAATCTAGAAAAATTTATAAAAGTACTTTAATATAAAAGAGATTTAATAAAATTATAAAAATACAGAAGTGCTTATAAATAAGCTAAAAAGAAAATAAAATAGATAGTTTCTATTAAATAGAAGCTATTACTATAAGTAAGTTTGGCTTTTTGTGGTTTTTCTTTTATAAAACTATTAAAATACTTAAAATAAGAAATTAATATAAAAACAACAAACTTGGAAACCCAGAATAAGCACTGTAAGTGCTTATTTGCCCCAACAGTTGACTTAGATGGAAATAAGCTCAAATGAGCTTATGTGGAGTTCACTAGGGTAGATTCTGGTTCCAATAAGTTACTTATACAGTATTTAACAAGATTCAACCAAATAAGTGGCTTGAATAAGCCACAGAACACAAATAAGCACTTTGCTTATTGGATTCTGGGACAGAAAATGGGACAACTTTGTGAGGTAAAACCAAGTGGGGTCCACTATGATCTAGGCCAAACAAAGGGTCAATGGTTCAAGCCTGGTAGGAGGGGGTTGGAAGAGCCAAGATTGAGGGTATGGGACCCACTGATGAGCTCAGAAAGAGCTTGTGAAGTTAGGGGTCCTAACTGATTCACTCAGTTAACTAAGTTAGTGAAAATGAGCTAGTAAGCTTGGTAAAAGCTTGCTTAATAAAAGATTAGTACTATATATATATGGTATATTCACAAATATGAACAAGTGTGTTCACTGGATTTGGTTAATAAGCTTGAAATAAGCTTATAAGCACTTCCAATAAAACTGAGATCCAAACATAGCTTGTAGTCAAAAGTGATACCAAATTAAGCTCACAGAATAAGCTTAAAAGAGCAAATTTGAAGTTGGACTATCAAGAGGTGGAGTTCCAGAGGTTTTCAAAATGCCAAAGCTTGATCAGGGGACCACCGAGTAGCTTGAGAGGGGCTTATGAAGTTGGGTGGGTTGATCGAGTTCACTCAGTTGAACTGAGTGAATGGATAAGCTTCAAGCTGTGTGCGCTAGTTAAAGGCTTTGTGAGTGAAAAATAAAGCTTGAACTTGATAGATGAGCTTCTTAGCTTCTAAATGAGCCAAAGATCACAAGCCAAAGCTCAGTGATGAGCTTATGATGGGCTTGTGGTTTTGCTTGTTTACACTGAGTGATCAGTGTAGTGTTTGATTTTGTTGTACAAATTTAAGCAAATTAAACAGACCAAATAAGCAATCAAAAGCAAATAAGCACTTATTTCAGATAACTAGCCACATGGGCATCACAAACAACCAAAATACTCAGACCAACACTCAATAAACAAGCTTATGCAAGCTTGTGAAAGTGGGTGTCAAACCTGTGCACATGGGAGGTCTATGAAGAATCACCAAAAGTTAAGCACTAATTAAGCTCTTAATAAGATAGCATAAAAATTATGAAAAATAGTAACAAGGAGATCAGCAATAAGACTATATAAACCTACAAGCTCAAGTCTTAATATCAATTAACAAGTTCACAATTTAAATCCAAAGTTTATTCAAAAATCGGGTAAGCTACAAATTGACTTTTTAAGTTAAACTACTAAGTTGACTTATCTGAGCTTGAATCTAGATTTACTGATTGATTATGTTGAGATAAGCTATAATAAGGTGAAAATAAGCTAGGTTATCAGATTCTAAGCTAATATGATGATTATGGAACTTATAATCCTAACAGTTAAACATATGGATTAGATTAAGACCTATTTTGACTTTTAAACTAATGAGACATAAATATTATGACAGATATGAACTAATATGATCTAAACTAACATGCAGAAACAAGAATCAACAACAATATCATGCACTAACTCACAGTAACATCATGATCCAAACACACCTTAGAAGGCAGCTTTTATGATTAGTGTTGTATAACAACAAATTAGACCATGAGATTCATTCCAGATACTAGTTTATGATATTATTAGATCAGATGAACACAACTACACAGATAATAACAACTTTAACCTATGAAACACAATTAAGCTATGTTGACTGTCAAATATGAAACAACTAGCAACTAAGATTTTCAACTAACAACCTACTAATATTAATCTATATTATCACTAACAATCACCAAATAAGCATAAAATAAGAGAGATTAAGCTTAAATTAAGAACCTAGAACCAATCCTATATGCTTACCACTAAGCTTCAATACCAAGGCAATCCAAGATAGCACTTGCTCCAAGCTTCTTCAAGAATTTCTATATTAAATTTCCTAATTTACTTGTTTCTTTTATTTTTATTGATTATTATTAATTAGATTGATCTAAAAGCTTGCTATGGCTTACTGAGAGCCAAGTAGTGTGATTAGAGTCCTCTAATTAACAAACATCAAACCAAATTAAAAGACTTGTAATGAAAATGGTACAAGTGAAATTCCAAAACTTGAAAGATAGATTGATATGAGAATACAAAGTTGTTTATTACACTTAGCAAAGCTAATAAACACTTCTAAAACAGAATTGAGGATTACACTAATGATACAACTAGATTAATTAGGCTACTTGATCATAAACTAAGATTTAAAATTATGATAGTCTCTTTCTTCTCCATTCTTCTCAGATTACTTTTTGCATCCCACTAGCTTCGGATACTTTCCCACCAATCACGACCATTGATTGAGTAATTGATCCAAACCGTTCAAACTCATTTTGGCCAAAACTTACACGTGATATGAGGCGGTTCTGATACAATTAAGGATTCTTGTTGCATTGTGGAGGTGTAGGGACACGTTTGTGAAGTTTAGACCAAGTGGGTGGTTTTGCTCAACATCGTGGGTACTAGTGGTATTGGGGTGAAAATGGGTGGAATTGCATTTATTGGGTGGAGGTTCGTGGAAAGAGGTGGTGAAGGAGTGTAGGAAAGTAGGGGTGACGAGAGGGTGAGGTGGTGTTTACGTGAAGCGGAGGAGTGGTTAAGAAGAGCGGGCACTGGGGTGGTAAGTTTTATTTACAAAGGGGTGGGTTTGGTCGGCGTGGTTGTGGCAATAATATAAAGGGCCCTGGTATTGGATTTGGTTTTTGGTTTAAAAATAACAAGGGTCCGTTTGTATAATAACTCAACAAGGACCAATTTTGTAAATTGAGCAAAGTTAAGGGGCTGGAATTGTAATTCTCCCAAAGTGTTTTCAAGGACTGAACCTGCAATTAACCATTAGTACAAGGACCACAAGTATAAATTTCATTATTTTAAACCTTAGGACCAAATCAATAATTTAGAAACTTGAAGGGTTAAACTTGTAATTTTCCAAAAGTTTATCATAAGGACCAATATTGCCATTTATAAATAGTATAAGGTTTATTTTGATTATTTTTTTATTTTTAAAACCTTAGGGACTAATTTTGACACTTTGCAAAGTCGAGGGACCAAAGTTGTAATTTTGTGATTTTTAACTTCAAAGGATTATTTTGAACAACTTGTGAATCCCAAGGACCTTAAATGATATTTTTACAAGTTTTGATTAACCAGGGACTAGATTTGCCAATTTAGAAACTCGTGGACTGAACTCAAATTATGTATGTTTTACATGTTTTTCATCAGCCATCCTTTTGCACTTTAATACCTAAAACATAATTTGGAGATATTTCCAAGATTTATGAAGCATATTTGAATGTTTTCAGATATTTTTGTAGCTTAAATGTGAACGAAATGATGAGTATTTAGACACTCATCAATCCCCACACTAAACTATTGCTAGTCCCTAGCAATATTTTATGAAGATTTAATGGATTTGAAAGAACTCTTTACCAAAAGCCATCACTTCTAGAGTAGCCAAGATGTTTCGGCCTAAGAACTATGGTCCACCTGATAACCATGTGATTTTGAGCAAACCACAAGTCACAATGTTTGATTCGTCTTTACCAAAAGCCGCTTGTCGGACTAGCCAACTCTTAGATAAATTATAAATATTATCTTTGGTGAGTTGATTACCAATTATGGTTTTTCCACTTCCTTTACCACAAGCCATAATCTTGCGGGCTAGCCAACTCATTCGCTTATTAGGATATGGCGAGTTGAGGAACCATACAATTTTGGGCAAGCCATGAACGGATTTGAGATATCTTTACCAAGATCCGTTGCCTGGATTAGCCAATCCATGTGTTTACATGACATGACTGATTACCATTTGTTGTGTTTAGTACATAGTACTCAACTAAATAAAAAAAATTTTAAAATTTGGCCATTTTGGGGAAAAGGGACTAAAAGGTACATTTATTATCACCGCAGAATTTCCACACTTAGAAATGAATATTGTCCTCAATATTCAAAGTACCGGCTTGTTTAAACTTAGAATGTGTAAAAGATAACATTACTACCTAATGTAGAAACACAACAATTATTATATATTTACTATATACAACATGGGCATCTCCCCACATAGTAGGTGTTACACGGTGAAAACCCATGTTTGTGCTAATGTTTTTGATTCCCGAAGTCACTAGGACTCGACTCGTTTTTGATTTTTTCTCCCAACCGCCGTTTTCACGCAAGCTAACCGCCAGAACGTTAATCAGAATAAAGGGCCTCGAACAGTCCGAGAAAAACAATTTAAAATCCATGGGGAAATATTCTAAACCAATGTTATATGGAATATCCCGTGGTCAAAGGTAACATCTTCACTCTCAATGAATGAAGAGAAAGAGAGAAATCGGTAGGTGAAGGGTATAGAGACAGAACTACAAGAACTTCCTCCTCAAGAATTTGAAATTTAATTAAAGGAGGAGGTCTTATGCTGATCTCGTGAATGCTTTTTCAACTAATTTGGATTCCTTTATGAAGTTGTTTTCGAGGATATAACATTTTAACTCGATTTATAATTGTCTGGGTACAACAATTGTTCAAGAAAATCATTAAAATTCCTCAATCTCGATTCATGTATTCCAGAATAAATGAATCCAAATTGATATAATCACCCATCCTCCATGAATCACTTTCCTCAACCAAAGGAAAAGATGAAGAGTCGGAAATGATATCACTCAGATCATCGATTTCGAAGAAATGAATCAATAATGAGATATTCGAACTCTTCCAATATGGAATCACTTTCCTCAACCAGTGTGAAAGTTGAAGAGTCAAGATATCACTCTCGTCATCTTCATCCCATATGAGATCATTATGGAAGTTTTGAGTGGAGGAGGAAATGGATTATTACTAGCCTCGTGAGAAGAATATCTCCTCCCGATCACTCTCAGATCATCTACATCCCAATGGGACATCAAAGTCCCGAGGAGGATGAAGGGTCGAAATGATGGAATGAGATAATGGAGTGAGATCACCACTCACCATATCAAGAACATAACCAAGATCTTCTTGAGTACCTCAGAAGGCAACATCAATGACATCGATTCGGTTAACCGACGCAGAGTTATAATGGAGGAGTACTTCAAGTTTGATCATGGTTAAAGGTAATAGCCTCATTACCTACACGAATGTAATCGGACGCCAAATACATCTATAAGAGCGGCCCGTTCTTAGAATCCTCGTCCAAAATGAGAGGAACCCTAGGATCAGATCGAATTCGACAACCACAAAGTCACCGGAAAATGGAACTTCCCTACTTTCACAAAATACGCCCTCGCACCGAAGGGGAATCGATCCGCAAGCTCAAGAGTCATGCAGGTAGGGGTAAGTTTAGGAAGTGAAAGTTTCTTCCATACTGAATTAGGCATCGTTGATGCCGCACCCGATCGCCAAGCGTTGCATGCAACCATTCTCGAAATTCACAAGGTAAGATAAATTTCAAGATCTCCAAGCTTCGAAGCTTTTAAGATAACCGCAGCGCTCATTTAGAGAAGTTTTTGCCAATTCAACCAGCTTTTCCTTGTTGTTTAACAACTGTTTGATTGTTGATGCGAGCTTGGGCATCAAGATGACAGCATCCAAGATTTATGTCAAATTGCAAATATTTAAAGATTTGCAAGAGTTTGTCTGTTTGATAATTAGACCTCTCGCGGTGTTCTTGCTCATTTAAAGCAGCGGTAAGGAATGGTAGGATTAAAAGGTTTGGATTTAGGGACAGTAGGCTCAGGAGTTTCATCAGTCTCAAAGACAACTCCTTGTTTGGTTTTTTCTTCGAGGGACGTTGGACGTTGACGAGGTACTTGTGGGCTTGGAATTTGCACTGGTCCTTGGCAACCTCTTTTTCCACATCGTACGGTCGTGGAATAGGAGTAGAGGGTCCCTCATAAGCAGCACCACTACGAGTGGTGATAGCTTTGATGATGTTGGAATCCTCCTCATCATCACTATCATCAAGTACACTCTTTCGGAAAGCATTAAGCATATGAGAATAAGTCATAGCTGCCCTTTGGTCATAAAGATTGTTTGACAAACTTTAACCGTGAAACCGTCAAGAGGATCTATTCTGATGATGTAGGAATAATTGGGGTGTAGAATTAGGGACAACCGTGGTTGGTCCAACTTGAGTCATCACTATGTGTAGTGACGCTTTGAGTTCACCCCTAGGATTCGCATCAAGATACTTCCTGGGAGAAGGTGGAACGAGTTGTTTCACCAAATCGACATATCATACTTTAAGATCGTTCTTCAGCTCATTATTGTTCTTTGCAATTGAAGAATCAAATTCATTCTTCAAATTGGAGATTTGGTTTTGAACCACTCTCATTTTAGCATCAGTAGCCTTGATGTGGTTAGCTAGTTCACCAGATTGAGATTCTTGGAACGAAACTATTTGATTATTAGGAGCTGAATACCCTTGGTTAGAATTTGAATTTCCCTATGTGGGTATTGAATAGGAACAATTTGATTGTTCGAAAATATATTGATTTTGGTTATATTGCCCTCTTGTCTGGTTAGGATTAGACCTATTTGAATTGTTGGGTTGATATGATCCCGATGGTCCTCTTGGTTATTAGCACGGTAATTTGTTTCACCGGTGGATGGTATTGGTTACCTCCTTGATTAAAATTACCGGCTAGAGCATCACCTTCAAATGCATTGCCATCGTGGCAAGATAGTAGTATGCATGAGGACCACCACAAGTGACACATGGTTCAATCTTTTTGACTTCACCTGGTTTAGATGACTCTTTCTTTTGGTTAAGAGTCAAATTTTTAAGAGCATCCATGAGTTGAGCAAACTGAGTATTGTCACAGTTGAGTCATGGGAGATGAAGTAGAATGTGAATCACTTGCTTTGGGAGCAACTGTTTGTTTTTGAGGTACGGACCTCAGCCTTTGTTTCTATAATGGCTAAAGCATCCTTTGTTGTTCGATTCAAAAATTACCTCCCGCGGAGGAATTAAGAGAGTCTTGATCAACTTGTCTTATGCCATTATAGAAAGTATCCAGATATATCAACTCAAGAATCCATGATGAGGACAGTTGCGTAGCATTTCCTTAACACGATCCCATGATTCACTGAATGTTTCATCAAAATGTTGTGTGAATTTCATGATTTCATTCCGGAGATTCGTGGTTTTTGAAGGAGGATAGAATTTATGCACAAATTTCAGACTAAATCTTCCCACGTTTCAATCGACTTAGGGGTTGTTTATCAAGCCAGATCCTCGGCAGCCCATCGAGAGAAAACGGAAAAGAAGAAGTTTTATTGCATCCTCGTGGACGCTTTACATTTCAAGGTGATGATTTTATTAAACCACCGAATGTGATAGTGAGGATCGTCCCTATCAAAACCATAGAATTGACGTGTTGTCACTAGGTTTATTAACCCCGCTAAGCTCAAAGTTCTCGCCACGATGGCTGGAACAACAATGGCATCTCCGTACCATCGGTGGGTGCCCGAGAAGTTCATTCATTTTGTTCTCCTCGCCATTTTGACAGAATTTTGGCTCAAGACGTATCTCGGGTACGACGATGGAGCGAACGTCTACCACTTCTTCGAGGTATGGCTACAAGCTCACGAAGAGGACTTGATGACCTTGAAGAACGAGTGCGCATGCACTAAGACGCGTCTAAGGATCCTTGAAGAAAAGGAAACTCTAAGGGTGCGAAGAGTATTTTTTGATTATTTATCTTTTATATATATAGAAAGAAAATATTTTTGTTTTTTATATTGTTTAAGGAAGATTAAAATACGATATTATATATAATATATATACAAAGGATAGATAATCACCAACAAAATTGTTCAACGCAGCACACTCTCCCCAAGGCGCCAAAAATTGATTCGCTATAAACTAGCCCACTTATTTAGTCAACCACTTGTGAGAGGTCAACTAGGCAAGTCAAACTAGAAAGAGGCAAATGCAATAATCCGAGGTAGTACAGTTATATTCCCTGTCGTTAATTCAACGAGGTTGTGATATCCTGTGATTGAACGAATGTGTTATATAGGTTGGTTGATTAGGAATAGGGTTATGAATGATTTGTCACAATACTAAAAGTATGAATAACTCAAATGAGTTATATCAACTAATAAGTACGATCAAAAACCCTAGAAACGTAAAAAGTATAATTAAAGGAAATAAAAGATAAAATGTATTAAATAAACGCTATCACTATTTTTACAATGATGAACGTTTAAAACCTAAAACGCACGTTTAAATAAAATTACGTAAACGTACAAAAAATAAAAGTGAAAAGTGATCAATATAAACCCCACAGAAATTTATATTTTTCCTAAGAATAAAAGAAAATTATTATAAAAAGAAAATTATTTATTTAACTTATATATTATTATTATTTAATTAAAACCTATTTAATACTATTTATTAATACACTATTTAATTAGAAAATGTAAAATAAATCTAGAAAAATAAAATAAAAACTTAGAAAAATCTAAAATATTATAAAACTTATTTTAAAACTAAAAATATATTTATTATACTATTATTCTATTTAATATTAATTATTAACTATTTAAACTAGTATTAATTCTAAATATTATTAGATGACAAAAGAAAAAATCTAGAAAAATTTATAAAAGTACTTTAATATAAAAGAGATTTAATAAAAATATAAAATACGAAGTGCTTATAAATAAGCTAAAAAGAAAATAAAATAGATAGTTTCTATTAAATAGAAGCTATTACTATAAGTAAGTTTGGCTTTTTGTGGTTTTTCTTTTATAAAACTATTAAAATACTTAAAATAAGAAATTATACAAAACAACAAACTTGGAACCCAGAATAAGCACGTAAGTGCTTATTTGTCCCAACACTGACTTTCTTAGAAGGAAATAAGCGCAAATGAGCTTATGTGGAGTTCACTAGGGTAGATTCTGGTTCCAATAAGTTACTTATACAGTATTTAACAAGATTCAACCAAATAAGTGGCTTGAATAAGCCGCAACACAATAAGCACTTTGCTTATTGGATTCCGGGACGAGAAATGGGACAACTTTGTGAGGTAAAACCAAGTGGGGTCCACTATGATCTAGGCCAAACAAAGGGTCAATGGTTCAAGCCTGGTAGGAGGGGGTTGGAAGAACCAAGATTGAGGGTATGGGACCCACTGATGAGCTCAGAAAGAGCTTGTGAAGTAGGGGTCCTAACTGACCACTACTAATAAGTTAGTGAAATGAGCTAGTAAGCTTGGTAAAAGCTTAAGCTTAATAAAAAGATTAGTACTATATATATATGGTATATTCACAAATATGAACAAGTGTGTTCACTGGATTTGGTTAATAAGCTTGAAATAAGCTTATAAGCACTTCCAATAAAACTGAGATCCAAACATAGCTTGTAGTCAAAAGTAATACCAAATTAAGCTCACAAAATAAGCTTAAAAGAGCAAATTTGATGTTGGACTATCAAGAGGGTCTGGTGAGGTTTTCAAAATGCCAAAGCTTGATCAGTGGGGACCACTGAGTAGCTTGGAGGCTTATGAAGTTGGGTGGTTGACAGTTCACCAAGAACGAGTGAATGGATAAGCTTCAAGCTGTGTGCACCTAGTTAAAGGCTTTGTGAGTGAAAAAAAGCTGAACTTGATAGATGAGTGCTTAGCTTTAATGAGCCAAAGATCACAAGCCAAAGCTCAGTGATGAGCTTATGATGGGCTTGTAGTTTTGCTTGTTTACATTGAGTGATCAGGTAAGTTTGATTTTGTTGTACAATTTAAGCAAATTAAACATAAGCAATCAAAAGCAAATAAGCACTTATTTCAGATAACTAGCCACATGGGCATCACAAACAACCAAAATACTGCACACACTCAATAAACAAGCTTATGCAAGCTTAGAAAGTGGGTGTCAAACTGTGCACGGGGAGGTCTAGAATCACCAAAAGTTAAGCACTAATTAAGCTCTTAATAAGATAGCATAAAAATTATGAAAAATAGTAACAAGGAGATCAGCAATAAGACTATATAAACCTACAAGCTCAAGTCTTAATATCAATTAACAAGTTCACAATTTAAATCCAAAGTTTATTCAAAATCGGTAAGCTACAAATTGACTTTTTTATGTAAACCAATAAGTTGACTTATCTGAGCTTGAATCTAGATTTACTGATTGATTATGTTGAGATAAGCTATAATAAGGTGAAAATAAGCTAGGTTATCAGATTCTAAGCTAATATGATGATTATGGAACTTATAATCCTAACAGTTAAACATATGGATTAGATTAAGACCTATTTTGACTTTTAAACTAATGAGACATAAATATTATGACAGATATGAACTAATATGATCTAAACTAACATGCAGAAACAAGAATCAACAACAATATCATGCACTAACTACAAGAACATCTTGATCCAAACACACCTTAGCAAGGCAGTTTTTATGATTAGTGTTGTATAACAACAAATTAGACCATGAGATTGATTCCAGATACTAGTTTATGATATTATTAGATCGATGAACAACTACAAGATAATAACAACTTTAATCTATGAAACACAATTAAGCTATGTTGACTGTCAAATATGAAACAACTAGCAACTAAGATTTTCAACTAACAACCTACTAATATTAATCTATATTATCACTAACAATCAACAAATAAGCATAAAATAAGAGAGATTAAGCTAAATTAAGAACCTATGGAACCAATCCTATATGCTTACCACTAAGCTCTAATACCAAGGCAATCCAAGATAGCACTTGCTCCAAGCTTCTTCACAAGAACTTCTTATATTAATTTCCTAATTTACTTGTTTCTTTTTGGAATTTTCCTTTTTTATTGATTATTACTAATTAGATTGATCTAAAAGCTTGCTATGGCTTACTGAGAGCCAAGTAGTGTGATTAGAGTCCTCTAATTAACAAACATCAAACTGAAATTAAAAGACTTGTAATGAAAATGGTACGGTGAAATTAAAACTTGAAAGATAGATTGATATGAGAATACAAAGTTGTTTATTACACTTAGCAAAGCTAATAAACACTTCTAAAACGTAATTGAGGATTACACTAATGATACAACTAGATTAATTAGGCTACTTGATCATAAACTAAGATTTAAAATTATGATAGTTCTCTTCTCCATTCTTCAGATTTATCACTCTTTGCATCCCACTAGCTTCCGGATACTTTCCCACTTCAATCACGCCCATTGATTGAGTAATTGATCCAAACCGCTCAAACTCATTTTGGCCAAACTTTACACGTAGATATGAGGCGTTCTCGATACATTAAGGATTCTTGTAGCATTGTGGAGGTGTAGGGGACACGTTTGGTGAAGTTTAGACCAAGTTGGAGTGGTTTTGCTCAATACCGTGGGTAGTGGTATTGGGGTGAAAATTGGGTGGAATGCATTTATGGCGAGTGTTCTCGGGAAAGAGGTGGGTGGTGAAGGATGGGTAATAGGTAGTAAAGCAGGGTGAGTGGAGAGGGTGAGGTGGTGTTACAGTGGGAAGGGAGGAGGAAAGAAGAGGGAAAAGCTGGCATGGTGTGTTTTATTTATTTACAAAGGGGTGGTTTCAATGCGCGGTTGTGCCGGTAATATAAAGGGCCGGTTTGGTATTGGATTTGGTTTTGGTTTAAAAATAACAAGGGCCGTTTGTAATAACTCAACAAGGACCAATTTTGTAAATTGAGAAAAGTTAAGGGGCTGGAATTGTAATTCTCCCAAAGTGTTTTCAAGGACTGAACTCTGCATTAACCATTAGTACAAGGACCACAAGTAAATTTCATTATTTTAAACCTTAGGACCAAATCTGTAATTTAGAAACTTGAAGGGTTAAACTTGTAATTTTCCAAAAGTTTATCATAAGGACCAATATTGCCATTTATAAATAGTATAAGGTTTATTTTGATTATTTTCTTATTTTTAAAACCTTAGGGACTAATTTTGACACTTTTGCAAAGTTGAGGGACCAAAGTTGTAAATTTGTGATTTTTAACTTCAAAGGATTATTTTGAACAACTTGTGAATCCCAAGGACCTTTAATGATATTTTTACAAGTTTTGATTAACCAGGGACTAGATTTGCCAATTTAGAAACCCGTGGACTGAAACTGTAAATTATGTATGTTTTACATGTTTTTCATCGCCATCCTTTTTGCACTTTAATACCTAAAACATAATTTGGAGATATTTTGATTTATGAAGCATATTTGTATGTTTTCAGATATTTTTGTAGCTTAAATGTGAACGAAATGATGAGTATTTAGACACTCATCACCTACGATAAGCCACAGACTGCATGTAATCAACAGCATGCTTAACTTTGCCAATTCTACTTGCCTTGATCAATTTCATTATGAATTGTTACTGCACAAACTTGTTAATAAACTTATCATAACGCCACGAATCCATTAATGTCACTAATAAATCCAAACGCTTGATATGTTGTGAACTATAAGTGATAACATAAACTTTAAAACTTAAAGTTAACTAACTTCAATAAACATTTCATATTGGACTATTACAAACAAGTGACTTTAGGACTCAGAATAAATCATTGACACTGCATATTCAATAACTAACAATAAGACCTTCTGATGACTAACACTATGTCTTTCGATATGTTGGTTCTTTTGGCTAATGTTATTTCACAGATTTCCATTACGGTCAACAAATGAATGCGATGTATCGAAGTTCTACAATTGCCGATATCTTTCCAGTAGGTTATCCGAGAAAGATTGGAAAGAACAACCCAGGGTTGACTTTGATACCCTCATCTGCTCGAATATTCTTGCTGATTTGTTGTGGATGTTCTAAAGAATCATCCCTCACGTAACATGCTCTCACACTCGCCACGCATCGAAATTACATTCAAAGAATTTCGAATTCTATGCAGAATCACGGTCAAAGTGCAAGGATTAAAGGACATTCTTAATCACAAACAAGTCACTATCACTTCTGCCGACTTACGGTTGTTCTCATCATTCTCGACATCGCTTCCAACCGAATTTCTTGCTACCCCTACAGGCCCCAAATTCTTTGCTACCCTATCAATCATTACTAAGCACTTCTCACGAGAGTCAAGAATATTCTCTCAACCATGGAGAACACTCTACATCATCACCAAATCGGTCTTCGTCGTGACAAGTATACAGCATCCCAAGCTCATGGAACCGCAAATTTTTCGTCGTGATCAACAAGAAAGACATTGAAATCGAAGCACCGATATGGAGGACATGATGCTATTTCACAAGAAGCTGGCTCCAAGATTCTATGTCGATAATACAAATCAGTTGATCCAGAGCACTTGGACTTCATCCGACATCCCCGCGGAGCTCAATGACCCGTGATAATCACGACATATTGATCAACCCATACATTCCGTCGTAATCAAAGAATCGTCAACAAAGAAAATGGTAGACATTCGATCACCTTCCACTACCAAATCAAAAAGCTGAAACATAAAAAGGTATCATAGCCGTAAAAGAAGGCAAAGTTGGTCATCTTTGATGAAAATCTTCCGGTACACCTACTGAGAACCGTAAGATGAAGTGCCGAAGTGCAAGAAGTTCTCGAAGAGAAGAGTTCCCAAAAGGAATCCTCCCGGTAAAGGATTGTTCCGTAAGGAAGTCGAACCTATTCCCACACTCGAACCGCAGAAGAAAGCTTGTGGATGAAAGCTCAAGGTTCCGACCGTGATGAAGAGATTACCTACTTTGAAACCGCGAAAGGATGACAATCCTTCAGCATTCAAAACCTCCAAGTCCTCAAGCCGATAAAGACAAAGGGAAGACTCAAGATTTGTGCCTTATGATGAAAGCTCGATGATGAAGAAGAGCAACCGGATATCATACAAGAAGAAGTTTAATATCGTTAAACACCTTCAAAAAGCTAAAGAATTTGAACAAGAACAAATGGGCGCCCCGAGGTCAAGTGGTGTCGCCTAATTTCACCAGGTCTCCGAGCGCGTTAATCGACCCGAAGTGGATCCGTGCCACCACTCTTGTGCAACAACAAACGCCAGAAGGAGTCCATCGATCTTAACATTGAGGAACCGAAAAGGATAAGACTGAAAGAGAAAACCGATGAAGAAGCAGGATCGACGGAAGAAAAGGCTAACTGACAAGATGAAGAAGAGGATTATGATGACTTTCTTTCTCAACAAATTCAACTCGCTCCAAGGAGGATACTTCACTCAAAGGACCCCGAGCCTCCTCATGTCTCTCCTCATCGATTCATCATCTCATTCTCACACCACCACCATCAAAGAAATCAACCAAATCATCATCCAAATCATGAAGAAACCACCTCGCTTGGATTTCTCACACTCATAAAAGATGTGAATGCCGCCAAACAAGTCGAAAGAAAGACGTGCTCAAGAAGTTGAATTTCTTGTCGATCACATACATACGATTCGTATGACGATGAAAAGATGCAGAGAAAGGAAGTTTGTTCGGGAATTCATGAAAATCACCGGCCAAGAGGAATCTGAACAAAATGATCGAAGGATACACAAAAAGTACCTTCGAGTAATGCCTTAAAGTCACAAAGAGTTGTTCACCAAACAACTTTATCCAAATCTTATGCAGATCGCTACAAACTATTCGATAATCGCTTACCGCCACAATCAATCCAATCGATCCGTAGTTTTCTCAATAATGAATTGGTGGCCGCTTGTAACACACAAATGTCGCTACGCATCGAATGTTCACTCGAAGAATAAACTTGTTTCAAGCATTGCTAGACTACCAACTTCAAGAAGCTTGTAGATTCAAGCTGAAAGTCTAAACGTCTAGAGACGATGAAGACAAGGATAAGGATAAAGACTCGCACCTAAACGCCGTAAGGCCAGAATCTTTGATGCAACCTCTCCCCAACCGGCCTCGCCAACAAAGGTCTCTCCTCGCTTCTTCACAAAAACCTGTGACCGATCTCAGTTACCACCCCCGACTCAAAACCGGTGTGGATCACTTTGGTGGTGACGATGAAGAGGTCCTTTAGCCCCTACAACAACCCACCTCTCCCAAACAAGTTCAGAAACCAGAATCATCATCTAGGCCTCTAAAAGAAGAAGAAGAAGACCAGACCGACGCCAGATCATGGCTAGATGACTTGATAAAACAGAGGAATTTGAATGGTTTGCTACTTTGTTAACAACACTCTACCCCGAAGAAGGTCAGATTTGGTAGACGCTCTACATTGGAGCATGCTAAAATTTGCAAGAAAAGTTCCATGTGAAGAAAATGACTAAATTCGAAGTTGAAGCGAATCAAGAATGAAGCTTTCAACTTAAAAGACAGCCCGAAAGTGCCCGAGAGGTCGAATATCACCTTGATAACATTGCTCGAGCTATGTCTAATAACATGGATTGGCTCAACCGAAAGCTGAACCAAGGATTCCTTTCGATATTTCTTCAACAAAGACTGGATTTTCTTTCACGGTGGTGATGATTCAAGAAAATACGCTACATCGCGACACTTCCATTCCCGCAATATACTACTCAAATCGATAGCCATTGGGAACGTGCCAATCACTTGTTCTCTAACACGGAAGCATAATGCATCGGATATCAGATGGGATTCATCACCGCTTAACGCCAATGCACTACTACGTAAGCCGTCGTTCGGCCTCTCAACATGCCGTATAGTTCAAAGGATATCGCCATCATACATGTTGACCTTTCGTTTCGCTGACCATTCCTAAAGAAGATCGTGAAGCCAAAAATGAACGACTATGCTTTCTCAACGCCGACTTTGAGAATTTACCCAATGACATCGGACATGTACATTGCCAAAGTACGGGTCTGATGAGACAATTTTCAACCGGAATACAACGCGATTTATCAAGTCACTTTCACCTTCATAAGACGGATTGTCATCAAGAACGTAGAAGATCTCCATTCGGCCGTTGAATCTTATCGACGCTGTCACAATCTCACTTCCAAAGCTTGATATTCCCGGATACACCAGCCATCTCAATATACACTCATCAAGAAACCTTTCGCTGTTTACCGTGAGTGAACTTCAAAGAAACTGCATTTATTGCAGAATAACTCCACAAGTTCGGGATCATACTTTGAAGCCGGTTAGGATGGAATGGCATACAAAGTTGAAGGATATACTTCGTAATTGGTCTTGATGAGTGTCTAAATACTCATCATTTTATACTATCTAGACCAAAATCATCTTGAAACACTCAAAATGCATCAAAATGATGAAAATATCACAAATCAGTGTTTTATGTGTTTTAAATGCAAAATATCAAAATCGATGAAAACGATCAAATTTGCAAATTGGCGTTTAGTCCCCAAGTTTTAAAAGTTGTCAAATCTAGTCCCTCGAATTCAAAAATGAAGTTTTGTCTTCGTCCCCCAAATATTCTAATTAAAAATGGTCCTTGAATGATTCTTTGGTCAATTGGCAAGAAAGGTCCCTAAACTTTGAAATTTTGCAAAATTAATCCTTGGACTTTTAAAAATGGAATTTTATGCAAAAAGGGTCCTTGTACTATCAAAGTTTGTCAAATTTGGTCCTTGTGATAAGTTTGGAAAGTTGTCATGATCACCCTTCATTTTGGAGAAGTTACTTGGTCCTTATAATATCACTTAACCAAACGGATCCTTTTTAATATCATGCCCAAAGTCCAAAGCCCAAATCCAATCCACCAAATCCAGCCCACCTCGTATTATTATACCCGTCAACAGTAAAACAAAACCCCATACGCTAAAAACCACGTTCATCAGAGCTCTCCCTCCACTGATATCCCAAAACCAACATGGTTTTCCCAATTTTTCTCCACCTATCATGGCCTCCCCCTCCACCTCCACTAACACCAAAACCCTTAATTGATTGAAACCCACTCCAATTAATATCAAAACTGCTTCTGACAATTTTGCCAAAATCCACTTGGACTGCTTCGATGATATTTGATGATCCAATGGCTAGAAAATGGGGAAAGATTCAGAGGTCAAGATTTAATAAATTCTATAAAATGGAGCCGAGAAGCAATGTATAAAAAAGATCTAGTGTAACTTTAATTTTTAATGTCGCTTTTAGCATTTAAGAATTCTAGTGTAATTTTAAAGCTTTCAAGTAATGTTCTAGCTATTTCAAGTAGTATTATTTTTCAATTATCAAATTCAAGGTTTAATCACATTTCAAGTTTATGCAAAATTTCAAGTTTATGCAAAATCTCATATGCTTCAAATGTTGTTTTAGTTGTTCAGATGGACTGAGTTAGCTCAACATAAGCTCCAGATAGCTTTTCTAAGCTATTAGAAACCTTATTTAGTTTAGAAGTTAAATAGAAAATCACCAAAAATACCAATTAAATAGTTTAAAATTCAAAATCATATGAAAAGATGTTCACAACCGGTTAGGCGAATGTGGATGGCCTGGGTTATAAGCTTTGTGAAAGCTATTAGGATTGGTCTTGGTCATTCTTGTTTTCATTTGGATAAGCATTTGCAAGCTTTTTGATTATCTTGGCATTTTACCGTTGTAATTGTTCATGCTTAAATTTCTCGTTTTGTGTTAATTAGTTATAGTTAAGTCTAGTTGATCATTAAAATCAGTAGGTTGTTCTTTTAAATTTGTATTTTGTAAAAACTCATTTGGACAGCTAAATCAAGATAATCATAATTCTTGTGTTTCATGTTTTTAGTCCTGTTAGTTCATGCTTATTTAGTCTCATGTAATGATATCATAAGTGGTTTGAATCAGCCATGGACTGCTGATTCAGATTTGTCGGAAAATCTTCCAAACAAAGCTTAAAAAGGGTGTTTGCTTTTAGCTTGTTTATTCAGGATCAAGAGTGTTTAAGACAAGACCATTCTTTTGTTATGTGTCACTTTAGTACCTATTATCTCAAACAAGTCAAGAAAACTAGTTCTCATTTGGTGAAAAGTCAACAGATGATTTTTAACTAGTGTTCACTTGAGTTTTTATGAATCATGATCAAGGTTTTGTGTTCATAAGTTGTTAGTGTTGATTAATTCAGTCTTTATATACCTTAAAACATCACATTCAATGCTTAAAATCAATTCAAAGTTCATCTTGGTCAAACCTTTAGTTCTTAAAATTCAAATTTTTCATTAGGTCGCTTGAATAAACTTTGGAATTTCATTGTGTGTTCAATAATAAGTTTTAGCTTAAAAGCTCTTAGGTATTAAAGTTCACTTGCTTAACAAAATTAGAAAAATACTAGATCTCTTGGAATCAGCTTGTTAAGTGCTTTTGACTAGCTTCTTGTAGTACCTAGTCCTAAACCATGTCTCTATGCACAAATGAATGGCACCATTTTGATAATGCAAGAGCTTATTAGTTGCTCAAATACTGTGATTCTTGGTTCTTTCAGCCAACCTAGCCATCTTGAGGTCTCAAGCCTTGTTTTTCATTTTGAAGCCTGCTAGTAGGGGCCTAAGCTCTGTCCCATTTTTCTGTTGTCAATAAGTGCTTATTACCTTTTAGTAGCTTATCGCTGTTTTTAATTGATCTTTTAGCTTTTCATTTATCTAGCTTGTTTTTATCTTATTGAGCTGTTTCAACTTGTGAGCTTTTTGAGCTTATTTCACCAAATAAGCTCAAAAGCACATTCATAATATAGCTTGTTAAATGCTATTTGTAGTTGGTAAAATTTTGTGTTCATTAACGCCATAAAATCAGAAGTTAAGTAGTTTTCAAAAGAAAATCCAAAAAATATCAAGTTAAAATCAGTGATAGTGTTTATTTAATAGATTTTAGCTTTTTGATTTTTCTTTTTAGCTTATTAATAATCAAATCTTTTTTATACTTTGGTTTTCTGTCATCATATAGTATTTTTAGAAAAAGTTTCATATTTTTCCTAATCTTTTTAGTATTTATTATAATTTTAAATAGTTAAAAATAGTAATTAATTAGTAATAAATAATTAAAAAGCAAAAAAAATATCTTTTCAGTTTTAAAATTAGTTTTATCATATTTTAGATTTTTCCAAGTTAAAATTTCATTTTTCCAGTTTTATTTTATATTTTTTAATATTTAAGTGTATTTTAAATAATAATTAATTAGTAATAATTAGATAAAAGTGTGAAAATATATTTAATTTTAAAATAAGTTTTATAATATTTTAGATTTTTCTGAATCATAATTTTATTTTTCTAGCCTTATTTTGTATTTTCTACTTTTAGAGTATTTATTAAATAGTTAAAATAGTTTTTAATTAATAAAAATTAATTAAATAGTTATAAAATAATTTTCTTCTTCTAAAATTTTATTTTTAGGATTCCAAAAATGTCATTTTTATATTTTTGTGCTTTTATTTCTTAGATTTCACTTTTTATTTTTTTTAATGATACGTAGTTTTAAACGTAGTTTTACGCTTTGTTTCATCTCGACAGTTGTGATTTTACTGTATCCTATTCCATTCCAATCAATCATTAGTGTAATTTCTCAATCCAAACCTTTGCTTCATCACTATCCTTAGTGATCATTCTATCCTCTCGAGTTTGTTTTAAGACACCATTGAGTCTCCGGGGACTTAACGATCCTAGAATTCATTATATTCTCCTGATCTTCATTGTATTTGTGTTTTAAGCGCTTAAGTCTACATTGTTAGCCATTCACAAGTGGCTAGCTTGTGTGATTAGACTTGGCCGGTTTAGCACATATCATCTCCTGCCGCCGAATTCTCGGACAGAGGATGTGAGACGGATCATCACAATGATTGATGGTTGTTTCAAAGGATCGGCCTGACGATTGGAGAGTTATGTCGGTGGTCGACCGTGATTAACATAACCGCCATACCGCACACTCCTCGAACATCATCGACTTCCCGTACCCTTGAATTGCCTTCATAATTTCGATGTTTGATTGATTATGTAATGGCTTGTGCACACATAACAAAGCACCAAGACTTGTAAAATAAAGGCTTGCCACAACTTATATAGCTTAAAGCTTCTTATTTTTTTTGAGTAAAACCTATCAAACCTTTCATTATTCAAGGTTTTGCTCAAAGAACAAGTACTTCCCCTTATGATTTTCAAAACCTCAACCGTTTATATCACTTGTTGAGGAGGAGTATTTGAAACTTTGTTCACCAATTGTTCACAAGTGGTCATTCTTCCCGCTAACACTGTCATATATATTTATTCCTCAACCAAAAACAACCATTTTGGAGATAAGATAAGAAATATGTTTTGTCAATGCAAATGAATCTTTGTGCTATAAGACTTAACCCATGAATTGACGAGATCTTAACCGTTAGTAACCGAAAAGACTTGTCCCGACGGGTAATAATTTCAAGCTAGTTCGCTAGTGATGTAAACTGTTCGCAGGACTTGTCCGAGAATGTACCATGAGAAACTCTTGTAAACATGAACTCGACGGGTTTGACGGACTTTCGAGGATTGTCTACACCTCAGGAAGTTATTAGAGCTAGTTGTCACCTAAAGCTGCAATGCAACTCTTTAACTATGCCACGAACCGTCTCGCTGGGATTGTCTATCTTGAGTGAATCAATTCAAAATAAAATAGCTTTTCCTCAGTCATGCATTTTAACCGTTAAAACTCTAGCACATTAGGGGGAGTATTTATGCAAAATCTTATCTCAACTGTGGTACTAAAATGTTTTTCATTCATAAACACTGTGAGAGATTTTTCACATCATGGTTTTATGGCAACATAGGTTAGCCTTGGAGTTATAAGGTGACTAAGGTTAGGAATAACCGTCCTATGATCCGCTAGAGCCGGAGGGATCTACCCAAGGACACTACAAATAGTTAGTATTTAGAAGTCCTTAGGTATGATTGAAAAAGGAGAAAATGAGAATTGGAAAAAGAAGGAGTTGAAGAATTAAAAAGAAATGCAAAGAAAAGGGTGAAAAGAAATAGCCCTCCGGATTATTCAACTTAGGGCACACCGTTCAATTTATATGTTACTAGTTGTCACTTAGTTATGCCGGTATTAAGATTAAAAGTCGTCATGGATCTGTGACGATGCACTAAACCTTCTTAACCACTCAAGTTTCTATCAACAAGCTTGTTTCATTCTCACATGGAACCCTACGAAACTATCGCTTTCTTAGAGATTGCCGGTATTGAAGAAGGAGACCCTCTCCCTAGTCTCGCCAGAAAACCAAAACGACTATTGAGTCTAGAGCCACGAGATTCATCAAAAGATCTCTTAGGTACACTTGACATTTCATCACTTGACATTCAACAATAAGAATTTCGATACATTATCGAGTCCTTCTCATGATCTTAGCAATCGTCGAGAACATTTATGAGGTTTACATTTGTAATCCTCGTGTTGAATGGAAACCGCCGTGTCAACATCAAACAGCTCGACAGGTCGCTCGCAACTCCCCGCGAATGGCGCTTAGTGGTCTCAAACGGCCTACGTCAGGAGGTGATGCTTCATTGTACCCTACCGACTCATCTCACAATCGTAGGTGTACTTCGTACATCATATCTCTACTCTTTGGGACTGATTCAACGGCCTTGTAAGAATTAGATTTGTGTTTTCACACTATGCTGTTAACACTCTCGAAGTTCAAACTTGTAAGTGCGGAATCCGCTTATTACTAACCGCTTAAAAGTTTTCTTTATGGAAGCTCCTGAGCGGATGATCGCGTGATTCTTCTCATGCCACGCCAACATCATTACTAATAGAAGTTCTATCCAAAGCAACACAATGTATGTAATGATTCTTCATCAAATCAAAGAATCTATAAAGTTAAAGACTTAAAGAACTTCATCGATCGAATTCCAACGCCAAAGAGGTGAGCATGTTGAAGAATGACGGGAGACACTGTGAAAGCGCTAAGCAGACTGAGGCGCATTTGATGCCGACAACAACAACATACTATCACTTTCATCACAAAGAACAATGATCATAGAACAAAGATTAAAGATGACGCCAAAGCTGAACCGCAAAGAAAAACAATTTTCACACCGGGAGATTGTTCAAATGGGCAAATCTTCTCAAAGAAAGAAGAATGTCAAGACGCCAACGCTACTATTACATCAATGCCTTCACTGTTCATCACCAACACTTGAGTGGGGAGATTGTTGGAAATCACCAAACCATAATCAAGTGTTTGTAATTAATATGTATAGTTAGCTTTACTATGTCCTTTATGTTTAATTAGCCTTAAGCTTATGTAGCCCATAAGCCTAGGCCTTAGTCCATTAAGGAAAAGGATGGAAACTAGAGTGTTGCCTAGTTTTCCTCCTATAAATACCTTATGTAAACCTTCATTTGAAGGTTGGTTGTTCAAGTTATCTTTCACTCACGCCTAAACCGCCTTTTACATCGTATGTGTGTGGTTTAGCTTGTTCAATCGCCTTTATCTCTTTCTTATAAGCTGTGTTTGTAAAACTAGTGACCTAACAAGCCTCCCCGTGAACCTAATACACAAGCATGCATAAGGTTTTCTGCCGGTGAGAGCCGAGAAAGGTCGGGGATGCTCAGTGGTGACAAAATATTCATATGTCATCAAGATCTAGCTCTAAAGCAGGGAAGGCATGGTATGTAAAAAAAGACAGATACTTGTAAGTATATAGAAAATACTTATAGTATTATAGTGTAACTAGATAATAATATAGTATATTATATAGCTACATCAAGTATGAACTGCATAATCAGCATAGTCACCGATGAGTGAAGCAAGGCCGGCAAAGTAAGTGGCGTCATAGAGGTTTTTCAGAATAAGTTCCTAGTTTGAAAATTTTCTTATAATTAGGTTTTATATACCTTTTTCTATATAACCTGGCTCTCGATAATCCAAATTACCCCAAAACTAGTAAAATGAAGCAACATGGGGTGCTACTTAATTGTAATACACAACACAAGATAATGAAGAAAGGAATACATACTCCATTTAAATTTTATTCATAAAATAAATGAGTTTTACAAAATGTTAAGGTAGAAATGGCCCATATGTTTAGGATGTTTCCTAAAAATAAGTTATAGTTTGTGTAAAAACACTTCAATGGGTAGTCTATGACCATTGCCTTGCAATTTCCTTGCCCGCATATTAAATACTCCGAGAAAACATGCTAAAAGTCAAAGAAAGCACCGGGTGAGTTCAGGTTTAAGTGTTCAAACAGAGATGGACCCATATCATAATCATTTCAAAATAGTTATGAAACATGTTACGCTTGCACTAAGTTCATGTAACCAAATCTTAACCATAGTGTGCATGCTCTAGAAGCATGTTAAATAAATGCCTTACAAGTGTTGAAATCCCAAAATACTTGAATCTCGACATGATAAACTCCTGGTTGCTTATCCGGTCAACCCGAACGGGGGAGTCACCCCAAATAGATCTATTTATAACATTCGCGCTTCCCAGCAAGGATTAACAATTCATGAGTTTGGCCAAAAAGGGGATTTAATTGCTTAGGCTACTCTATGTAATAGTTTAAATAAAAACATAGTTGCATTTGGTCCATAGAAATGTTTTGAATTTTTCTCCCCCCAAAGTTTATAAAACAGTTTAACAGATAAAAGTGGGGCTATAAACTCACCTCAGCAAACGGCAGTGTGAAGTGAACAATCAAATGGTGGAAATGCACGGCTCCGAAACGCAACCTAAATTAGTACGACTAGCTTTAGTCTTTATTCCATGTTTAAGACTTGATAAAGTTTAACTAAACTGTACAAGTTGTACAATGTTTGTGTTGTTGTTTCTTGTGTGGCATCGTTTAAGTTTGAAAATAGTTGTTCAAAAGTTTGTATGTATTTCAGCTTATAAAAGTGTAGAAACAAAATATAATGGAAATATATCGAGAATGAACGAGACTTTGGTTCGGTGATGACCGATTGATGATGTACGGGAAATTGTACATATATTATAAGACATTTTCGGTGTGAACAAAAAAGATATATATTTATGACATTTGGTAGAAATGTGTTTATTTTAAAATGGAAATTAAGTCTTAAAATTCATGATGTAAGTCTTAATAATTACATCCCCAAAATTATGAACATGTTTTTGTAAGGTTTCAAACTATAACTCTTCTTTTATACATTTAGAAAAATTAACTAGAGAGATATATTTCGTTTGTAATTGTAAGCTAGTAATATGTTTATAAAAACAAATTTTGGCATGACTCGAAGTCTATATTTTCTATCTATCTGCTTCGACTAATTACCACCAAAAGCTTGAAACGAAGTTTACCAAGTTATGTTATCCGGTTTACTAATTGGAATGTGGGTTTACATTTCGCGTAATTAGAAGTGTGTACACTTTTAATCGGGTTTACACTCACGTTATTGTTATTGTCAACGAATTTGTATATGGAAGAAATCGAGTGCAATGACATGTTGAGACGAGTATGAAAATAAAGTCGATTGACGGATTTTAGTCGATATGGTTTGGCATAACGACGTAATACATGCCCCGTGGTCGATAACCAAACGGACTCCTCCGATAATGGGCTCGATATACTAGTACACACACATACTCTAGTGGAATTTTGTTGGGCAAAATAATACCAAATGCACCATGTTGGACCCGAACGGCTTTTGCAGCCCCTATGGACGACAACCTATCATTTAAGGTCAGCTTGATGCCCAAGTGAGGTTTAACAACTTTTTCACCACCCTTCCATTATCGCAGATGTATGCTTGGGTGTGGTGTTGTTTATGACACGAGGAAACAAGTCAAAATGCAAGACTTAACAACCGAAAACCCAACACTATCGAGACTCTACTTAATCCTCTATGACCATGTCGTGGCCCAAATAAACTGGGTAAAAGAAAACACCTCGAGGTTTCCTTCGACTGGAGCAAGTAAAACAACGACCCTTAGTGACTCGAACCGTGATGAACTACTACACCTCTTGAGGTTACTTGTATACTGAAAATAAACTAAGCTATACACTAGTTTTACTCGACTAATGACTAGTAAGTCGGTATACCTGACTCACTCCCCGTCATGGTTATGGGTTTCATGAGTCAACATGAGGGTAAACAAAAATGATTACCCTTTGATGGGTTGACCACGACCATGGCTACAACAACTAAAAACGACATTTCTGTGTGTTTTTCCTTTCTCACCGAGACATGACAAGGAACGAAAAGAGAGCAAGCAAGCATATAAATCAATGAGCTAAAAGTAAACCACACATGTAAGAGTAAGCTGGAATTTAAGCCGAAACCGAGATAAGCCAATTAACAAGTTTTCATTTAGTAACTCCTCTTGTTTTACCGCACTAAGGGTGTGTTTGTTTCATTAAGATGTTTTACGCCCAATCACTACTACATCTTACCAAGAAGAGGTGGCTAGAAATTCTAAATCTGAACGAAATAATGTTATTTGTTTTTGTATAATTGATGTCCGATGATATGCTCGTTTCTGTAATTTATTTGTTAAACCAACGCAATGCGATAATAAGTAACTTATGTAAATATGAAACAAGACTTTTATCATAAATATAACATAGTTAATAAACCATCAAATATATTATATTAACACAAGTCTTCAATCTCTTATTGAGCAATGAAGCAAGAAGACAAGTCTCCCACCTCTTATCGAAAAGATGTAATATGTCTAACTGGTCTGACTCAAAAGAAAAAACAAACAAGCAACGTCACCTCCTCTGGTAAGAGTGAGGCTAGGGTAAGATTTTTAAAACAAACACAACCTAAGTCAACAACAACACCATTTAACAATCACAATACCCATTACTCCTTTCATTATTTAATTCCAACGATCGGTTTCAAGAAATAAGTGAAGAATTAATAAATTAACAAAACATGTATTAAAGGAAATAAGTAAAATCTCTAAACGCTGATGGTGATGATGGGTCAATGAAGAAAGAACCTAAAACAAGAATATAATTGAACATCAGCTTTATTGGACAATTAACACCTCAATTAGACTATTTACAACACTAATTAACATAACCCCAACTCAATTTGAAAACCCCTAATCACTCA
Source organism: Chrysanthemum makinoi (assembly GCA_910596185.1). Lineage (NCBI taxonomy): Eukaryota > Viridiplantae > Streptophyta > Magnoliopsida > Asterales > Asteraceae > Chrysanthemum > Chrysanthemum makinoi. Next base: position 131,717,594 of record OU343221.1, read on the forward strand.
ATCCTATTTTGTCTTTGTGTGTGAAAAGTGAAGAAAACTGTGAAAAACCCAACTCTGTTTATAGTGGAATAAGAAGAAGGCCTCAATCCTCTTTTCCTCCGTGTGTGTGAGACTCCTCTAGCTAACGTCCTTTGTCCACAAATGCTCCCAAATACTTTATTCTCGACTACATGTTGTAGATAGCCATTTATAAAAGGGAAGGTTGAACTTGGTGTTGACCTCTTAAAAGAAGATAACTGGTCCATTTTTGTGTTTGTTTTGTGTTTTATTTTTGAAGAGAAAGGAAGAGAAAGACACAGATAGGAAAAAGATGGGTCTTTAGGGTAGGTTATTATAAGTTTTATTTTTATTATTATATTTGTATTATTTGTACTCCGTGTTTTGTCATGTGTTCTCAAAATACCGCCCGTGTATCCGCAAAAATATAAAAATTACGTTGGAAACGTTGAGAGCCGTAATATTATGGTAAATTACATAGAATTTAGATTATATAAGTTTTGCCATTACTAAGTCGCGGTGTCGGTATGCATAGGTGTCCGTTTTTTCAAATCACAGATAATCTCTTATTTTTGTTCTTAAATCATCAAGAATGTTGAAAAGTGATTATTTCACTTATTTCAATGTAAAATATCGACATTCGTGTTGTCGTTGTAAGATGTGGGATAAACTCCCAAAACAACCGCTTAACTCTCATAAGTCTAAAACTTCAAAGTGTTTAATAATAAATTGATATTTATTATAAAATAAATAGTGGAAAATTCCCATGTGTCACAAGACCTAAGGCATCTGAAGCTTATCTCCAAGTTTAAAGTAACGGCCATCTCTATCGTAGAGATGATGGAAATGACCATGCGTCTACAAGTTCTTTTAAGTACAAGATGCGAAGTTTGTTGATGTCAGTTTTTCCTTGATTGGTAAGAAATGAGTGGATTTGGTAAGGCGATCAACGACAACCCAAATGGTGGCAATTTGGTGATGAAACCATTGTGATACATTCCCATTTCCACTGGGAATCTCTGTCAGACTGTGACACATGATTTTGGTGCCCTTTAACCTTCGACATGTTATGCACCAACCGACATATGTTGCAATGTTCGCCTTCATGTTTGGCCACCAAGATAACTTTTAGATCAAGATACACTTTGTCAATTCGTGGTGAATGGAGTATTTAGACTTGTGAGATTCATACATAATGAGATCTCGAATCCCTCCATAAAGTAGATCTAACTCTATCCTTGAAAATAACATCCCATCCGGTCTTTTTCACAGCCATTCACGCCGGCATGCCGTAGATCTTCCGGTCGGTTTCGCCAGGGCTTCGATTTGAGCCTCAAGTATTTTTGACATAGGGGTGAATTGATCGTCATCCCAATGATCTCGACCCTAAAAGGTTTAGGTCGCTCTTTCCTCTTAAAGCATCACACTACGCTTGCTCTCGGCCCGGTGATAACGAATTTCACAATCGTAATCATTGAGCAATTCTAACCATCAACATTGTCTCATGTTCACTCCTTTTGGTCAATATATGTTACAAACTCTTATGACTGTACACCGTAGCACTTCGTGCCGAAAGATTGTGCTCGATTCAAGTGCAAATGACAGCCCTTAGTTCCAAGTGTGTTGTGTATTTTTTCTCATGAGTCTTTATTTGTCGAGAAGCGTATGCTATCACTTTCTATCTTTTCATCAAAATGGCTCCCAAGCCTTTGTGTGAAGCATCGCTAAAGAAACTAAAAAAGTCTTCACCACCTCCGGTAAGGCCAAAATGGGTGCACCACATAACTTTTCCTTAAATAGTTGGAAAGCTTCATCTTCCTTGTCTCCCCATTCAAAATTCACATTCTTCTGGGTAAACTTGGTTAAGTATTTCACTATTTTAGAGAACCCTTCAATATCTATGTAGTAACCAACGAAGTCCTAAGAATTGACAATTTCGTAGGAGTGGTAGGTGCAATCCTTGATTGACTCCGATCTTTGCAGATCCATGTGGATGCCCTTGCTATCAATCACGTGACCTAAAAATTGTACCGCTTTATCCGAATCACGCCTTGAGAATTTCGCGGTACAATTCCTCTTCTTTAACGTACTCTAAGATTTGCATAAGATGTTCTCGTGTTCTTTTCCGTTTTAGAGTAGATCGAATGTCGCCCATGAAGACAATTACAAATTTTATAAGTAAGGTTTACACACCCGATTCATGAGATCCATGAATATCGCTGCGTTGGTCATGTATATAAGAACAAATGACATAAATGCCCTTTCTTTATAAACTATATTATTTTCAAACCAACAACAAAGATGATGCTTGAATATACCATTCATGTTCATAAATATCGCCCTTGATTAATTCCACACTAAAATAACAAACCAAAATATTTATGCCTAATCTAACAAGTGGATCCATTCTCGAAGTCTTGAGAATATAAGAAGCATATAATTGAAAAAATTAGATCACTTAAAATCAATCAAAGAATAACACAATAAAGATGAAATTGAGCTCGAAGGGAAGGAGATTTGAAGAGCCAATGATTATATATTTAAAGGAGAGGAGCTTTACGTGAGCTTAATCAATTACATTCGAAGAGGAAATGGAATGATTGAAATTTGTTGTGAGGAGGAGATAAGATTTTAATATATATATATAGGGTATTTTTGTCTACAATAAGTGCTTGAAGCCTCCGTTTGTTTTGGAATTTTAAATTCATTCATCAGCCAAGAAATTTTAAAGCCCCCTAATTTTAGGCATTTTATGGGCTTTTAGTGTTCAATAAATTGTAACAAACACCCAGATAAGAAATCTAATTTCAAATTACCTAAAAAACCCTCAAATTCCATGAACCAAACAATACCTTAGAGTATTATATGTTGATAATGAGTGGCATGGTTGAGTGTCATGATTGGTAGGTTTAGAATCATCATAGCATTATGGTTCTAAGTAGGTATTTACAATAGTAAGTGTAGTCAACTCAATATAGTTTTAGTGACAATGAGGCATGTACATAATGGTGGTGAAATTTTATTCTTAACCTGAATGGTTTGAAGTGTTTATGTTCATGGGAATTGTAGTTGTCACTAGTGTAAAGAATAGTGATAGAATGAATGTTTTGTATTTCTGTTTGTTGTTTCGAGATTCGTGGACTCTTCATGATATCTCATTGATGTATTATAATCATTGGTGTGAGTTTTGGTGCTTACTATGGTTTTGAAGTTGCACCACAATATGTACATGATCAAAGTGAAAAGTAATGGTGTATGTTTCCCAAACACAACTAAGTGATGGTATTGATATTGGTTTTGAGTTGTGGTCTTTTTTCATATGTTTGACTTCAGTGCCTTGTTTATTGATTGTAATGATATGGAATTTGTTTGTCAATGCACCACTTATGCATATACTATGTGTCTCCTCTATTGATGTCTTTTGTCTATATTATAGATGACAATGGAAAGATTATATTGATAATCTGATAACAAGTTAACAAAACTTAAAGATTTGGATATAAGGATAACAAATCTTGAATATTTGTTTTAACTGGCAATAAAGGAAAGGAATGAAAGGTCAGGGAATGGTGATGGTTCTAGCATAGTGGTGTGTACCAACAGTAGTAAAAGGAGCCGGTGTTAATGGTGGTTCTAGCATAGTTACTTTTGGGAATTGTATCAAAGGTGGTTCTAGCATAATTACTTTAGAATTGTATCAATGGGGTTTCCATATATGGATGCTAAAAATGATATTTGTATTTAAGTTGTATGTGTTTTGGTTGTAAGAACAAAGTTATGGCTTCAATGGATGCAAAAAAAAAAACAATGTTTGAACTTACATTGTATGTATTTAGGAGTGATAGATGTATATTCTAATCATTTTTTGTTTCATATAATGTGGTGTTCTGCATATTCTTTACACACTATGATTGGTAATTTTTTTCTTTTTTGGAACTGCCTAACCGCCAGTGTAAAAGCTTTATGGTGTGTTTGCCTTTCATCATCAAACATACACTAAATTGCCAAAAAAGCACATCATTCTCTCGTCAATTTATTGGAGGCAAAATAGTTTGTTTGAGCACAAAGAAGAATCAATCAGTGGTTATGTACTCTACTAAGGTGAATATGTAGTTGCCGCTAGTTCTTGTGAAAATGTACTCTAGATGAAAAGTCAACTCAGTGACTATGACATCCAGTACAAGATGGTTCCCATCTTCTGTGACAACAGAAGTGCAATTCGTATCTCTAACAATCTAGTACTCCATCAAAGAACCAAACATATTGATATCATAGATCATTTCATCAGGGACCACATTATGGAAGGGTACATTGAATTATACTTCATCCCTAATGAGTATCAACTTGTCGATATTTTCACAAAACCCTGGATGAATCCACTTTCACAACACTAGTACAAAACGGATTTGGTCACACATGGTCAATGGAACGGCCACATTCGCAGATATTTATGTGGTCGGTAACGAAAATTGACAACATTTACTAATTAGTCACACATGAAAATTTTGATTGTGTAACCATTAGAAGTGTATTGCCACACAATTGAACATTGTGTGCTAAAGGTATCGGGTGATTTTGTTTCATCATTTAGCCCATATGAATTTGGAACGTGACAAATACAAGTAACCGTGATGCGTTAGTCACATGAAGTAATTTTTTGTGTGTCTAAATCATAGAGTCAAGTTTGTCACACATTATTTAAGGGTGACCGGATGACATGTATATGTTTTGCCAACTCTTTAGCCACATCTAAAATTGGAACGAGTGACAAATGAAAAGTAAGGTTGAAGCATTAGTCACGATATACATATAAACAAAGGACAAATATATGTCACACACTTCTGAACACGTGACCAAAAGCTATATATGGTCACACTAAATGTTTTGTCACACATTCGCTATGTAGCCAAAATTCAGTACATATGTTCACGTAAGTTAATATATGTGTTTAAAGTTTAGTTTGTGTTAGCTTGCCAAAAGCTAATCTATAAAGTCACATTTACTAACATGGGACCAAATGCCATATATGGTCATTACTAAACGTTTGTCACACATATTATTTAAGTGTAGCCAAAATCCAAGAGATATGGTCACGTAACTTAATATGTGGCCATTGATGATCAATAGTCATCAAAATAACGCTTCACTTTAAACACATATGGTCACACTTATTAACACTTTTAGCCACTTTATGGTTAATTGTATGTGACTAAATACCCAAAACAAACATGCTTTTGTGTGACAAAATGTTAGAAAAGGCCACATAAACATAAAATTCATGTGGCCATTGGATGATCAATAGTCACACAAAATACATGTTTCTTCACTTAAAACCATACGTCACACTTATTAACACTTTTAGCCACTTTATGATTAATTGTATGTGACTAAATACCAAAACAAACATTCTTTGTGTGACTAAATGTTAGAAAAGGCCACACAAACATAAATTTAATGTGGCCATTGGATGATCAATAGTCACACAAAATACACATTTCTTCACTTGAAACACCATATGGTCACACTTATTAACACTTTGGCACATTTTATGAATTGTATGTGACTAAATACACCAAACAAACATGCTTTGTGTGACTAAATGTTAGAAAAGGCCACACAAACATAAAATTCAAGTGGCCATTGGATGGTCAATAGTCACACAAAACACACATTTTTTCACTTTAACCACCATATGGTCACACTTATTAACACTTTTGGCCACTTTATGCTTAATTGTATGTGACTAAATACCCAAAGAAACATGCTTTGTGTGACTAAATGTTAGAAATGGCCACACAAAAATAAATTTGATGTGGCCATTGGATTATCAATAGTCACAAAAAAACTATTCTGCTTTTCATAAACGTAATCTAACTACAATACTAAACACTTAACTTAGGTCTCACAGATTAACTATTTGTACCGGCAGCCTTAACCACTAAAACTAACCTACTGACATAACTTTGTACCCCAGCTTTAACCCACTAAAGTTTTCAAGTAAGGGCATCACAACACAATATATATATATATATATATATATATATATATATATATATATATATATATATATATATATATATATATATATATATATATATTGGTGCAAAGATGAACTTGTATTAATCAAGGAAACTTTGTACAATGAAAAAAAGTAACACACACTGATATGGACAAGTCCCATATCAAGTTGCATACAAGGCAACTCTATTCAATATCTGATATAACTTTCTTATAAGTCTCATAACAAAAAACAAACCTTCCATACATCATACAAACCATGGACGTGATGACAACCAAATATCAAAACCATCACAAAGAACACCTTTTAATGCACCACTAGAACCATGATACTCCAAGTAGTTTACATTCCATCTCATGAATGGCTTCAACTACTTGGAAACACACACCCTAAATGAAGCCAACTAAATCATACACAATCCAAGATTTCGCTTTTTTATAAACATGTCTACAATAACAACCGATAACGCCGAATTACGCTTTTAACACATGCTAAATACCGAATTATAACCGAGCACGAAGACACCGGCTTGGTCGTCATTGAGCAAAGTCAACAAGATTGAATCGACCATTTTGTTTTGTTCCCACCAACACCTCTCCATCCAGCGCTATGGTAACGTGGTTCTGCTTCTGGCCTATCGCCGGTGTTCCGTGATTCACGCTCACATAAAACTCCATTTCTTCCAGATCTCGCCAGAAGGCGTTATGGTACTTCCCACATGTGATTTTGCTTCAAACTTATGTGGCGTTCTCAATTAAAAGAAAACGTAGTATGCTCAACAAAGTATGTCCATGTGTTGAAGCATATATTAGTTTTTACAGCGATAATGACCTATGGTTCGGATTTGTATCATTACTTACCAAACGACTCGGGCCCGCGACATATGCAAGGAAGCGAAAATAATCCCTTTCACTTTCATGTTTGGTTACTGCTCCATGCACATATGTGTTTACACGCTTCATCGCAATTGGAATTAATAAAAATGGTAAATAGTTTAAAAGCTATTATATGGAAAGGTTTATTTTAAAAAAATAAAATCATAGATTATGACCTGATTAACATACCTTCATCTACGGGTTTCATGAACTACCTTGGTATGATTCAACGCCTCCATACGCTGTACTAAGTTCATAACGAGCATCATCAATCCATTTTCAAAGAAAATGACATCGCGGAAAGAGTATTGTTTAAAGAGATTTATAAAAACTCTTGTGCCAAAGAAACAAGTTTTCAGGTGAACCAATACATTCCATCCGCCATGCCACCAAACTCATGCACATGTCTCAAGTTTCCTCCAAGATTTCAATTTGACGTTGAGTGATAGCTAAGTACGGGCACGCCAACAAGAACGCCAAATTGGCTATCACAAGATTGTCCCTGAAATTGCAAAAAATTACCTAATGCTTTAGTTTAAAGAAAACATTAGCTGGTCAAACAATTAAAATAATCCCCATTTTCAACAAACTTATACAATGTATTGATTAACATTTTTCTTACCGTAGGTCAGTGTGATATCCAACATACAATCCGCCGTGCATCTACCGTCACACCCCCAAATTCACCGCCAGCGGAATGAATTCCCGGGATTGATCACCATAGCATCACACACAATCACAAGTATTGAACTAATTCCAAAGTGTCGCTTGGAAAATACATCGCTTGATTTAATAAAACAATCGTAGCTTACAAAGCAGGTAGGTCCTGGCAAATGAAAATCAACTTAAAGCGGAAATAAGTTTAGCCATAATTCAAACGATGTTTTAAAGTGCCACTATGAGGACGCCGCTAACACGACCTTATGAGGTGTCCAAAATGCATGCCATGAAGTGTATGCCTTTTAGATACCTGGAGATAAAACATGCTAAAAGTGTCAACACACAATAAAGGTTGATTCATAGAGTTTGAGCTTTTCGAAATGTAAAGCCTTTCAAAAATCGCTTTATGCAAAGAAAGGCATTGTAAATCGCTGGAAATGTAAAGACTTTCAAAAATCACATGTGAGCAAAGGCATTGTAACCACCTGGCCTAAGTCCCGCCTATTAAAACTTGCAACCCGCCAGGTGTTCTACAAACTCCACCGCCATTATGTAGAGTTAATGTTCAAGTGCACATGATGTCAAATGAATTCATTACATAATAGTGCATGGCTCAATGTATCGAATCATGATGCAAAGAAAGGCATTTAGGGTCCACTCAGCCTGTCTCCACGATAAACCAGAACCCGGCAGTGGTTCACAACCCATTGCTTTTAAATGTATATATAGTTTATATTCAAATGAATATGAGTGTTGTTCAAATCGTTCCAAGACCATTAGTCCATGAATATACCAAGACCGTTAGCTCAATGAATATACCAAGATCAAGTAGCTCAATGAACATACTCAAGTCCGTTAGACCAATGAATATACCAAGACCGTTAGCTCAATGAATATACCAAGTCTCATAGACCAATGAATATACCAAGACCGTTAGACCAATGAAATACCGTAGACCATTAGACCAATGAATATAATATGGAATTTAAGTATGGCAATAATGTTACTAAAGCATGACTAGCAGCATTCGTTAGATAAACATGTATTTTGCAAATAATCATGAATGTCATAAAAGTAGTTGATGAGCATGTATCTCCCCAAAACGTTATGAAAGCAAGTAAAAGTAGGGGCCATGAAACTCACGTAAATCCTTAAATGATTAGAGTAACTATGAAAGTAAATGAAAATAGTCGAGCATGTATCTCCCCAAAAAAGCTATGAAAGCATTAAAATAAGGAAAGTGGGGCTATGGAACTCACTTGGTGGAATGATGCGAAGACAAAAGCGAGTACACCGAGATGTAGTGTGATACGTAAATCTTGACCTATGATGAATGATATGACATGTAATGAGTTGCAATGTAATGTTATGCATGCATTTTGTATGTTATTTATACCATTTACTTAGTTTTGAAAATATTACTTGTCTTCAAAAATACTCTCGCTTGACGCCTTGACCCTTCAAAATGACTTTACAAGTTTTACGCCGCAAAATGTCATCCTACAATGGTTTTATAATGATTTATGGTGAAATTTTCACTTTTCGTCGCGAAACAATGTCAGCCGAACATCATGAAATTAACAAAAATGGCTTTAAAAGCTAGTCAGAAATGGTGTACGCCGCATTAGGAAACTAACTCGACGGTTTTGAAAAGTTTGTATCGAAATCTAGAAGTTTTAGTTCATGAGTTTTCGTCATAAAGGTCTCGAACATAAAGATAATAGAGGTTAAATATGGTGATTTTAGTTACCGTAACACTTTATCTCGTAAAAATATATATAGTTTTTCTAAAAATAATAGTTACGCAAGTTTATGAAAACGTATATCTTAGTCGCTTCAAACTGCTTTCAACGTATTATACGCCCTAGTCAGATCAAAAGTATACTAATATATTTTGATAAGTCGAAATAACCTAAAGCTTAGGACTCGTTTTTGACCTGTATCAAGGTAAATATATGTGAAATTTCGAAAATATATATTTCACGTCAAACTTTAAAAATTCATAACTTCTTCGTTATAACCCGCTTTAACTGCCTCAAGCTGCCACGGATTCGCTTTTAAAGTATATTTTCTAAATATCAAGCGTGCCTACTGTCGGATTTTTCCAGAAAAATAAAACAAGGACAGAACACTTTTTTATACTTTATCAAAAATAGTTTTTCTCTGGCATTCATCCTATTCCAATCCTTCAAATCAATGCTAAAGCTAATTAATCCTACCATACACCTCTTAGGTGTCATGGGTTCCAGACATCATCAATACCAATATATATAACAAGGGATAATTATAGGATGATTCTTATATATATATAACTCTAAAAATGTAAAATGGTATATAAATAAACACAAGTCTTGCATGCTTGCTATGAAAAATGATAAAATACTTTCTATGAAATGAAAAGGAAAGATGTAAAAATGAAATG
>OU343221.1:131727666-131860895 GCA_910596185.1 Chrysanthemum makinoi
ACAAAAGAAAATTTTAGAAAAAAGATTTATATTTTTTAGACTTTTATATTTTTTATTATGATTTAAATAAGTTTTTACACTAATTAAATGTTAAAAAATACTAAAACTATTTATAAAAATCTGAAACTTTTTGTAAAAATCCTTAATACTAATATAGATTTATGAAAATTAGAAAACTTGAAAAAGCTACACTGAATAAGCTAGAAATAAGCTATTAAGCTCGTTTAAGCTTAAACTGGAAAACGTATATAAGAGAGTAGATGTGTAAGAAAATAACGAGAAAGACCCAAGGGCGCAATGGTTACAGGTACCCCTCTTGTCACTCTCACAAGGCTGGAGGTCTCAGGTTCGAGCCTGCCTCCAACCTTTTTGCAAAAACATTTTTTTTTTGGATTTTTATTTTACAAACTTGTTAAGCACTATGTAATAAGCAAATTTGAAAACTACAACTTTTTATGAAAACTGGTAATAAGCTCAGAAACAGCTTAATCATCTTAACAGTTTTGACTTATTGGCTTATTATGATGAAATAAGCTCAAACAAACTTGCAAATTGAAACCAAAGCTGAAATAAGCTAAAATAAGATAAAAGCTACTTATGATAAGCTATAAAACACAGATAAGCATATTAATAAGCTAAAAATTTACAAATAAGCACTTATGATTATCTACCAAGCAAACAGTCCTGTGGGCTTTTTATGTGCAAGATTAAGCTGATGAAATGAACTCAAAAGCTCAAAACAAAGACTAAACCAACAAGCTAGCTAGGCTGGCTTTTCAAAAAGCCAAAAATCACAAGCTGAATCTCAAACAAGAGCTTTTGACAAGCTTGTGAACATGGTCCCAAATCTGTGCACAGGGCACAATTTCAGAAATGGGGTCCAAAAGAAGCTAATTTTTAAGGACTTAATAAGCTGAATGAGTATAAGCTATTATTTTTATAATTTTCTAGAGCAACTAAAGTTCACTATCCCAAAAGCATATAAGCTAAATCCTAATATTGAATACACTATAAAATTCTAAGTTTTATTCAAAAACAGGTATTAAGAAATTTGACTTTTTAGGAAAATCAAATAAGTTGACTATTATGAACTTATAATGATCCTAGATGACTGAATTAGTTGTAATAAGCTACAATAAGACTGAATTAGGCTTAATAAACAACTTATACACTAGAATGCATGATTATGCTATCTAACTTTTCAACAGTTAACATGCAAAATAATTTTAACAAGAATTTTGACTTTTAACTAATGAGACTTGGTTTTAAGGACTTGACTGAGTTATTTTGAACTAGAGTTACATGAAGCAATAACAAGCTATGACAATTATGCCTTATAACACAGTTTAACAAGCTTATCCAAACACTTTTTTTTAGAAACTGATATGAAGCTAAACAAAGGATTCCAAGGATTAAGATCATGCAACTGATTAAAAACCTTATACTAACTGTATTTAAACATGATTAAACTATAACTACCAAGTTTTAACTACTAATAGTAGCAGATGCAAAATTTTAGAAAATGGCTTACAAACTGAGATCATGCACAAGAATGGAACCAAGGACTGAGGATCAATCCTAATGCTTCCCAAGAAGCTCTAAACCATATAGCAATCCAAAGATCAGCTCTGCACCAGTTTCTTGATCATTTCCAATGGATTTTTATTTTTCAACTATTTTTTTGGTATTTTTAGTGATTTTCTGGTTTTTTGTATTAGACTGAGTTTTATTGTAACTAATAGCTTTAATAAGCTATATAGGGAGCTTATGTGGGCTTATGAGTCCAAACTAACAACTGCTAACAACATTTCATCATATTGAGATTTTTGGATAATGAAAAAATTGCATAACTTGAATACAGAACTTAAAACTGGAAATTGATGTTAACAAAGGTTTTATTTCACTTAAATAACTTGAAATACAAAGCTTAAAGCTTAAACAAACACTTGAAAAACTTAAAAATTTAAAACGACATAATTAACACTAAACTACACTACTTTTAACTACTCTCTACTCATCTCTGCATCTCTCTCTCTTTATAATGATATTTTGAAGCCTTTGCAGCTTTGTGAGACTTTCCCACTTCAATTGAACCGTTGGATTGGTCAATTTAATCTCCCCCGTTTAATTCACCTTTTGGCGCCAAAAATATCAAAAGCAGGTATTAGCATTTAATGCTATTTGGGAGGATGTGGAGGTGGAGGGTGGATGTTAACCAGCTGGGGGGATAAGGTTGGTGTGGTGGAAAGGTTGGGAGAGGTGGAAACCACCTGGTTTTGGCTTAAACAGGTGAGGAAGAGATGGTGCTACAGTGATGATGGTATTAGGCGGGTTTTTTTTATTTTAAAACTGGGCCGGGTCAAAGTGTTGGATTGGATTGGGCTTATATATATTAGAGGGTCCGGATGGTTTAGTTTAACAACAAGGACCTTTTATGCAATTTAGCCAAAGTTGAAGGTCTGATTTTTACAAGTTTCCAAACTTTATCACAAGGGTAAAACCTGCCAAGTAAGAATAGTACAAGGACCTATATTGATAATTTCCATTTTTTTTTTAAATCCAAGGACTAAAATTGTCAAGTTTGAAACTTGAGGGACCAAACATGTAAATTCTCAAAAGTTTTATCATAAGGACCATTTTTGTCATTTATAAATAGAACAAGGTTAAAATTTGATAATTTTCACTTTTTAAATTAACCAAGGACTATTTTTGACAATTTTCAAAGTTAAAGGACTAAAGTTGTCATTTTGTGATTTTTAAACTTTAAAAGGTTTGATTTGACAACTTTTGAATCCCAAGGACCTAAAATGATATTTTACAAGTTTTTGAATTACCAGGGACTAATTTTGACAACTTTTGTAAATTGGGGGACTAAAACTGCCAATTATGCAAACTTAATACGTTTTTCACCAGATTTTGGCATTTTTGCATTTAAAACATATAAAACACTTGTTTGTGATATTTTTATCATTTTGAAGCATTTCTGAGTGTTTTCAGATGTTTTTGGCATTCTAACAGTATAAAAATGATGAGTATTTAGACACTCATCAATTATCTTTAAGTCAAGCAAAATATGAAATAAATAATTAATACATATAGTGAAATGATAAAAATAATAAGAGTAAGACAACACTTACGAAACAAAACATCTTCCTCAACATCTATACTACCGGCGTCCCGAGCTATGTCCTCTATATTACTAAAAATAAGTGGAAACAACTTATATAAGATATGTCGTGTGAGTGGTAAAATACAAATCTCAAAGTTCCAAACTTTTGGTATTTCCAGCATTTTATAATTTTAGGTTTTCCACTTGAAAATAAAATCTTAACTCGTAGTTCTTTAAAAAAAATATCAGATAGCAACAAATATCTTTATTTAGCCTTTAAGAGATTATATTAGAGTTGATGAAGATAAAAGACCGTACCTTGTACAATTTCTCCAACTTTGACAAGATCTTCGATGTCATGGACTTCATAGCAGCCTCCTTTTCTGACAGACGGGTGGGCCCTGATCTTGGGTGCATTCCTGTTAAAGATAGTTTCCTTACTGCACCCAATTAAAAAGAAAGCAATGTTGACATGAGAAACTCACACAAATTCTCTGCAACCTACTTTCTTTTTATCCGACACCTTTATAAGTAGCTTACTGGAATACCAAACAACACATATTAGAAGTGGCCAAGTGTGGAAAATAGATGCTAATGTGTGTATTACTGATACAAATATACCATTTTTCATCAATATTATCTTGCCCTCAAACATTAGCGTTTGTGCAGCAGCGTTTTCTAGATCCCTGAAAGATGACGTGGAAAGATAAAATGATTATAATTACATTCTCAGAGCTTATAGGACGTGCCAATCAAGGTTTCTCAATAATTACAAAGGTAAAGACCATTAGCCATAGGCAAACAGTTAAAAAAAAGTTATGACAAATAATAACTCTAGAGACCGTTTGTCCTTCATGAAGTCACTTGTTCAAGCAAAATATGAAATAAACTTGTTCAATATGTAAAATATATCACATTACGCAACCATTTGAACTTCTTCTACGGCCCTTAAGCTGAAAACTAAATGGACTAATCTCTAATCATAATGGGTACCAGGTATATTTTCTGTCTCCAAACTCACTTGATTATGACTATATAATTGATGTAATGTCTTAATGGCAGAAGGACTTGATGTGTACCTATTTAGCTGTAGCGGTTAGGGGTATTGGGAGATCTGATTGTGGGTGGGGAGCAAGGCAAACTCCTGATTATTTGCTCATTTTGGTTCTGACTTTGGCTTAAGGGAGCATCCAAGCTAGCACATGCGGAGCTTTCAGCTTTTCTCTTGCTCTTAAACCTTCACCTAACAGAAACATGAGAAACCACAAAAAAGAAATAAATTGTTGAATTGATGTATAAGCTAAACGTACCTATCTTTACGCTTCTCAAGATATCTATGCACTGATGCTTTTCTGCTTGCTGAACCTTCAGCTATTAATCAATGCAATTGCAACATCAGAAGAAAATCATTAACAAGGAACAACTCTCTCATTTCGATTTGAGATGTTAATATGAGCGAAATGGAAGGGGGGATTAAGACGGGTTAACCGATATTTGATTTATGATAGTCAATACCAAATATTTATAACATCAGAAACTAATTATCAATATGATTACGAGAACGCTTATGTGGGAACAGTTTGCATACCTCGTCCTTAACATGGCGGTAATGAACAGAGAGGCAAAACCTGTTATCCTCAATTGCCACACCTTGAATATGATGTGTTCTCTTTGTAACTTCAATAAGTATCTATGAAACATTACATCAAATTGATATGTTAGCAAAAGTGTTGCTAATGATCGAGTACCTTGTCCAAGCAACTTTTTATATGATATTGAATGTACCTTCTTAACTGCAGGCAAAAAATCTTAAGCCGGTTGGAAGACGATAAATTCATTTCCCTAATTAATTTGATATCCCACACGTTGGTTAATATACTTGTTATATAAAATGATTTAACAGAAAATAAATTCAACCCATTATACACTACCTCTTTATCAACGCTTCTTCGCTGATAATTTGTATCATAGGAGTTATTTTTTAGCGCTGGTCCCATTGTATCCATCCCAAGACTTCCCGAGTAGTAGAGAGTATTTAACTTAACAAAATCAAAAACCTGTTGAATAGAATGAAAATATTTGAGATGTTAATCAAGCAAACAATTATGTGAAATTATTGCAATCCAATTTCATAAAACATATTAATGAAGTTACTATGTACCTTCTCACGACTCCTACCACTGATAATAGCTGTCGGAAAGCAGTTAGAAACATTGCGCATTGCTTCACGCATCTGAAATTGTATTAGGTAATAACATGTTAGACTCAAAGAAATATCAAATATGAATAAAGAGAGGAAATCGCTCTTTTAATACATGATCAGACATGAATGCACACTCGGGGTCACTCACAATCGGTGATAATGTTCCGTCATAGTCTAGGAAGACAACTATTTGCTTGCCCTTCGACACATTGATCATTTGGTTGAATGCACCAAGTGCGGAAGGGTGTTCTCCCTTTATATAAACAAAAAAAACAGACTTGAATTAATCATCTGATAAATTATAGCACGTGAATACCAAAATAATATACTTTTAATCAAATAGAAAATTTGATGCATCCAACACTAAGTTCTACATTTGATATCATATACTTACCAACCAAGAAATGTAGTTGGGATCAATTGCAATTGGTTCACCTGCTCGAATACAGCCACAATCCGCACGTCATCAATCAAATATATATAAAAACAAAAACACGCACTAAAAATACCTAAAAACACAGAGATTATAGCTTTGAGAGTGAGGAAACGGCGACACTGTTCGCGAGTGACTTGTGAAATGTCGTCTTCGGTGAGTAGGTGGAGTGGTCTATCGTCTGCATAGCCATACGTAAAGCAGGCGTACCCTCAGAATCAACACTAACACCAATAATCCTTCCAGGCATCATCCTCTTATACTTTTTATTTAGGGTTAGGGTTTTTAATTTGGGGATTTATGGTTAGGGTTAGGGTTAGGGTTAGGGTGAAGGTGAAGGTGAAGGCTGGAGAGGTGATGAAATGAAGATTTGTTTGGGGTTTTTATATATAAATGGGCAAAATGGTCATTGAACTAGAATAACAGGATTTAACAACATATAACGGGACGTTGACTAACGAAAAATTGATCAAGGGACTTGTAACGAGTAAGAAAATTGAAATAGGGACCCCCGACGATGAAAAGGGACTTGTAACTTAAAATTTTGTTTTCTTAGTTTTCGTTCGTTTTTCCACGTTTTCGTCCGTTTTTGCATGTTTTCATCAATTTTTACACGTTTTCGTTCGTTTTTACACGTTTTGTTTGTTTTTCACGTTTTCGCTCCGTTTTGCATGTTTTCGTTCATTTTTACACGTTTTCGTTCCTTCTTACACGTTTATGTCCGTTTTTGCACGTTTTCGTCCGTTTTTACACGTTTTATCCGTTTTTACACGTTTTCATTTATTTCTACATGTTTTCGTCCGTTTTTACAAGCTTTCGTCTGTTTTACACGTTTTCGTCTATTTCTACACATTTTCGTCTTACACGTTTTTGTTTTTTGTCACGTTTTCGCTAGTTTTCGTCCATTTTCACACGTTTCCTCCGTTTATAAACCTTTTTCTTTGTTTTTACACATTTTTGTCCGTTTTTCACGTTTTCGTTCGTTTACTTGCATCTTCGTCCATTTTACATGTTTTCTATCCGTGTTTGCACGTTTTTATTCATTTTTACACGTGCAAAAACGCAGGCGAAAACAAACAAAACAGACAAATCGTGCAGAAGCAGACAAAAACGTGCAAAAACGGACGAAAACGTGTAGAAATAGACGAACGTCTAAAACAAATGAAAACATGTAAAAACGAGCACGAAACGTGCAAAATGGACGTAAACGTTTAAAATGAACAAACACGTGTAACAACGAACAAAATGTGTAAAACATACTAAAACGTGCAAAAACGAGCAAACGTGAAAGACGAAAAAAAGTGCAAAAAGGAACGAAAACGTGTAAAAATGGGCGAAAACATGTAAAAACGGACGAAAACATGTAGATATATATATATATGTATGTATATGTATGTATATATACGAAAACGTGTAAAAACGGACTAAAACGTGTAAAAACGGACGAAAACGTGCGAAAATGATGAAAACGTGTAAAAACGAACGAAAACGTGTAAAAATGGACGAAAACGTGTAGAAACAGACAAAAACATGCAAAAATGGACGTAAACGTGTAAAAACGAACGAAAACGTGTAAAACGGATGAAAACGTGCAAAAACGGAGCGAAAACATGAAAATAAAAAAAAAAAAAAAAAAAAAGGTGTAATAACGAACGAAAACGTGTAAGAACGGACAGAAAACGTGTGAAAACGTACGAAAACGTGCAAAAACGGACGAAAAAGTAAGAAAACCAACTTTTAATTTATTTACTAACGATCGTTAGTATAAAGGACTAACGATGCAAGTGTATGTGAAGAAAGTTTCCGATATTATTCACAATTTAAAAGTTCTAATGACTATATCGGTAATAAAACAGGTTGATTTACTAAATATGTATATTGGAGAAAGTACGTTTCTAATAAATAGACTTAACCTTTTTGATGTTCACGTACTTTAATTTACTGTACATATAATCTTTTATATAATAAAGGAATTACATCATTTCGGAGTGATTTTGTCAATTTATTCTTATTAAAAAAACAATTGGGCCAATAAGAGAGCTTGATTTCGCCATTTAAGCAAAATCATGTGATGTGATTCGTTAATAAAAGTCAAAATTAAACTGATTTTGGTCAAACTTTAATAAATTTGGTGGAGAAATTTGGTTGATAAAAAAAACACATAAAAATATAGGTGTCAAGTTTGTGAAAACAAAAACTTAAAAAAAATTAGGTAATTAATAAAACTTTAGTGGTTGAATTTTCAAAAATTACATAGAGTTAAGTGTGATATTATAAGTCTCCATGTTTTTATTAACTTTGAATTGTAAACAAATACCCCAATATATTTTATACCTTTTATACTTTATATCTTAAAAATTACAATGTATATATTGTTTAAAAATAACAACATATAAATTTGCATAAGATTATAAGTATCATTTTTTTACTATATACGTTCAATAAGAAATCATTTATTTCATTTTTAAAAGTTTAAATTATGTGGACACGAGTTTATATTTTAAATCGACTAAATCCTGAAACGGAATATCATTATTAAATTGTAAGCACGGGTTACTTTAATATAAAATAAATATACGCGATTGTACTTATAACAATGACTCATTTAATTCTTATTTATTTACATAAGGATATCTAGAAAAACATTTTTAAAAAACTTTAATGAGTATACTTTAACTTTATCAACGCTCATTATGAGCTATTAAACTTGCATCATGTGTACAACATAATAGCAGTAGTGAAATTTAAATAACAACATCAACATATTTGTCAGCTAAATAAGATTAAATTTTGAGTTACTTAACAATAATTTTACAAATATTTTACCAAATTCTAATGGATATTAATACATAATGAAAAACTCGTGCATAAGTATTAGTTGTACTTATATCACAATTTTTATGGGCAAATTCTTATATGTGTATGTGCACGCACATGGATTCGATAAAAAAAATTAGTTTGTATCAATGTTGAATATTGTGTCTTTAAAGGTAATTACATATAATTATATACTTATGCACGAGTTTTTCATTATCCATTAGAATTTTGTATAATCAAATTTTGTTAGATAACTCAAGATTCAAGTATATTTAGCTGATATAGATGTTGATGTTCCTATTTAAATTTCACTATTGATGTTATGATGTACACAAGATGCGAGTTTAGTTGCACATAATAAACGTCGATAAAGTTAAAATATACTCATTAAAGTTTTAATTTTTTTTATATATCCTTATAAAAAAAAAATTGCATGGGTAGTTGTTATAAGTATAATCACGTTTTTTATTTTTTTACAGTAGCTTACAATTTGATAATTATATTTATGCTTTTAATAATTTAGCCGCATTTAATATTCAAATTTGTGTTCACATTTATCATACTTTTAATAAGAAATAAATGAGTCATTAGTAAACATATATAGTAAAAAAAATGATATTTATAATCTTATGTATATTTATATGTTGGAGTTTTAAAACAATATATATTGTATTTTTAAGTTATAAAGTATAAGGGGTATTAAGTATAAAGGGGTATTTGTTAATTTTCAAAGTTATTAAAAAACATGGAAACTTATAAAATATTACACTTAACTCTCTACAATTTTTAAAAATTTAACCACTATAGTTTTATTAATTACCCCATCTTTTTTTTAAGTTTTTATTTTTACAAATTTGACACCTATATTTTTATATATTTTTCTTCTCAACTAAATTTCTTCACCAAATTAATTAAAGGTTGATCAAAATCAATTTAATTTTGACTTTTATTAACCAATCACATCACACGATTTTGCTTACGTGGCAAAATCAAGCTCTTCTATTGGCCCAATTTTTTTTTCCAATAAGAATGAATTGACAAAATCATTCCGAAATGATGTAGTTCTTTTATTATATAAAAGATACTGAACTAAAATGTTAAAATAAATTTGATTTATGTGTAAACTTCGTGCGTGCACGAAACTTATAAATATATAATTATATGCAATTACCTTTAAAGACACAATATTCAGTATTAATACAAAATAATTTTTTTTGTCAAAACCTCATACATGCACGGGTATTATACCTAATTAGAAGATACATAAATATAGTATACAAAGCATACGAAGAAAATTAGTTGGCCATAAATCTAATGAATGGAAATTCTATCATATTGCAATACAATAATATAACGATCATGAACTTAGGAAGCTACACTCACACAGGATATGGACCAAAGTGTTTCACGACGTTCTGAACCCAGCTCAAGTACGCGAACAGCCCAACACGTCATAGGCATCCAAAGTCACCCAAGACTTATCTTGTACAAGAATCACATAAGTGGGCCGAGTCCAAAGTAACAATACAATATTACAATGACATGTTGCAAGAAAGAGAATAACTCAATCTGCCTGTGAACCGACAACAAAGGCACCAACTCTAAAGATGTCTGACAAATTAATCATGAAAAACAAACACCATGCCAACCAACAATCACAAATTAACAACCAACAAAATAAGAACCTCAAGGAATAAAAAGAAAAACATATCCTAAATTTGCCTCGACCACCAGTAATGAAGAGATAATATAATTCTTGATGAGACACCACCAAGAGGGAAGCGAAGATAAGATTATTGATGAGACACCGCAAGACATCATAAGCTTCACTATATGTCCTATTGCTCGAGCTCGACTTAACTTACACCATGTCAATTATGTATATTTTTTTGTGTGGATCTCGCGCAATTCACAATTAGCTTAACCTACTTATACCCATAATCTGAATCTTAATTTGTCACTAACTAAAAACCGGCCGTAAACGAACCGCACGAACACGAACGAAGCCTTGTTCATGTTCGTTCGTGTAATTTTAACCGGACACATAAATAGACACGAACGTTTAAACGGACAAATTTTCTTGTTCACGTTCGTTTATTAAGAGAATGAGTTGTTCATATTCGTTTATGTTCATTCATTAAGAAACTGAACGAACATAAATGATCGAACATAAATGAAAATAAACAAATAAACATAAACTATTTTATATTATGCACAATATATTTTTTTATAAGTGTTGTTTTGTTTAAACAAAACAATTTAAAATTATACAATTAAAAGATATAACATACGAGCATAAATAAATAAATGAACATAAACGAATATTAAGGAATGAATAATCGGACGTTCACGAACATAAATGAACGGACGCGACTTTTGTTCATGTTCGTTCATTTAACTAAACGAACGTAAAATAATGTTCATGTTCGTTCATTTAATAAATAAACAAACTTTTTACCGAACGGTTCATGAGATGTTCATTGAACGTTCAATTTATTTACAGCCCTAACAATTAGTAATGTAAAATGATTTGAGGGTGAAAATTATCAAATAGTTACCACGTTTGAGATCTATTCCTGTTGGAATCGCTCCTAACTAGTAAATGGAACGACATTGACGGGATTACATTTTCTATCTTTGTTACATTAAACACATGAGCTTGTTATCTCAATTACCCATTATTATATGTGTTTGGGTATATAAACCCCTCCATACTTCCATGGAGGGGTGAGATTTCTTAGTGTAAGCATTTCACCTTTCAATAATAAACACATAGTTCTCTCCCTTCTCTCTAGTCTCTCTCTCTAACATGATGAAGATGTTCTTCCATCTTCCCCGACCTCCCGAATCACCATATCAACCATACATACGGTCCTAACATTGGTATCAAGAGCAAGGCCGGATTTCTTATTTGTAGTTGATTTTGGTGATGTTATCTTGTCAAAATTTGATCTTGTAAAATCTGTTTTTAACAAAGTCTCAACCTTTCACATATGTTTGTTAGTTTTTAACAGATTTCTTACAAGTAATGTTTTTTTTGGGTCAAAAAAGTCTATATTTTTTTGCATATCTGTTTTGTGTCATCATATTGTCCAAACAGTATCCATTTAGGCTTATTTTTTTGTCCATCTCGTGAATCTGAGGTCAATGGTCAAACTGGTCAGATTATTATTCGTCAAAATGGGTCATAATTATGAAGTCTTTTATCATGTATTTCTGGGTTTCTTTGAAGATGGACAGAAATGATGGTCGGAATACATCGCCGGAAAAAGTCAACAAAGGGTCAAAACCCTCTTTCTACGCCTATGGTGCCATCTTCAGATCCGTTTATGAGTAACTGTGAAGTTACTCGTAAGAATGTATGTTTACGCATAAGATTACGCGTAAGCTTTAATGTAATACCTGAATTTCTAAAATTCACAAAAAGACCAAAATACCCTTATGATCAAAAGTAAGAATAATTAATTCAAAAGAATACCAAATAAGCTATGTAAATTCAGAAAATTTTTAAGAAATATTCCACATGATCAAAATAAATATTAAACACTTTGTAAAAGGTAATTTTTATAGTTTACAACTTTATAAAATTCGTTTTGTATTTTTATAATTAGCCGAATATATTTAATTAGTTTTATAAAAGAATTTAATTAGTAAAAGCCCAATATAAATTTATATTATTAAGAGACCATTTATTTTAAGTCCAATACATTATAAAGCCCACAAGAAAATTGGAAAAGTATATATATACATAATATACGGTTCATAATAAACCCTTATTGCCGATTAAACACAAACCGACTCCAAAACCTTCCATAATTCGATTTCCAGTTTCCAGAGCTTGAGACCATTTTTATTGGACAAGATTGAAGGTAAAGAAGGTGGGAAAAATAGTGTTCGAGTTCCTAAGTTGCTGTTTTAGTCGTGGTGAGTTTTTGAGTGAATTAGGGTTTCGGCGAGTGGTGTTTTGTGCTTCTTTTGTTTTAACGATCCAAGCTCATCAAGGGTAAGTTCCTAATGTTGATTTCAGTCCTATAAGTCATATATAACACATAAAAATTGGCCATGCATGTTTAATATGTCGTATGGAATTATTTGGAATCTAAAACCCTAGAAATCGTATATTAATAACGAATGGGCGTATAATATTTTTAGAGATCATGAATTGATTTTTACAGAAGCTATTACATGTTATAAGACCTGAATAAAATACATATTTATGAATTCGAAGCTTGTGTGATTTGTTTGGGGTTTTATGGTTCGATCGAATATAAATAAGGAAAGAATTAAAAAGGAACGATTAGGGTTTGCATGAACTAGGGTTTTCTTGTTATCATTAAGGGTAATAAATGAAGTAATAATGATGAGCTAATGATTGGTTTAACCTAGGTTTAGGGTTTGTACTTAAATTATACTTATTCGGTTTTGAACAAAAGTTTTGGGTTGGTTTTGTTAATTATGAAACTTAAAGGTTATTTTTGGGAACAGTAAAATACTTGTACTAAACGTATAAAAATAAGTGTGGGGGTTAAACATGTAATTTTGGATATTTAAAGGGCTATTCGAGTTGTATTTAAATTATTAGGGTACGTTTTGTAAATTCTAAAACCTTTGGGTTAAAAGTGTAAAATCTGATAAAGTAAGGTGAGATTGTGAACTTAGAGGTGTCAAGGGTGTAATTTGTAATTCTGAGTAATTATGGGTTCTACAAGTGTAAATTGATTTTGTAGAGACACGCATGAGTTAAGTTAATTTCGGTTTGTTATCATTTACGTTCTAGGTTAAATTGGGAAATCATTAAAAGAAGTAATATGTGAATTTAATGCGTATTTAGTAATATTTAAAGAGTAGGGAAACCCTAGAATCTAAATAGGAAGTTGGAGAATTAATGATTAAGACTCTAAAACATTGTAATTCTGTCCGTCACTAAAAATGAGAATAATCTGACAACTTTAAAAGTATTAATGAGATTGATCCGTTATACTAATAAGTATTAAATAAATCATAATCCGTGTAGATTCGTTGGAGGAGACGCGACGTTACATCTTCGTATTCGTACATTCGTTTGCTTTCTTCTCATTTGCTCTAAGGTACAGATATTCTGACCTTTTCAGTAAAGGTTCCATATGATGTTCTTTTCGTTCGTTTTCTATTATGCTTATTAGGATTTCCGATGCCATTGCTATGAACCCTTTTTCCTGAATGTTTGATCTGTTACTTATCTGAATTTATGTTCTAGTGAACTATGCAATATCTGATGTGAATTTATGTTAGGAAGACCTTGATATATACATTCGTTGAACCCTGCTATATTGGATTATGAACCTATGATTATGAACTTCGATTTATGAACTTCGCTTATGAACATATGATATGCCACTATGATATGAACTTATGAATTCTGACTATCTGAATATGAACCTTATGATATGAACTATCTGATACGTTATCTGTGACCTTGTGTTGACTATGATCTGTGCTATATCTGAAAATCTGTTTGACTAAGGTCAGTTGTTAACTGAACCAAATATTTCACTAGTCATGGGGTTCCATGTCCGTATCAGTGATGCACCTCTGATATGACTCTAGGGCAGTAGAGTGATGTTCTGCCACGTCTCTGGATGGTGAAGCATATTTTTGAATATGTAGGAAGGGGCGTATGGATGCATCCTAGATCTGATCTGTTATCTGATATGTTATCTGGTGAATGATGTCGTGTGCAATACGCGTCTTCACAAATTCTGGGAGCTAGCTACTCCAATTATTTTCTGAGGTTACCTTTTGAAGAAGAAAGATATTTCTCATATGATATGTTCTGGGCTCGTGGTAGTTAACTAAATCTTTATCTTTTATTTCTATGTTAAGTATTCTGATTATGATTCGGTATGTTCAAGTGTTTATAAGCTAGGCTTATTATATGTTACCAGATGTTATTATGCTTTTGTATGTTTATGTGATTGCCGTCTACTATGCTAGGATATGATTAATATGTTTAAATATGATTTGCATGCTGTCATCTGATGTTATGTTAGTTATTGTTATGTGAATTCGTTTATCTGTGAGATGAATGTGCTAATGTGAAAGTAAGTATCCTGAAAGTTGATAAGTACAATTGTTCCGTTAATCTGGTAAACCTTGCTTATATGTTAGTTATCTGTCTGCTTATGATTGATCTGCTATGTTAAAACTCTGCTAAGGTTAGAATTTGATATGAGAACTGGTTTAGCTATTATGTCTGCCATGACCTGTCTGCTATTTCCGCTGCTATATTATTGAATTAAGTGCTATGGATGTTGATTACTTGATTTGTATGAATGCCATGTTTATTTTCTAGGACTGTTTCCGTTAGTTTTGAGACTTTCTGTTTGGCTTATACGTAATCTGTTATTCGATATGTTATGCGTTTGGTTTTTCTGATGTGTTTGTTTTTGTGTCTTTAATGTGTTATGTGATGTCTAAACTGTTATGTGGTTGTTTGGATTTCTGTATATTTGTGCTTCCGCAGAATCCTAAAGATCTCTCATTATTTTATTTTGATTTTCGTTATTCGTATATCTGTTTTGTTTAGCTTTTGTTTCGTTATATCTGTTCACTGGGCTTTGTAAGCTCAGCCGCACTTTTCTTTTCATGCGGCAGGTATTTAGCATTCAAGATGAGCTTATGGGATAGCTGATCTGGGTTGAGAGTAGAGCTGAGAGCAAGACTTTACCATAGAGAACTTAGATTTATTTTGGAAGATTAGTTATTTATGTTTTCTTTTTGGATATTTTGTAAAGGCTTCCGCTATTGTTTAGTTATTACAGTTCTGATATGAAACCGTATTGTGATATCTTTACCCTTGTCGGGTCGGGGTGTTACAATTTATGGTATCAGAGCTCTAGGTTTTAGGACCCTTAGAGCTTAGGCTATGACCTGTGAGAAGTGGGTAGACATTAGGTTTCCGTCTGTTCATATATTTTTCGATTCCTTTTGATCGTCGTTCAGATTTGACTTCGATATCCTTTTTGCCTTCACTGAATTGGCCCTCCTTTGTTCGCATCGAATTTTGTTATTTTGTTTTCGCTCGTCCGTTTGTCGATCGTTAGATGGAGACTACCCGTGGAACCGAAGAAGATGGTGCCGACCCTGCGTTGCTGCGACGGTTCCTGTGCTGGAGAGGTTCGTGAAGCAGAAGCCACACTCGACTGCCGTGCTGTCGGAGACATCTGGATGTTGTTGGAGGAAGTTGGATGGACCAACCAAAGGCGCAAGAGACGGAGACAAGATTCAATCGGTGGCTGAGAAGATTCATCTACTTCATATGATTTGGGCGCGACTTATGTCACTCTGATTCGTTTGTCATGTGTTTCAAGACGGTTTGATATTCTGATAAGTGATTCTGATCTGTATTGCTTTTCTCTGATTTGTTCGGAACTCGGTGTGAATCGTGAAGTTTTATCGTTTAGCATTCTGGTATATCTCAGCTTTTCTTCCTGGATCGTAAGTAATAAGTCATGAGGAAGAATACGAGGTGGACTCGGATTTAGAATCTACGGCTACTGGTAGGTTTAATCCGACACAAGAATAGGAATTTCGCTTCTGATTAGTTGCCCTCCTTATGAGAAATTTCTGACATTTGATTTTGAGTTAGGTTCTTTTGTTTTCATTTTGACGTTTGAATCTCAGATTATTAAATTTCATTTTGGGAATTCATCTTATGTCGACTTTGCAAATTTTGTTTGATGGATGGAAATAAAACAAAATTTTGAAAGTATAGTTCCTGTCTGTTGTTGCTTCTACTAGATTCGTTAAGTTTCCGTTAGTCCTTATAAGTTTTGTCAGCTATTTTATTTTCGTAATGTAATTGTTTCATTTTACTGTTTGAATGAAGTATGGCCATCATGATGGTATACTCATGAGTATCTGGTTTGTTATAGTATGTTACTTGCTATTTGAGTGTTATCTGTATGTGGTATGTTATTAGCTATGTGTTTTGTCATGACCCGAGACCGAATATAATGACAATAAGAACTTGTTATGTGATGCAAGTATTATGACGCCTGATCAACGTAATAATACCGAGATCATATAATCTGAACTTATTGAAGGTATACGACGTCTGGGAAATGCCTGTAGTTGACATGTGATAGACTTTGACTGGTATCTGTTATTTGGTGCTTCTCATGTTCGTTTGAAATTCCGTACCTAATTGTGAGATCTGTAGTAGATATCTGTTACGTGTAAGTTTTGTACGTTTGGAATCCGAAATTGTTATGATCTGTACGAACCTATAGATTGCTATGACCACCTTAAGCTTATATGTCTCCACATATTTCTGCGACTATTGAGGCCGATAGGATTTATTTCATCTATGCATATGATGTCCTCATCATTAGATATCTGAATAAGTTAGAATTTGTCGTTTGATTTTCTGCGTCTCATCTGTTCTCCGCCATTATTCTGATAAGTATATAATTATCTATTATAAGTATTTGACTATCGATTTGATTTCTGAATAAGTTTGAGTTTGAATATTCCGATAAGAAATTCATTTGTTCCGAGATAAGATTAACGTTTGTTATATTCCTAGAAATTCCGAAATCCGATTCGTTTCTGTTCTGTTCCGCCTTGTTCAATTTCGAGGACGAAATTTTCTTTTAGAGGGGAAGAAATTGTAATACCTGAATTTCTAAAATTCACAAAAAGACCAAAATACCCTTATGATCAAAAGTAAGAATAATTAATTCAAAAGAATACCAAATAAGCTATGTAAATTCAGAAAATTTTTAAGAAATATTCCACATGATCAAAATAAATATTAAACACTTTGTAAAAGGTAATTTTTATAGTTTACAACTTTATAAAATTCGTTTTGTATTTTTATAATTAGCCGAATATATTTAATTAGTTTTATAAAAGAATTTAATTAGTAAAAGCCCAATATAAATTTATATTATTAAGAGACCATTTATTTTAAGTCCAATACATTATAAAGCCCACAAGAAAATTGGAAAAGTATATATATACATAATATACGGTTCATAATAAACCCTTATTGCCGATTAAACACAAACCGACTCCAAAACCTTCCATAATTCGATTTCCAGTTTCCAGAGCTTGAGACCATTTTTATTGGACAAGATTGAAGGTAAAGAAGGTGGGAAAAATAGTGTTCGAGTTCCTAAGTTGCTGTTTTAGTCGTGGTGAGTTTTTGAGTGAATTAGGGTTTCGGCGAGTGGTGTTTTGTGCTTCTTTTGTTTTAACGATCCAAGCTCATCAAGGGTAAGTTCCTAATGTTGATTTCAGTCCTATAAGTCATATATAACACATAAAAATTGGCCATGCATGTTTAATATGTCGTATGGAATTATTTGGAATCTAAAACCCTAGAAATCGTATATTAATAACGAATGGGCGTATAATATTTTTAGAGATCATGAATTGATTTTTACAGAAGCTATTACATGTTATAAGACCTGAATAAAATACATATTTATGAATTCGAAGCTTGTGTGATTTGTTTGGGGTTTTATGGTTCGATCGAATATAAATAAGGAAAGAATTAAAAAGGAACGATTAGGGTTTGCATGAACTAGGGTTTTTCTTGTTATCATTAAGGGTAATAAATGAAGTAATAATGATGAGCTAATGATGGGTTACACCTAGGTTTAGGGTTTGTACTTAAATTATACTTATTCGGTTTTGAACAAAAGTTTTGGGTTGGTTTTGTTAATTATGAAACTTAAAGGTTATTTTTGGGAACAGTAAAATACTTGTACTAAACGTATAAAAATAAGTGTGGGGGTTAAACATGTAATTTTGGATATTTAAAGGGCTATTCGAGTTGTATTTAAATTATTAGGGTACGTTTTGTAAATTCTAAAACCTTTGGGTTAAAAGTGTAAAATCTGATAAAGTAAGGTGAGATTGTGAACTTAGAGGTGTCAAGGGTGTAATTTGTAATTCTGAGTAATTATGGGTTCTACAAGTGTAAATTGATTTTGTAGAGACACGCATGAGTTAAGTTAATTTCGGTTTGTTATCATTTACGTTCTAGGTTAAATTGGGAAATCATTAAAAGAAGTAATATGTGAATTTAATGCGTATTTAGTAATATTTAAAGAGTAGGGGAAACCCTAGAATCTAAATAGGAAGTTGGAGAATTAATGATTAAGACTCTAAAACATTGTAATTCTGTCCGTCACTAAAAATGAGAATAATCTGACAACTTTAAAAGTATTAATGAGATTGATCCGTTATACTAATAAGTATTAAATAAATCATAATCCGTGTAGATTCGTTGGAGGAGACGCGACGTTACATCTTCGTATTCGTACATTCGTTTGCTTTCTTCTCATTTGCTCTAAGGTACAGATATTCTGACCTTTTCAGTAAAGGTTCCGTATGATGTTCTTTTCGTTCGTTTTCTATTATGCTTATTAGGATTTCCGATGCCATTGCTATGAACCCTTTTTCCTGAATGTTTGATCTGTTACTTATCTGAATTTATGTTCTAGTGAACTATGCAATATCTGATGTGAATTTATGTTAGGAAGACCTTGATATATACATTCGTTGAACCCTGCTATATTGGATTATGAACCTATGATTATGAACTTCTGATTTATGAACTTCTGCTTATGAACATATGATATGCCACTATGATATGAACTTATGAATTCTGACTATCTGAATATGAACCTTATGATATGAACTATCTGATACGTTATCTGTGACCTTGTGTTGACTATGATCTGTGCTATATCTGAAAATCTGTTTGACTAAGGTCAGTTGTTAACTGAACCAAATATTTCACTAGTCATGGGGTTCCATGTCCGTATCAGTGATGCACCTCTGATATGACTCTAGGGCAGTAGAGTGATGTTCTGCCACGTCTCTGGATGGTGAAGCATATTTTTGAATATGTAGGAAGGGGCGTATGGATGCATCCTAGATCTGATCTGTTATCTGATATGTTATCTGGTGAATGATGTCGTGTGCAATACGCGTCTTCACAAAATTCTGGGAGCTAGCTACTCCAATTATTTTATGAGGTTACCTTTTGAAGAAGAAAGATATTTCTTATATGATATGTTCTGGGCTCGTGGTAGTTAACTAAATCTTTATCTGTTATTTCTATGTTAAGTATTCTGATTATGATTCGGTATGTTCAAGTGTTTATAAGCTAGGCTTATTATATGTTACCAGATGTTATTATGCTTTTGTATGTTTATGTGATTGCCGTCTACTATGCTAGGATATGATTAATATGTTTAAATATGATTTGCATGCTGTCATCTGATGTTATGTTAGTTATTGTTATGTGAATTCGTTTATCTGTGAGATGAATGTGCTAATGTGAAAGTAAGTATCCTGAAAGTTGATAAGTACAATTGTTCCGTTAATCTGGTAAACCTTGCTTATATGTTAGTTATCTGTCTGCTTATGATTGATATGCTATGTTAAAACTCTGCTAAGGTTAGAATTTGATATGAGAACTGGTTTAGCTATTATGTCTGCCATGACCTGTCTGCTATTTCCGCTGCTATATTATTGAATTAAGTGCTATGGATGTTGATTACTTGATTTGTATGAATGCCATGTTTATTTTCTAGGACTGTTTCCGTTAGCTTTTAGACTTTCCGTTTGGCTTATACGTAATCTGTTATTCGATATGTTATGCGTTTGGTTTTTCTGATGTGTTTGTTTTTGTGTCTTTAATGTGTTATGTGATGTCTAAACTGTTATGTGGTTGTTTGGATTTCTGTATATTTGTGCTTCCGCAGAATCCTAAAGATCTCTCATTATTTTATTTTGATTTTCGTTATTCGTATATTTGTTTTGTTTAGCTTTTGTTTCGTTATATCTGTTCACTGGGCTTTGTAAGCTCAGCCGCACTTTTCTTTTCATGCGGCAGGTATTTAGCATTCAAGATGAGCTTATGGGATAGCTGATCTGGGTTGAGAGTAGAGCTGAGAGCAAGACTTTACCATAGAGAACTTAGATTTATTTTGGAAGATTAGTTATTTATGTTTTCTTTTTGGATATTTTGTAAAGGCTTCCGCTATTGTTTAGTTATTACAGTTCTGATATGAAACCGTATTGTGATATCTTTACCCTTGTCGGGTCGGGGTGTTACATTTAAGCTTACGAGTAAGCTTACTCGTAAAGAACCTTTTTACGCCTAAGATAAGACTACGCATATGGATTACGCGTAAGATCAGTTTACGCATAAGTATGACTTGTTTACGCGTATGTTTACGCATAATAAAAAGGTTACGCTTAAGAATGTTGTACAAGAAGAAAAGAAAAGAACCATATGCGTAAAGGTATGACCTGACCAAATCATATTCCATTCGACACTCTTTTGTGACTTCAGTTTGTACATCACAAGTCACCAAGACCAAAAGAAAATATGCATTCGAGACTGATTAAGCGTGTACACAACAGCCACAATCCAAACTCTTACATTATCAAATCCTAATCTAGACTCAACAATAAACCCTCACATACACTCCCCAACTCTCAACCTATATCCTCTATCAAGAATCAAAACTGAAAAAAAATTAAATACTTTTATGATCTCTGTTTCTTCTCTTCTCGTGGATTGAAATTTTTTATCAGACCTCGAAGGTCATCAACATGAGAGAAAACTCATCACTGATCATTGTTGAAGTCTCAACTTCAGTTGATATCCGAAATTAAAGATAGACACATAACAATTATGTTATTATCTATCTTTGTTTCGTTATAAGACACAACAACTCATAACATTTTGTAGCATATTGGATTTCACAAACACATTAAACCATGATCACAAGGGGCGTATACAATAAGGTTTTAGAGAGAGAAATAGTTAGAGGTTTGGGAACTTAGTAAGAGAAAATGAAAGTATTATTATGAGCTCCAACTCTCTACCTTGGGAGGTAGAGAGTATTTATAGTCTTACATAAAAACGCCACCAACGGGCTGTGGATCAGGCATATAGTGGGTAAAGACCCGTCCGTCCTCCACGGTGTTACTTAACTAAATACTACTTAACAGTAAATAACTACAACTACGAGCTTTCTAACGATTACATATACTTGAGGTGACCGATACTTTAACAAATGGATTTACTAAATCCTAACAATCTCCCCCTAAGGGAGGTCACCTCAAATTACAATGAATACAAACAGATATTACATTAGATTGTTCTTGGATTCTTGATTAAGTTCTTTGCTCAGTAGCTCGTAGTCTTTGATTCTTCATGTTCCGCATGTTTGGATAATTCCAGTGGAGGTCTTTAACTGATCCAGGTGATAATGAGTTTTGAGCCAGCTTTGAGATCATCAGCTACCATAAATCTCTGACTCATCCATTGTTGTATTGCCATCATGTGAAGTTGTAACTTTTGGACCGACATGCTCACATTCTGGATCATGATTTCTTAAGCACAACGACCCACTGTCGATGTGATAGAGAAAAGATTTTTAAGCACAACGACTGGTTTTTCAAAGGTATCTGTCAATCCATAACATGAACCAGGATTGATTCATAATTACAAATCGCCCCATTGTTTCTGTTCAGTTGTCACATGGTTGATCTATTGGATAGATCTCACATGCCACCCACCAGGAGCTTGTTTGATGTTGGCTCCAGAAGGCTTTCCATCTTCATTGTGAATATGTTTGCATATCACTCAAATGTTCTGGCAATACCACAAGGATAATGCGTAGGACTCATAAGATATAATCTCACATTCCACATTGTGTGAAACTGTGAGTCTTCATGGATAATGTGTCCTAATGAGATTTATAGATGATCTCATGGCTCTAGACTCAAAAGTGCACATTTGGTTTCCTATATCAGAGACTAGGGAGAGGGTCTCCTTCTTCAATATCAACAATCTCTAAGAGAAAGTCGATAGATTATGCAGGTTCCCCGTGAGAATGAAACAAGCCCTTTTAAGAGGAACTTGAGTAGCTTGGGAAGTTTAGTGCAGTGCGTCACTGGGTCCATGACGTCTTGTCTTCATTACCAGTGTTACCTTATTAACCACCAGTAGCATATGTATTGAACCCGGTTTTACGCCCTAAGGTTGAATTAACGGAGGGCTATTTATTTTCACCCTTTTAACATTCAATTCTTTTTCATTCTTCAACCCCTTCAGTGCTTACCGAGACATCATAACTAGAACCTTGTTGGGTTTATTCCAGTACTAGCTCAGTCTCAGTCCGCACTCTTCCCGTTTCTCACTTTTCTCCTTTTTCCATTATACCTAAGGACTTCTACACTATCTAGTGGATTGTCCCTGGGTAGATCCCTCCGGTTCTGGCGGATCATGGGAACAAATGCCTAACCTTATCATCCTTATATCACCATACATAAAGTAAATTTGGTCGGTCTATTTGGTATTGTTCATCTGCCATTGGAACCAATTGAAAACCATTTGAAAATCAATCCGGATACTTGTGATATATTATCAAAGCATTTTGTACCTGAATTGTTTTTGATATTTTTAGAAACAGAGCTCCCCCTCAACATGTGCATCATGTATTTGAAACCGTTTTGGCACACGTAGGCAAGAGGAAGAATTAACTTCTTTGATTACCATTTTCTAAAAGATATCAACATCACTTCCCTGATCAAATCAAATAGATAAAGCATATTGGGGAAGGATGAGGTTTTCATAAATTTGCTCCCCCTCAATATGTGCCTCGAGGTTTGAAAGAGTTTTGCACATATTAGAAGGAACCTGCACTTAGAGACAAATCAATCACGTTTCAATTCTTTGTGGTTTAAAAAGGATGCTCCCCCTCAACATGTGCATGGAAAACTTGAAATCGTTTGGCACATGTGGGGAGGAAAGCTTGCTAAATCCAATTTATCGAATTATCAGTTTAAATCCAATTAAAATCACAAATTCTCCCCCGATCACAATTTTCAAATCATTTGAGATTTGTGATCTCTGTAGATTTAAATTGATTTTGAAAGCTTTTGAGGGGAGATGTGACTTGATTATAAGAAACATTTAACCGATAAGGATCATGTTTGAGACTTTTAGACTCCAAAGATTAAACATGCTTGAGTATCTTTTGAAAACATAATTATAACAAAAGTCTTGTATCAAATGTATAAAATATTGTAAAACATTGTTCTTTTTTATTATTCAAGAGTAGACCTTTCTCGATTATGTGCCAATTATTTGAAAAATACTCTTTTTGTTTGAAATCATTCTCCCCCTCAATCAATGACATATGTTGTTGATTGAAGGATAGAGATTTTGACAAATGAAACGCCCGGATGATTTTCAAAAGTAGAGTCTGAAGTATTTTCAAAGCAATTTTGTTTTCATTATATGACAAATATTTTTCAGAAGAATCATTTGAAGGAAACATTTGTCTTTTTAATGACAAACATTTGTTTTTAGAATCAGAGCATGAGGTTTGAAGATTTAAGATAAAGCATGGCTCTGTTCTTTCTTTGAAAAACGGGTTACTGCCTGAAATGACAATAAACCATTGTTTCATTTTCTCTTAAAAATATTTTAATTTTTTTTTTAATATTCGAACAACATCTAAAGACCCGTGTCATTCTTTGAATGACATCACAAAGACCGTAGATATTTATCGAATCGAGAAAAATATGACAAAATGACAATTTTTTTTTTTTTTTTTCAAGATTTTTCAAGTTTTTATGGATTTTTGAAAGTTTAGTATTTTTCTATTTTCTTTTTGTAGGTTTTGAAATTTTGTATTTTGCTTTTCGAATAAATATTTACAAGAGAGGGATGAAGAAAGACCTTTACTCCTCGTCTTCCTCTTGAAGACGTTTGAGTGTTTCCGGTTGTAGACTCTTTAGACCAAGATGTGGAAGGATAAACTCAAAACGTTCTCTAGGAAGAGCTTTGGTGAAGATGTCTGCTAATTAGTATTCAGTCCTCACAAAATAGAGTTCCACCACACCGTTCTCCACTTGTTCCATGATGAAATGATGTCGAATGTCGATGTGCTTTGCTCTTGAGTGTTGAAAATTGTTGCATGAGAGAGCAATAGCACTTTTATTATCATAGTACAGAGGAATTTTGTTGAATTCAAAGCCATAGTCAGATAATTGAGATCTCATCCATAGGATTTGAGCACAACAAGATGACATGGCTATGTATTCAGCCTCTGTAGAGGATATAGAAGTACTCATTTGTTTCTTTGAAGACTAGCTCACAAGCTTATCGCCCATAAACTGAGCACCTCTAGACGTACTTCGACGTGTATCTTGACATCCTGCATGATCCGCATCTGCATAGGCTGTTAGTGACATACCGGTGTCCTTCAGGTACCAAAGTCCCATATTGATGGTTCCTTGGAGATACCGAAAGACCCGTTCAACCGCTTCAAGGTGCTTTTTGGTAGGCTTAGCTTGATATCTAGCACACATGCAAACAGCGAACAGAATGTCTGGTCTACTGGCTGTGAGGTACATCAGGGATCCAATCATACTACGATATTTCGTTTGGTCTACCATGATCCCTGAGTGGTCCTCATCCAGTTTAGTGCGCTCTATCATGGGAGTGTCAACAGGGTCACAAGAATCAAATCCAAATTTCTTTAAAATCTCATTTGCATATTTAGATTGATTTATAAAAATGCCTCCGGGACTTTGTGAAATTTGTAATCCCAAGAAAAATGACATTTGTCCCATCATTGACATTTGAAATTTGAAACCCATTTCTTTTGAAAAACGGTCACATTCATTGGGGTCAGTCGAGGCAAAAATAATATCATCAACATAGATTTGAACGTGAATTAAGTGTTTGCCTGACTTTCTGGTGAACAATGTCGGATCAACTGCTCCTTTGCTGAATCCAGTAGATAGAAGAAACTTTGATAGCGTATCATACCATGCCCTTGGAGCTTGCTTCAAACCGTAAATAGCCTTCTTCAAACAATAGACGTGAGTAGGATGCTCTGGATTCACAAAGCCTTCAGGTTGGCTGACGTATACGACTTCTTTAAGGTCACCGTTAAAAAAAGCCGTCTTTACATCCATCTGATAGACTACCATGTTCTTAATTGCAGCATTACCCAAGAAGATTCTGATTGCCTCGATACGAGCAACTGGAGCAAATGATTCTTCAAAGTCAATACCCTCCTCTTGATGGTATCCTTTTGTAACCAATCGAGCCTTGTTATTTAAAACATCCACATGCTCATCAAGTTTTACTTTGAAGATCCACTTTAGAGCAATAATCATAGCACAGTCAGGAGCAGGTACTAATTCCCATACATCTAGCCGATCGAACTCATGAATTTCTTCTTGCATGGCATTGAACCAGCTGTCATCATTCATTGCATTTTTAACATCTTTTGGTTCGACTTTGGATAGTACTGAGTTGAAGAAGCACCATAAGGCTTCAGTTGCAAGTTGTTTGTGAGTGGATACTGGACGAGAGGGATTTCCAATGATGTTGTCCAATGGGTGATCATGTGTCCATTTTCTAAGGTGTTCGTGTGGTTGTTGTTGAGGAACTGAAGTAGCAGAGTCGATTTCTCCTGATGAAGATAGTTCTGATGATGATTCAGGAGCAACTATGTTTTCAAATGGGGCATCTTCAGGAGTAGCAAAGGGATTCTCTCCATTAATGGTGCCAGAAACAATTCCATGATGTATACTTGATGATTGATGATTTGTTGATGAGACAGAGTGATCAGCAGCAGGCGCTTCTTGACTTAATGACATAAAAACTGAAGAGTTAACTTCGTTGAAAGGGATAGGAACAGGCTCTGTTGATGGAATTGACATATCATTAGCACTTGGCTCATAGTGTTTATCAAACATTGGATCAAACAATTTCTTCAAATCATCTTCAGAAGGAGGTACATAAGGAGTTGCTGATGAGGGATTTGAAACAAGAGTAGAACTGATAGGACTATATGATGAAGGTTGAAATACGGGTCCAGAACTGGATTGTCCTGGAGCCATTTGCCCGGACAGCTCATCGAACGTGACGTAAATAGTTTCCATGATATCTCGAGTTCTTTTGTTGTAGATTCGGTAACCCTTCTTGTTTGATGCATAACCTACAAAAACTCCAATGTCCGCCTTAGCTCTTAATTTATCTAAATCTTGACCATCATTCGTTGGATAGCACAACGCACCAAACACACGAAGGTAGGAAAGATCAGGTTTTCGTTTATGGACAAGTTCGTATGGAGTTTTTCCATGAGATGTGTGTATGAGAGAACGATTTTGGGTGTAGCAAGCAGTGGCAATGGCTTCAGCCCAGAGAAACATTGGAACCTTTGAATAAATAAGCATTGTTCTTGCGGCTTCCACAAGAGTTCGATTTCGTCTTTCAACTACACCGTTCTGTTGAGGAGTTCGTGGAACACTTCTTTGATGACTGATTCCAACACTTTCATAAAACTGAATTAAGTCTTTGTTAACGAACTCTGTGCCATTGTCTGTTCGAACAATTCTAACAATATTGTTGAGTCGAACCTGAAGCTGTTTGATAAGTTTGATGATGACATCTGGAGTTTCGTCCTTTGTCCTCAAAAACTTTACCCAAGTAAATCGAGAGTAGTCATCAACAATGACTAAAATGTATTTCTTCCCATTTATCGTTTGCACTCTCATTGGTCCGCTCAAATCCATATGAAGGGTATGAAGAACTTCCATTACTGAGTTTGTAGGTTTTGGTTTGTGGGCATATTTTGTGCTTTTTCCTAATTGGCAAGCTGAACAAAGATGATCTTTTTCATACTTTAATCTGGGTAATCCTCTGACAAGATCCTTTCTGGAAAGGTTATTAATGGTTCCGAAGTTCAAGTGATTGAGGCGATGATGCCATAACCATGACTGTCACAATTCTCAATTTTTGGTCATTCTCAAAACAATTCATGCTTCACAATTTTATCATTTATCGTAAACTAGCTTTGCGTGTTCCAAATTCGCGTAACCCTTATGGTTTAGCGGCGAATTCATGATCATATCATCACGAACATTTCATATGGACTAAGTTTAGTCTACATTTCATTAACATCATTTGCATCATGTTAGTTCATTCATGGCATTGCATTTCACTTTAATCGCGTAAATTTTATATTAAATAAACGTTATCGCGTGAGTTATTATTTTGAGCATTTAATCCGTTACTTTCAAAAATGATCCCGACATATTTTTATACTTACATTTAGTTTATAAAAACTATATTTTGAGTTTACCTAGTGTTTTAAATTTATTTTGTACATAAATCGTTAAATTTATATTATTACGACATTTTTCTTAAAAACTACACGATAATTATTTTATCACTCAAATTTCACAAGGAATGTATTTTTACAATTTTTATGATCTCATTATACTTTATTTTGATCTACTAAAAATTTCTTTTACTTAAAAGCTACCATTTACCTTACAAGTTACATTGAAACTACACATTTTTACTTACACTTTTTCTTACAATTATACAATTATATACATAATATAAAGAAAAAAAAATATATATTGTGAAACACAATCCCCCCATATCCGGCCATGGGGGGGATGTATCTTAAATGTTGGTAAGAAAAATCTTCACTTGTTAAGACTAACACTTCACCTCAAATTCCTACCTCATTCATTCTTCACAATTATTTCACAAGTCAAATAAAGTTTTCTCTCTTGGTTTCTCATCTCTCAAAACCGGTTCTATCAAAGGTGTACAAGGGATCATCAATTTTTCAAGCTCAAGTGTTAAAAACAATCTAGGATACACTCTTATTAAGGTTTTGAAAGAAAAACCTAGAGTGTTTAGGTTAAACCTTTGTTCTAATCACCTCATCAAGTCTACTTGTAAGCATGTCATTTACATTTTTTTCATTTTTCCTTATCATTTCATAAGTATTTCTTCATATTTGGAGCAAACATGCATGACTTGTGTTGTTTATACCATTTTTACCTTGATTTTAGAGTTTTATATATATAAGGTCATCCTATAATTATTCCCTTGTTAGCTATTGGTCTTGATGATGTTTAGGAACCCATGACACCCTAAGAAGGTGTATGGTAGGATTAGATTAGCTTTGGAGTTGATTTGAAGGGATTAGAATAGGTTTAGTACGAGAAAAACTATTTTCGACAAGTATTATAAGTGGTCTGTCCTTATTTTGATTTTCTGGAAAATCCGACAGTAGGCACAAATTTTTGGCCTTGTTATTTAGAAAATATACTTTAAAACGAATCCGTGGCCGCTTGAACGGATAAAAACGGAGTTATAACGAAGAAGTTATGGATTTTACAAGTTTGACGACGAAATATATATTTTTCTGAAATTTCAGCATACTATTTTTATTTTGTACGAGTCAAAAACGAGCCTTAAGCTTTACAAATTATTTCGACTTATCAAAAATCTATTAGTATACTTTGATACGAAGCTAAGAACGTATTATGCGTAGAAAACGGATTCGAAACGACTAAGATATGCACGTTTTCATAAACTTGCCGTAACTACTATTTTCAGAAAAACTATATTATTTTACGAGACAAGTGTTACGGTAACTAAAACGACCATGTTGGAGGCTGTTTTTATCTATGACGTATAACTTTTTGGAACGAAATGTCTTCTAGTAAAATCGAGATCACCAAGCATATTTTCTAAAATGATCAACCGTTTGTATAGCGGAGTTGTAATAAATTATTTATGGTCGCTTAAACTTTGCCGAAACTCATTTTTTAAGCCACATTTTGGACAAAATCACCATCTTTAACCCTTATTATCTTTATGTTCGAGACCTTTATGTCGAAAACTCCTGAACTGAAACTTCTAGATTTTTATACAAACTTTCCAAAACCGTCGAGTTCGTTTCCTAACGTTCGACGTACACCATTTTACGACTAGTTTTTCAAAGCCATTTTTGTCACTTTCATGAAATTTCCGACGACATTGTTTTACGACGAAAAGTGATAATTTCACTATAAATCATTACGAAACCATTGTAGGATGACATTTTGACGAAAATACTTGTAAAGTGATTTAAGAATGGTCAATACGTCAAAAGAGTATTTTTCGACGATAAGTATTATTTTCAAAACTCGCAAATGGTATAAATAACATACGAAATGCATGCATAACATTACATCATAACTCATTACATATCATATCATTCGTAATAGGTCCAGATTAAAGTTTCACATCATACCTCGGTGTACTCACTCTTGTCATCATACCAATTTATCAAGTGAGTTTTCATAGCCCCACTTTCTATTATTTAATTGTTTACAAACTTTTGGGGGAGATACATGCTCAACTACTTGTTTTTATAAATACAAATACTCAAAATATTTACACTTTTATGCTACGCTATACTTTTATACATGATTGCATAATACTTGATAACATTTATACTTAATAACATGTACACTTGATTGCATTATACTTGATTGTGTTACGCTAAACTTGAAAGTCTCCTTGGATAACACACGCATTTGGGTTTCGGAGATGAAGTAGAACCAATGCTATTACTTTCCTTGTGAGTTCATACCCCGCTTTTACTCATTTAAATTCCTATAAACTATTTGGGCGAGATATATGCTTATTTATCCAAACATTTAAACTCTTTTGCCAAACAACATTACTTATACTCTAGACTTGGTGTGTGTATTGACTAGACTTAAACAAACATCCCAGCATTTATATGTTGGAAGGCCATTAATTTGGATACAGCCCAACGTGCGTCGTTGGAGGAACATCCCAGCATTTATATGTTGGAAGGCCATTAATTTGGATACAGCCCAACGTGCGTCGTTGGAGGAACATCCCATCATTTATATGTTGGAAGGCCATTTATATGGATACAGCCCAACGTGAGCGTTGGAGGAACATCCCAACACGAGTTGTTGGAAGACCCTTGTGGTGACATTTATACTTTTAACTATCTTAATGTGCATATACATGATTGTCATTCTATTTTTAGCAGTGGGTTGTAAACACACAGGTTGCAAGTTTTGTATGGGCGGAACTTGGAACTGAGTGGATTTATGATGCCTTTGCTTCGTGGACTATTTTAAGTGACCAAAAACTTTGCCTTTGTTACATAAACACTATTTTAAGGCTTTACTTGTTAACCAAACTCTATGAACTCACCAACCTTTGTGTTGACACTTTTTAGCATGTTTTATCTCAGGTATCTAAGGCATTCACTTCATGGCATGCATATGGACATATCATAGAGTCGTGGTGACGACGCGTCTCACTTGGGTTTTATAAACTTTAAAACATAGTTTGGCTTGTAACAAACTTATTTCCGCACAAGTTGATTTTCATTTGGGACCTACATTCTGTAAACTCTGATTATTTTACTTAATCGAACGATGTATTTTCCAAACGACACTTTAGGTCGTTTGATATAACTGTAACTTTGATGCTATGACAGTCCTCCCCCAAGGTATTCAATTCCGCTGCAAAACAGGTAATTTGGGGGTGTGACAGATTGGTATCAGAGCATCGGTTATAGAGAACTAGGTTGCATCGTTGACCCTAGACTATAACCACATCATCATAGCATCTCATCATATCATTATAAGTGCACATTCTTTATACATGCGGACTTATGACTCAACACCAAACATCATATGAGTCGATTAGTTCAAGCATTGCATAGTTACTCCTAAATTATACCTAGCCTGATCACCTATGTCTAATTCAGGAAGAATCATGCAATGAAGGGAGTAGTAGTCTCATATGTGTAAGCAATTCCGTAATCAAGCCAAAATTTCAAAATATTTCCTTCAAACCACTTGTTTCCAGTTTGATCCGAGTGACAGTTCTTGTCTGATGAGTTGCAAAGATCGAGCTAGAAACAAGTCGTTACCTAAACCGATTTAGCCTAATCGTATGACAGTTCTTGTTTGATGAG
This sequence comes from Chrysanthemum makinoi, assembly GCA_910596185.1. Taxonomy (NCBI): domain Eukaryota; kingdom Viridiplantae; phylum Streptophyta; class Magnoliopsida; order Asterales; family Asteraceae; genus Chrysanthemum; species Chrysanthemum makinoi. The sequence continues at coordinate 131,759,082 of OU343221.1, forward strand.
TTGTGGGATTAAGTAAAAATCGGTTACCAAAAAGTCTTTTAAAAATTTTGCTTGAGAATGGGAAAGCTTGTCTCATCGAGCCTAATCATAAGAAAGCATGTATTTAGGGTGGGAATTGCTCACGATAGCACATGAACGTATCTTGTGGGACGAGTAACTCATATGCATGAGCATTGACATAATCATTTGGACCATACACGAGCATAAACTTTTAGAACCCTTGTCGAGGTTCGAACCATAGTATCATCGATTGAATCACGAGGACGTGATTCCTCTGACATGGGAAGAATGTCACAATTCTCAATTTTTGGTCATTCTCAAAACAATTCATGCTTCACAATTTCATCATTTATCGTAAACTAGCTTTGCGTGTTCCAAATTCGCGTAACCCTTATGGTTTAGCGGCGAATTCATGATCATATCATCACGAACATTTCATATGGACTAAGTTTAGTCTACATTTCATTAACATCATTTGCATCATGTTAGTTCATTCATGGCATTGCATTTCACTTTAATCGCGTAAATTTTATATTAAATAAACGTTATCGCGTGAGTTATTATTTTGAGCATTTAATCCGTTACTTTCAAAAATGATTCCGACATATTTTTATACTTACATTTAGTTTATAAAAACTATATTTTGAGTTTACCTAGTGTTTTAAATTTATTTTGTACATAAATCGTTAAATTTATATTATTACGACATTTTTCTTAAAAACTACACGATAATTATTTTATCACTCAAATTTCACAAGGAATGTATTTTTACAATTTTTATGATCTCATTATACTTTATTTTGATCTACTAAAAATTTCTTTTACTTAAAAGCTACCATTTACCTTACAAGTTACATTGAAACTACACATTTTTACTTACACTTTTTCTTACAATTATACAATTATACAATTATATACATAATATAAAGAAAAAAAAAATATATTGTGAAACACAATCCCCCCATATCCGGCCATGGGGGGGGGGGGGGATGTATCTTAAATGTTGGTAAGAAAAATCTTCACTTGTTAAGACTAACACTTCACCTCAAATTCCTACCTCATTCATTCTTCACAATTATTTCACAAGTCAAATAAAGTTTTCTCTCTTGGTTTCTCATCTCTCAAAACCGGTTCTATCAAAGGTGTACAAGGGATCATCAATTTTTCAAGCTCAAGTGTTAAAAACAATCTAGGATACACTCTTATTAAGGTTTTGAAAGAAAAACCTAGAGTGTTTAGGTTAAACCTTTGTTCTAATCACCTCATCAAGTCTACTTGTAAGCATGTCATTTACATTTTTTTCATTTTTCCTTATCATTTCATAAGTATTTCTTCATATTTGGAGCAAACATGCATGACTTGTGTTGTTTATACCATTTTTACCTTGATTTTAGAGTTTTATATATATAAGGTCATCCTATAATTATTCCCTTGTTAGCTATTGGTCTTGATGATGTTTAGGAACCCATGACACCCTAAGAAGGTGTATGGTAGGATTAGATTAGCTTTGGAGTTGATTTGAAGGGATTAGAATAGGTTTAGTACGAGAAAAACTATTTTCGACAAGTATTATAAGTGGTCTGTCCTTATTTTGATTTTCTGGAAAATCCGACAGTAGGAACAAATTTTTGGCCTTGTTATTTAGAAAATATACTTTAAAACGAATCCGTGGCGCTTGCGGATAAAAGGAGTTATAACGAAGAAGTTATGGATTTTACAAGTTTGACGACGAAATATATATTTTTCGAAATTTCAAATATATATTTTATTTTATACGAGTCAAAACGAGCCTTAAGCTTTACAAATTATTTCGACTTATCAAAAATCTATTAGTATACTTTGATACGAAGCTAAGGACGTATTATGCGTGAAAGCGGATTCGAAGCGACTAAGATATGCGTTTTCATAAACTTGCGTAACTACTATTTTCTGAAAAACTATATTATTTTACGAGACAAGTGTTACGGTAGCTAAAACGACCATGTTGGAGGTTTTTTTTTTTTATCTATGATGTAGAACTTTTTGGAACGAAATGTCTTCTAGTAAAATCGAGATCACCAAGCATATTTTCTAAAATGATCAACCGTTTGTATAGCGGAGTTGTAATAAATTATTTATGGTCGCTTAAACTTTGCCGAAACTCATTTTTTAAGCCACATTTTGGACAAAATCACCATCTTTAACCCTTATTATCTTTATGTTCGAGCCCTTTATGTCGAAAACTCTGGCTGAAAACTTCTAGATTTTTATACAAACTTTCCAAAACCGTCGAGTTCGTTTCCTAACGTTCGACGTACACCATTTTACGACTAGTTTTTCAAAGCCATTTTTGTCACTTTCATGAAATTTCCGACGACATTGTTTTACGACGAAAAGTGATAATTTCACTATAAATCATTACGAAACCATTTTAGGATGACATTTTGATACTTGTAAAGTGATTTAAGAATGGTCAATACGTCAAAAGAGTATTTTTCGACGATAAGTATTATTTTCAAAACTCGCAAATGGTATAAATAACATATGAAATGCATGCATAACATTACATCATAACTCATTACATATCATATCATTAAGTAATAGGTCCAGTTAAAGTTTCACATCATACCTCGGTGTACTCACTCTTGTCATCATACCAATTTATCAAGTGAGTTTTCATATTTCTATTATTTAATTGTTTACAAACTTTTGGGAGATACATGCTCACTACTTGTTTTATAAATACAAATACTCAAAATATTTACACTTTTATGCTACGCTATACTTTTATACATGATTGCATAATACTTGATAACATTTATACTTAATAACATGTACACTTGATTGCATTATACTTGATTGTGTTCAGCTAAACTTGAAAAGTCTCCTTGGATAACACACGCATTTGGGTTTCGGAGATGAAGTAGAACCAATGCTATTACTTTCCTTGTGAGTTCATACCCCGCTTTTACTCATTTAAATTCCTATAAACTATTTGGGCGAGTTATATGCTTATTTATCCAAACATTTAAACTCTTTGCCAAACAACATTACTTATACTCTAGACTTGGTGTGTGTATTGACTAGACTTAAACAAACATCCCAACATTTATATGTTGGAAGGCCATTAATTTGGATCTGACCGCGTCGTCGTTGGAGGAACATCCAGCATTTATATGTTGGAAGGCCATTAATTTGGATACTGCCGCGTCGTCGTTGGAGGAACATCCCATCATTTATATGTTGGAAGGCCATTTATATGGATGACCAGCGTGGCGTTGGAGGAACATCACAACACGAGTTGTTGGAAGACCCTTGTGGTGACATTTATACTTTTAACTATCTTAATGTGCATATACATGATTGTCATTCTATTTTTAGCAGTGGGTTGTAAACACACAGGTTGCAAGTTTTGTATGGGCGGAACTTGGAACTGAGTGGATTTATGATGCCTTTGCTTGTGGACTATTTTAAATGACCAAAAACTTTGCCTTTGTTACATAAACACTATTTTAAGGCTTTACTTGTTAACCAAACTCTATGAACTCACCAACCTTTGTGTTGACACTTTTAGCATGTTTTATCGCAGGTATCTAAGGCATTCACTTCATGGCATGCATATGGACATATCATAAGTCGTGGTGACGGCTGGCGTCTCACTGGGTTTTATAAACTTTAAAACATAGTTTGGCTTGTAACAAACTTATTTCCCAAGTGATTTTCATTTGGGACCTACATTCTGTAAACTCTGATTATTTTACTTAATCGAACGATGTATTTTCCAAACGACACTTTAGGTCGTTCGATATAACTGTAACTTTGATGCTATGACAGTCCTCCCCCAAGGTATTCAATTCCGCTGCAAAACAGGTAATTTGGGGGTGTGACAATGACTTTGTTTTAGAAGCCTTTGACAGCAAGCAGATTGGTGAAGACTTCATCATGTCTTCGATAGAGATGGTGTATAGATTTGAACCACGAGTTCCTCTTAACAATTCCACACCATCAAGTTCTCTAACGAAACAAGTATGTTTTCTAAAAGCCGCTTCGAGATCGGAATCACGAAATTGACCAACGAGAAAACAAGTTATGAACAAGACTTTCAACATAATATACTTCGGAGATTACACTTTTGCCAACAACATAGTCTCCATAACCCATAATTGCTCCAAAATGGTGGTTCGAATCTAACGATTCAGATGAATTTACTCGCGAAGTTCATGAGCGCGAGCGATCTCGAGTCATATGCTTGGAACGGCTGAGTCCAGTACCTGAAGCGATTTGAGCGATCTGCAGTTGAACACAGAAAAGAATGGATAAGCGGATAATGGGACCCCCATAAGAATGGGTTCCATTTGGTTAGTAACATTGATTGGAACACCCACATCGGAAGTAGAAACAATGGAATCATCAGGGATAGATGCAGTGCTAGTGTTCGTATTAGACCTATTAAAAGTATGTTCACTTCTTAAGGGAATAGTTCTACCAGTAGGCATCCATTTCCTAATGGGCATTGATCTAGATAATTTAGTGCACAACTCATTAAGATTGAATTTCGGCGATGGTATCCATGATAACCTATGTTACTAAATTTCCTTCTGTGGGTTTCAATTGTTTTCTAACCTTCTTCCGCCATTGCTTTCTACCCTTCTTAGCTTGATTTTTTTCATTAACTATCTTAACAGGACATTTATCAGCATTAATCAAATCTGTTAATTCAAATAAGCCGTAAAAACGTTTATTTATATTTTATGATCTTCTAATGTTTTGTCGATAACAAACGTAAAATCATATTAACGAAACAAATAAAATACGTAAATGGTTTGAACTAATAGTTTCTAACATATTCACATTTTCACATAAAACACTAAAACAAGTATAAGTGATTTTATGATTTAAGTAATACATATGTACAACAACTAGTGTTTACATATTTGGATAAAATATACACATAACTAGCATGTAGTATATTGGGTAATATAAATTGGTAGAAACTTAAGTATCACAACCCATTTGGGCAAATACATTAAATGTAGTTGGGTACAACCCAAAGCCCATAACCCATGGATCTTGACCCATAACCTATTGCATGACATCATGCTTATATCATACATGTATAATATCCATAACCCATGGATCAACCCATACCCAAGTGACTAAGTGCATTGCACTCAAAGATACATTGTATCTAGCCAAAGATCCATGGTTCAACCCATGACCCATGACCCATAACCAAAAATACCCATGGGCAAGAGGAGCATTCCGGATCCCTAGCTTTGTGCTAGCGGATCCCTTGTGGTAGGGATCAGTGGGATTAGAGAGTGGGATTTTTCCTCTATAAATAGTGAGCCATTTCTTCATTATTCCTTACCCCTTTCTAACACACTTTCTCCCCCGAGTTAAATCTCACTAACCTTAGATCCAAGAGATCTATGTTTGTAGTTTTGTTTTGTGTGATCTTTTAGGTTCCTCTTAAAGGCAAGATCACCACCTTTTAAGCCGAGCAAGCTCAAGTCCATGAGTTGCCATGCTTCCTCATCATCAAGGCTACTGAAGTGTTCTTGTTGATGATTCCTTTCTTTATTCAAAGAAGTGTAGTGTTGAAGACATTAGTAAAAGATGTCTCAAGTGTCAAGACGAAGATATTAGTGATGGGTATCCATCGTCAATAGGATAAGCACTTGTGGTAGGTGCTTAGAAGTCAAGACAAAGAAGCATTAGTGAAAGGTGCTTAGAAGTCAAGACAAAGAAGAATTAGTGAAAGGTGCTTAGAAGTGAAGACACAAGACATTAGTGAAAGGTGTCTTTGTTGGGAATTAAGGTAAACTACTTGATTAGCGAAGATTACTGCAGAAGAAGAATGGATTCGTTGAAGTTATACTTGTGAGAAATGCTTGAAGATTATTGTGTTCTTGAAAGTCGTTACCAAATAGGAGAGATAAGCTCGGTATAGAGTAAAAGTCGTGGAATTAAAGATAGGTTGGCGTAGATTATGTAAGAGCTTAATCAGAATAAACAATATGATGAACAAAACAATATGATTAGTAGCATGCTTGTCTAGATGCATGCTTAGTCTATGTTAGTACTAGGAGCGTACATTAATGGCAGCTCATTTTAGGGTTTCTTGCCTATATAAGGAACCATTATAGTTTGTAATAGATAAGCTTTTCTCAAGTCTCTCAAGTCTTAAAAGATATCGAAACATAGAGTTTCTATAATCAAAAAAGATCCATAGAGGATCTAAGAGTTCTTAGTTATTATAACTTGTGTTTACTTCCGCTACAAAATACGAGTTGTAGAGATCTTCTATTAGTTTGCTTGTGATTACATAGGCAGCTTAACGATCTCCGAATGCTAAAGATCTATCAAGGTCTTTGTGTTTTCAACAAGTGGTATCGAGAGCCTCGGAAGTCTCACGATACAAGAACATTCATTCACCATGCACGGATCAGATAATGAAACTGAAGTCACCAACAAACAACACCAACACCACTTCCATGCAGCGGCTGGTCTCTCAAACGGTAATGGTAAACTTCCTTATTTGAAAAGGGAAGAATATGAACTTTGGACTATGAAGATGGGCTGGATTTCCAATATTGATTGAATGTTGTGGGAGGTTGTAAAGAAAGGATTTGAAGAAGATGATCACCACGAGGGGTGGGAAATTTATCATGGCTCCACCAAAAACTGCTGAAGAGGTACTAGCTATGCAGAGAGTACATAAAGTAAAGACCATTCTGCTTCACCATTCGAAGATCATCATGTGATTTTCATCATATGGATGATGCAAAGAACATATGGATGGCTCTCAAGGCAAGGTTCGGTGGAAATGAAGAATCAAAGAGAATGAGGAAGTCCATCTGAGAGAACAATTTCGGACTTCAATATCTCTAAGAAGAGCATAAGGATCTGACGGCGAGTTCCATAGGATCTTGAGTCAGCTGAACCAGTGAATGCAAAACGGATAATGATGACTGCAACTCAAAGTTCCTTCGATCGTTACCTCCATCATTTACATGTAGTATACTCTCAAGGGCTAGAGTTGGATATGCTTACCTTTGATGAGCTATATAACGGACTTCGAGAACCCTTGAACGATGTCGAACTCCCTACTACCGTACATCTTCGTCGGCCATGCGACTTTTGTTGGGGACATCTCACTCCAACGTGATGGTGCAAGCTCCTAGTTCCAACTATTTTCCATCGTCTCCGAGCTCCAACTACTTTCCATCATCATCTTCATCCCCTCCTCCACCACATAACCTCGTCCCTCCACCATGTTCTCAAGCTAGGTCTAGTAGTGTGATGGAGGATGTTCTTCATTCATTTGTTTCTGACTATGATACTCAGCAGTATCTTGCATATGAAGACTTTGATCAGTTGGACCTACTTGAAATGGAGGATGGCGAAAATGCATGGTGGCATTACTGTCATTGGACATCAAAAGGTTTGAAGAGCGGAAGGAAGTTTGCTTTCAAGGGAAGGAACCAGCCCGCTTTGACGGAGGAAAGTCAAGTGTTTCACTTCACCAGATGGGGCATTTCTCAAGGAATCTGAAGCACGAGAGAAAAGGAGATATTACCTTTCCTATCAGCCGAGAAAGCAATGAGACTGGAGCCAGCAGACTCTCCTCACCATGGATGAACAGGTCAACTGGACTGCACATGAACCTGTAAATAAAGAAGCTCATGATTCTGATAAGCTTGGATTGCTGGCAAGGTGTACTTGGGATGAAAGGCATGATCAGTTTGCCTTGATGGGACTATCTCGGTACCAACTGTATATTTGGTTGTAGTCTAAGATACAATGAACTTAAAAGAATGAGCTATGCTATGAAACCTAAGTTTGATGAATGCTATGTTGAAAATGAAGCTCATAAACTAGCATTAAAAACAGTTGAAAGACAAAAGGTATGGTTTCAAAAGAATCAAATAGCTTATGAAGAAAAGATAAAGGTGTTACAGTTTGATCTTGAAGTTGCCAATAATTATTTAAAAGCTGTGCGAGAAGCTAAGAATGAAGCTTTGTGTCGAGAACCTAGAGCTTAAAGAAAAGTAGGCGAGGAAATAGCTAGGAATAAACAATGGTTAATTTTAGGTGATAATCTGGCTAGAGAACTCTATAATAGTCAATCTGTAACCTCTGGCTTAGGATTAGGATTTCAAAAATATGTAGGAGTAGAAGCTAGGTATGATCGGTCGTAAATCCACACTGGGGGGTTAGCTAACTTTGTTAAAGAGGGTGATATGCATGCTGTCCCTGGACCTATTAGAGGTGAATTTATGCCCACAGACCTGTCCATCACTGTTGACTTTGATGGATCACATCATCTATATGGCAAACAGTCAAAAGACTTGCAGACCGATACCTCATCTAATGACTTTGTCTCTTGCTTCACAGCGGTGACAATTCATCGGATCAAGGGTCTACTTCCTATGAAAGCTGTGATTCAAATGAGAAGTCGACCTTTCCAAGCCGAGCTGCACCCCATCTACTTACAAGCCTTCTAAGTGGCTGAGGAATCAACTTCCAAGACAGTTTCGTCTGAAGACTTGTCTTTTAAATCTTTGAATAATCAGGTCTGTTAAAACAATTCCTTGAATGTTTCTAATTTAAGTACTTCTTCATGTAATCAAACATCTCCCTATTTGAATAAATCTTCCAAGAAGAAGACATGTTTTGTATGTGGAAGTAAATTTCATTTGATTAAGGATTGTGATTTTTATGAGCAAAGATTGGGTGCATGTGCTACTCACCAGAAACACAAATCTAAATGGACCAATGTTGCTAATATTCCACATTATGTCCCACAAGCGTATACGACTCTCATTGGAGAGAATCAGTCACCAGACCTTATGTGCAACCAACTAGCCCATACTTTAAACATGGTTATGGGCCTACATATGTTGACTCTATGTATCTTTGGGATGGGATATGGGAACACTGCTGTGAAGCCCTCGAGGTTGTTCTTGGACTAACAAGGGACCCAATTATCAATGGAGGACCAAGAACAATGGTGGATCCTCTAAATACTCTTGTCCTAAACTTGTGATCCACAAAGCAGTTCAAGTCAGTAATGACTTGAACCTCCATTGTATACTAACAGTTTGTATATATTTTGTGGTTGATTGTAGGATCATCCCCTTAAGCATAAGAATATTGGTATTGTTGATAGTGGTTGTTCGGAAGCATGTCTGGGAACAGGGATATGATGCACAATTTTGTCCCTATTGAAGGAGGAGGCAATGTAACTTTTGGAGGTAGTGATGGTAGTATCACGGGAAGGCACCATAAAGACACCTCATCTAGATTTTGAAAATGTGTACTATGTTAAGGAACTTCAGCATTTCAACTTGTTCTCTGTTTCACAAATATGTGACACTAAGAACAAAGTCCTCTTCACAGAGAATGAATGTCTTGTGCTGTCTAAAGACTTCAAACTCCCCGAAGAAACTTCAATTCTACTAAAAGTTCCTCGCACTCACAACTTATACACATTCAACCTTAATGAAGTTCAACCTGATGGTGACCTCACATGTTTGGTGGCTAAAGCATCACTTGGTGAATCCACAAAATGGCATAGGAGGATGGCGCATGTGAATTTCAAGACCATTAACAAACTCTCTAACATGAGTCTGGTTGAAGGTCTTCCCACCAAAGTTTTACCAATGATCATAATTGTGTCGCTTGCAATAAAGGAAAACAACACAGAGCCTCTTACAAAGCTGTCAATGCTATGAGCACATCATGAACCTCTTGATTGCTTCACATGGATCTGTTTGGTCCAACTCAAGTCAGAAGCATTGATCATAAGTACGTCTGTTTGGTGATCACGATGGCTATAGCGATTTTGTTGGGTTTTCTTTCAGAACCAAAGATGAAACATCTCAAGTCTTGTTAAATCACACTTGTTGAAAATCAGTTGAACAAAAAGGTCAAAGGTATTCGGTGTGATAATGGGACAGAGTTTAAAAATGTTGTTCTTATAGAACTCTGTGGGTCAAAAGGCATAAAACGGGACTATAGTAATCCAAGAACACACAACAAAATGGGGTGAAGAAAGAAAGAATAGGACCTTAATAGAGGTTGCAAGATCCATGCTTAGACTCTAACCCCACTATGTTCGGATTGAAGCTGTTGGCCTGCTTGCTATGTGCTAAACAGGGTGTCCATTACTAGACCACAACTCAAAACCCCATATGAACTTCTCTTTGGGAAGGTTCCTGTCATTCACTACCTAAAACCTTTTGGTTGTCAAGTGACCATTCTGAACACAAGTGATCCATTGGGAAAGTTTGGTGAGAAGGCTGATGATGGTTATATTGTGGGCTATTCAGCTCATAGTAAGGCATGGTGGTGTACAACTTGCAAGCCAAGAAAATAGAGGAGAACCTTGAGATTTTTGGAAGATCACCTAATGTTCAAGGACAAGGTCATTCATGGTCCTTTGATCTTGACTACTTAACTGATTATCTGGGTTACCACAGACATTTGGCTAACCAAAGGTCCTCAAGTGTCTCCAACTAACAATGAGGTCCCCAGATGATGGCTCTGAAAATGAGATTGAAGATGATGAGCAACCCATACTTGTACCTTCTTTCTCCCTAAAATATTGCAGGTACCACCTCCAAAGATACTGCTGATTCGAGTGATGAAGATGACTCTCATTATGCTGAGGACCTTGCTAGGCTCCGACTCAAAATTTGCAGCTAAGCTTGACGAGCGAATGGAGAGGTTAATAATGAAGGAGTCGGTAGAAACCATGTTTCTACTGAAGTTGATTCTGTCACACCTACCTTCCCCAAATCTGGCGAAGGCTATGCGTTCCTTCTCAGTATCTTCAGACTTTGGTGAACCCTATACACGCTTTCCAAAACCTTCAGATCTTGGAAATCATCAAACCAAAGCTGGCATCTTCACCTCACCCTCGTATGATGCTGAATTTGAGCCAACCATCACTAATCTTGACTCATCCATTGAAGTCAACCCCTCCACTACTCAGCGGATCAACATTGCTCATCCTCAATCCAACATCATAGGTGATCTTCTGCGCAGGTTAGAACTAGAAGGGCTATCATCACAGTCCTCAGGTTTGGACAGATTGCTTTTCTCTTATGTCTCCAACCAGCAAAGAACAATCACCACAGACCTCAAGCATTGTCTATTTGCTTGTTTTCTCTCTCAAGTGGAACCAACTAGTGTTTCTCAAGCTCTCAACGATTCAAGGCGGCTCGAAGCAATGCAAGAAGAAATGCAACAATTTCACAATCAGCAGGTTTGGATTTTGGTTCCACTCCCTGATGGCAAATATGCCATTGGGACAAAATGGGTTTTGAAGAATAAAAGAGATGCTAGGGGTGTTGTGATCAAAAACAAAGCAAGGTTGGTAGCTCAAGGCTTGAGACGAAGGGATTGATTATGATGAAGTGTTTGCACCTGTTGCCCGAGTTGAAGCAATTCGCATTTTCTTGGCATATGCTTCATACATAGGTTTCATGGTGTATCAAATGGATGTCAAGGGTGCTTTTCTGTATGGTGAGATTGAAGAAGAGGTCTATGTCACTCAACCCAAGGGATTTGAAGACCCTGATCACCCAAATCATGTCTACAAAGTGGTTAAAGCTCTTGGCTACACATCGGCACCTAGAGCTTGGTATGCTCGGCTTTCATCGTTCTCTCTGAAGCATGGCTATAGAAGAGGTGCTATTGATAAAACTCTGTTCCTCAAGAAGAATTACTCGGACATCATTTTGGTGCAAGTGTATGTGGACGACATTATTTTTGGTTCCACAAACGAAGCTTGGTGCAGGGGATTCGAGGAACTTATGAAGGGTGAATTTCAAATGAGTGCTATGGGAGAGCTTACATTCTTTTGGGTCTCGAGTTGTGAAACAGGATGGCATCTTTATCAGTCAAGATAAATATGTGAGGGACATTTTGAAGAAGTTTGGTATGGAAGGTGTTAGGACTGCCACAATACCTTATGAAGCTCCAATAAGCAAATAATGAACCGATCTACACGTGAATGTTCATCATGCAGTCCATGATTGGTTCATTGATGTATGTGACAGCTTCAAGACCTGATATTACATTTGCTGTGAGTGTTTGTTCTCGACATCAAGTCACTCCACTTGCTTCCCATCTCAATACTGTCAAGAAGATCTTTAAGTACCTCAAAGGCCAACCTCTTTTAGGCCTTTGGTACCCAAGAATCTCTTTCAAGTTGGAAGCATATAGTGACAGTGATTATCTGGTGCAAATCGGATAGAAGATCCACAGGCGGTACACTTGATTTCTTGGCAAGAGGTTGATTTCTTGGCAATGCAGAAAAACCATCGTGGCCACCTCAACTCTCTGAAGCAGTACGTTGCTCTGCAAATTCTGTGGACAAGTCCTTTGGATTGTTCTTTGGACTATGGGTACAACTTTATGAACACTACAATTCATATAGATAATCAAAGTACCATCTGCATAGTCAAAAATCCAATTTTTCACAGTCGAACGAAACACATTGAAATCAGGCACCACTTTATAAGAGATGCTTATGTAAAACATTTGATAAAAGTGGCTAAAATCCATACTGATGATAATGTGGCGGACTTGTTAACAAAAGCGTTTGATGGACCAAGGTTTCAACACCTCGTGGTCAATATTGGAATGTTAAACCCTTGATTGCATAGTTTGAGGGGAGGCATAGGCCTCGGGGAGATATGCCTCAGGGGGGATTTTGTGCAAACTCGCATTATTTTGTATATTAGTTTGTATTCTATCACTAACTACTAATATTTCTCTAGTTTGTTTGTTTTTGTTGTTGTGTATGTTGTTGTGTCCGTTTTGCAGTTGTCTGTACTGCATTTTGTCTGTTCATTATCTGGATTGCAGTCTCTTTTGGATCTTGAAGCTAATGACTCCACTTTCATTATAGAAGGGTCTACTGCTGATTTTCCTGATGGAAATTCAGATGAGGTGTTAGAGTGGAAATTAAAGGATGATGAGATGAATGTTCTTCTTCGAAGGGACTCCACTTCAATAGAATTCACCTTTCTAAAGGAAATTCTACACTTGGTAGACAGGCGAGACTTACTTTCTCTGTTCACTCAAGTTAACACCTATTATCGCAACAAGGCACCACAAGGTTCTGGATGATCTTACCGGAGATCTTCAAGTTCTGTTCAACTCCCACATTCCCAATAGCAAAGCATCTTCCATTTGGGAAAACTCACATCGGTGGAAGCTTACAGCCTGGAGATTCTATCCTCTCCCTCGTGTGCATGTGCTTGAGACTAAGGGTGGAATCACTGCTGCATGTTTTACGAAAAGAAAGTATCCCTTGCCCCAAAGACTTATGGAAAGATCTGAGTCAAAATTGGAAATTCCTCCAGATCACTGTGGGAAATGAAAACAGATGCTTTAACAAGGTGGGATTGATCAAAACTCAACTCCAACAACTGCAATAGGCCTATTCTTCATCCATATCAGGACACTTGGTACTCTCTGCACTACTTTGTTTTGTTCATTTAGTTTGCTTTATTTATGTTATTTGTCTATTTATGTCTAAGTTTTTTTTAGGTAAAAGACTTTCATAAAAAGAAAACTCACAAAAACATCATTTTAGAAATAGTGATAGCGTTTATTTAATAAAAATTAAGTTTTAATTTTCCTTTTCAACTTATTATTAATCTCTTTCAGTTTTATAAATTTTTCTTAGTAAAAAAACTAACTTTTATGCGAGGTTTGTTTGTTGTCCAATTTTGATGGTCTTTAACTCACCGGATGTACCTTGTGTATGTCAAAGAGTTGGCTAGTCCAAAGGGTACAGCTTTGGTAAAGACACAACAAATCTGTTGATAGCTGTAATGGTTTGCTCAAAATCATAGGGTATGCAACCACCCATGCTTAACTGCTGAGGGTTGTATGGTCATCAATTCACCATGGTCTATTCCTCTTTGGAATCCAAGAATTGGCTACCCGCATGTATATGGCATGTGGTAAAGGCAACTGAATCCATATTTGGTTCTCAATTCACCAATTCTAAGAATTGACTAGATCTGAGCAAACGGCTACAGGTAAAGACAAGACAAATCCGTTTATATGGTTGTTGGTTTGCCAATAAATCAGATGGTTATCAATGTACCATAGTTTTCGAACCTAAACATGTGGCTACTCCAGTAGTAATGGCTATTGGTAAAGAGACATCAAACCCATTAATTTCAATGATTCACCTCTCACAGGAGTTAACACACATGGAAGTGATGAGAATAGTATGAAACTTATATGTTTTGATGTACATGGTGTCATATGTTCTTTGCCAAAGATCGGCGTATCACAGTTCAATCATCATAGAGATGTTCCTCTTTTCTTTGTTGGCGATGTTTGAACACAATCCTCAACAATTTTACAAGATCTATCACGGAAACTGGAACTTAACCTTGTCAAATTCGGTTTAGGGGAGGATTGTTGGGAATTAAGGTAAACTACTGATTTTGCCGAAGATTCTGCCGAAGAGATTCTGCCGAAGAAGAATGGATTCTGCCGAAGTTATACTTCAGCTGATGCTAAAGCGAGATATTGTGTTTCTTTGAAAGTCTGCATTACGTAGGAGAGATAAGCTCATTATAGAGTAAAAGTCATTGTGGCAGCGCCGTATTAAAGATAGGTTGGCGCCGTATTATGTGAAAGCTTAATCTGAATAAACAATATGATGAACAAAACAATATGATTAGTAGCATGCTTGTCTAGATGCATGCTTAGTCTATGTTAGTACTAGGAGCGTACATTGTAAACGCTCATTTTAGGGTTTCTTGCCTATATAAGGAACCATTATAGTTTGTAATAGATAAGCTTTTCTCAAGTCTCTCAAGTCTTAAAAAGATATCAACATAGAGTTTTCTATAATCAAAAGATCCATAGAGGATCAAAGAGTTCTTAGTTATTATAACTTGTGTTTACTTTCCGCTACAAAATACGAGTTGTAGAGATCTTCTATTAGTTTGCTTGTGATTACATAGGCAACACTAACGATCTCTGAGTGCTTAAAGATCTATCAAGGTCTTTGTGTTTTCAACAGTCTTGTAGATCTAGTCAAAGGCATTAGTGAAAGGTGCCTTAGATGTACACTCGATATGGTGTGTTTCGATGTACAAAATAGACTAGCATTAGATCCAAGGATATTGATATCCTTGATGATGTTGTAAAGGAGTAGATCTCCTTTGGGATTAGTCGTTGGTGTAGTGTGGTAGTAGTTCCTCCATTGCAATGGAACTAGGTGCTTAGCCTAGTACCTAATAAAGGGTAGGCGACGTTGTGAAGGTGTAGTTCACCTTGGAGTGAAAGAACTAGGTACTTAGCCTAGTACCTTATAAAGGGTAGGCGACATTGTGTAGGTGTGGTTCACCTTGGAGTGAAAGAACCCGGTGGTTAGGCTAGCACCGGAAAAAGGGTAGGGGACGTTGTGAAGGCTTCTCCGCCATAAGGAGATTGGTGTAGTGATTACGAACTCTCGGGTAGGTGACTCGGGGAGTGGAGTAGGGCAAGGAAGGTGTCCTTGTAGCCGAACCACTATAAATACTCGTGTTGTGGTTTTGTGCTTCTTACTCTTATCTTTTCATTACTTACCTCTATATGCTTGTTTATCAACATCCAACACACACATCCAAATAGATTGTCATAAGTCGATCTAAATAGTTTAAAAGGAAGTTTTAATTGGCAAAACTATTCAACCCCCCTTCTAGTTTTCCACAATTGGCATCAGAGCTTCGTTACCATGTTTCTTGAAGTATATTGTACTTTAAAAACTTGATACGATCCATAGTTAATTGAAAACTACAAAGAAGGTTTTTTATAAAAACAAACACCATGTTTTTCAAAACTATATGTTTTGATGTTGATTTGATAACACCATTTTTCTTATTTACTTTTTCATTTAATTGCACTAATCTTCTTTGTCATGTTGATTAGTCAAAGCTCATACCCACCAAGCTTTAGGAGTCGATTGGTAACAAGAATACCTTCCTTAAGAAGGTATCTTGAACGCAAAGGAGCGGGAATCGTCTAAGTGACATTTCTTTGTGTCATTTGTAAAAACATTCCTAAGTGCGCTAGAGTACGATTTTCTTTTACTTTGCTTGATAATTAAGTATACCTATTTAGGTATTTATATGATTATCTTTTGTGCTTATACATGTTTTACATGAAGCTTCATTAGGAAGCCGTTTTCTCACATACGTGTTTTATTTCTCGCCTAAAGTCGTGGTATATAAAACTTTGTTTTGTTTCTTTTAAATCCAATAATAAAACAAAAACACGAATTTCAAAAATTCCTCCTTCCCTATAAATAACCCCACCGTCGACCAACTCTACCAAAACCTCACTTTTTCAAATCTTCCAAATTCAAAAATTTCATCTTCCTCCTCATCTCAACCGAAACCAAGAAGATCCGTCTTCAACATGGTTTACATCGCACTCGTCCTTATCGCCCTAACACTCATCGCACTTGTGTTCCCTATGATGAAGTTCACATACGGAGACATTTACTTTGTGTTGTTAATCTACATTGGGGTTATATACCCAATCCTTTGTATCATCCTTAGTATTGAAATGCAATATTACTAGTTTATTATTATCATAATGTGTTTGTCACTTATTTTGATTTATATGTTTTATATTCTTTCGTGATACATTAGAAGTCATGTATGCATGCTAAAAGAAAATGTAGGATAAAACATATTTCGTGGTATAAAACTGGAAAACCTATGTTTCTGTTACTACAGATCCACGGATCCCGGAAGATATACTAGCCGGATCCCTCTTGTTAAAGAACCGTGGGATCTGTCCTACTGGAAAACGGTTTTTCATGCAAATAAAAAACCACTATCTTTCTAAATGTAATAATCCACTAGAAAGTCAAAACCTTGAGTAAGTTAAAATGTTAAATACCATTGTTAATAAAAATCTAGTAAAAACATTAGATTATCATAGGTTAACCACAAACATCTCTTTTTATTAACTTATCATTTCTATAGGTTCAACTATGACACATGAATATGAGTTTGATTTTTCACTCACTAGCGTCTACACTCCGAACATCTCTCTCGAACCCAACACACCTGGCAATCATGTCCGTGGGTTCAATAATCTCGAAAACCGTCACTTCCACGAAGGACGTATTGTAGATACCTCTCTACAATTCGAAAAAGGTATCAATACCTCCTCGAGCCATAGGACTAGAATGTCTTCTTGAAATCAACGAGAAGATATGTCCAAGGTTCATAATGGAATTCTTCGTCAAGTCGAACTCGTTCGTAACGAGGATCACTCTCTATCTCTTTGGTTTTATCTCAAAAACCAAAAGTTCACTCTAACCCTTGGGCATTTTTCTTACATCCTCCGGATTCCAAATCATGGACAATGTGCCTTCACCGAAGATTGGTCTCTTGATTCTCTCTTCAACTTTCGTGAAGAAAATAGTCCATATTGTTCACACATACCCTCTCCGGAAGATTTAAATCGCATAATATGCAAACCTCGACCATATTACTCCGATCCAAACATTATATTTACAAGGGATATTCGAGAAGAGTACAAGCCTCTTGCACTCATCCTAAGTGAAAATGTTTGGAGTCTTAGGGGAAATCGAGAAATTCTTCCCGCTTGTTGTGCTCACATGTTGTACTGTTTGCTAACACAACAACCATACAATCTCGTCTACTTCTTGCATGAAGGCGGTTGCAAATCTTCAAGGCTCCAAGAATAAACTCATCCCTTATGAAATGTTCTTGACACGCCTATATCATAATGTTATGCACTTCCATCCTCAATTTCAAAGTCCGTTGTACGTACTTGTGAACAAGATGATTGAACCGCTAAACATATCTCTCATGAAGACTTTCTTCATTCTTGATTCCACCAACACTCATCAATCACATAATGATCCTTCTAGCGAAAACACTCAAGGAACCTAGTAGTATTCCAAAATAGGATCAAATCTCTTATACTCGTGCTTTATCAATGTAATCCAATTTCTTTCATGAAATAAAACATCTTACATTTGATATCTTAGTATTAGAACTCCTTTTAGACTATCCTTGAGATATAATGCATTGTCAATATCATTGCATACCTTTAGTAAAGGCCCTACTGAGCAGATAGGCGGATCCCAAAGTTTGTACTAGACGGATCCCTACACTTAGGGAACCGTGGGATCCGGCAAACAGAAAATGCAATTGCAAGCATTATATTTCAAACATATCCTTAGAACACCTCACACTAAGCTAAACATAGTGTATTAAGGCAAATTAAGTCCTTATCAAGATAGGTTGATCTTTCCTACTCATACATAACTCACCTAGATCACACTCTAAGAAGCTTGTAGATCTACCGTTTCGCTTTTATTCCATTACTCTTCCGCTCTTAAAATCACACTTCATTTTCTACTTGAAATCTTTCGATTATAGCAAAATTGATCATAAATCATCCTCACCTCAAAATTGATCAAAGTTGATCAAAATCTAGTTTTCCATCTCAAAGCTTCTAGGATATTTTTCAAAACACTATCCTAAGACACAACCTGATCTTTAGGATCATTTAGCTTCAATTGACACTCTAAATCTTTAGTGTCATCCTTGCTCATCCATTGGTACTCTTGAAAGTTCCAAATCCTTCCATAATTAACAATCATTAGCTACATCACTCATTACCTTTAAGTACTCAAGCACCCCTTCATTTAAAACACTTAGGAGGACTGAAACACTCAAGATGATATATGTCTTAGATCTTAGAAACATCATTTCCACTCTTTCATAACTGCTGAAAGCCGGATCCCTAGGATTAGCCTAGACGGATCCCTCTGAGGACGGAACTGTGGGATCCGAATGACAGTTTATGTCAAATCTTGCTAAAACAATCATTTCAACTAATCTTCCTAACTCAAACACTCCATCTCATCTTATATGAATTCCTAGATCAGTGCAACCTCTGAAGTTGACTCTTGTTCATGTTAATCATCACATTCCAATGAATCCTAGTGGCTTAAGACTTAAATGCACTTGCCAAATCTCTTGGTTTATAAACCACTTTGTTAGGACCTCCATAGTCATCACTCTCATCCTAACTTTCAGCCCTTGCAACCTCTTGAAATCATCTCATCATGAGGAAAACCCCAAGTAGTAACTTATCCACCAAAGAACCACCCATGAAAAAGGCTCGTGTTATACACGAAATCTCTTCAACCGAATCATCTCCGGTCAAGCCAACAAATGATAGGATCCTTCCTCATCTAATCAAACCAATTCCTAAAAGGATAGTACCCACAAAACTACCAATGCCAAACACCACCATACCTAGGCCAAACAATATTATCTCCACTAAACCATCACCATTGGTTCCTAGAGCTATTTCATTTACATCCCCACTATCATCACCACACCTCTACAATTTAGAGGACTTGCCTCCTAGGCCGTCTCACCCGCTTCCGCCGACAACATTCTCCTCATTAGGAGGAATAATAGTTCAAAATCAAGGTGTTGAGTCAACACTTGCTCCGGCTTCCTTTTCGCCGTTTCCATCATATAATCCCATTTGGATTATGAGAAATCATCAAATTCAACCACCCGATCATATGGAAGTTGACACTTCTCTACCACCACCATCATTATTGGTTGAGTCATTCTCAAATGTACCTCCACCAATCCCTCCATCGTTTAAAGCTCCACAAGCCGCTTCACATGATCCTTCGCATCAAGCCATTTCATTTCTTCCACCACCACTACCTAGCCATGACAAAGATTGCTATCATTGTCAACATGTTGAAAGTTTGATACATGAAGTACGAGAAGACCAACGTTTCATGTTCTATCATCTCCTCGAACGTTTTGACGAGATTAAACCTAAACAAAACTTGAGCTAGAAGATTTTAGTGGTGTCCTAGCATCAAGCATTAGTTGGTCTAGAAATTCCTAGTCATGTATTGTCTATTTTCTTATTTTTAGAGTCGTGTATATCATAACTCTTGTTTTATTAAATGATATTACATGCTACTTGCTATATTTCTGAGTATATGAGTATATTATACAATCCATATCTCACTTTGGTTATACCACCATTTGCTGATTTTATTCATCAGCCATACGGATCCGTTTAGTTTGCCTAGACGGATCCCTACTAGGTGGGAACCGTGGGATCCGTGAGACAGGAAACTATTTTCCTAATAACTTGGACCACATTTGCAGGAAATTGTGAATTATACTTGTTTTCTAACCCTTGTTTTGCAGTTATTCAATTAACACATGAAGAATTTGACACCCTAAAGCTAGGGGGAGCTTGGTGTTAAAACAATACGTTGCAAAATTACTTGCAATCTTAGATTTACATTTCATGACTTCCCGTTGCAAAATTGCAATCTTCTAGGGAGAGCACACCCGTCACATAGACATAATCTTTTGCAAAAGTTAGTTGCAAATGAACTAGATTAGAATTAGTTTCTTGACGCCCTTACTTAGGGATGGACTCGTCAAGGGGGAGTAACGACGAGATCCTTTCCCGTTACTTGCTCTCTATTTCTTTTTACTTTTACTTCTTTCACATGTTTTTCTTAAAACGATGTGTTGCTTTCCTTCAAACACTTTTGTTTTCGACAAAAGGGGAAGAAAGTAAAAACTACAAATTCAAACTTTTACGAATTTTAGCTTTTCCTTAAAATAATTTTATGTTTTGTCATCAACAAAAATTGGGAGATTGTTAATACAAATAAGCCGTAAAAACGTTTATTTATATTTTACGATCTTCTAATGTTTTGTCGATAACAAACGTAAAATCATATTCACGAAACAAATAAAATACGTAAATGGTTTGAACTAATAGTTTCTAACATATTCACATTTTCACATAAAACACTAAAACAAGTATAAGTGATTTTATGATTTAAGTAATACATATGTACAACAACTAGTGTTTACATATTTGGATAAAATATACACATAACTAGCATGTAGTATATTGCGTAATATAAATGGGTAGAAACTTAAGTATCACAACCCATTTGGGCAAATACATTGAATGTAGTTGGGTACAACCCAAAGCCCATAACCCATGGATCTTGACTCATAACTCATTGCATGATATCATGCTTATATCATACATGGATAATATCCATAACCCATGGATCAACCCATACCCAAGTGACTAAGTGCATTGCACTCAAAGATACATTGTATCTAGCCAAAGATCCATGGTTCAACCCATGACCCATGACCCATAACCAAAATACCCATGGGCAAAGAGGAGCGTTCCACGGATCCTTAGCTTTGTGCTAGCCGGATCCCTTGTGGTAGGGATCCGTGGGATCCGGGGAACAGTATGATTTTTCCTCTATAAATAGTGAGCTATTTCTTCATTATTCCTCACCCCTTTCTAACACACTTTCTCCCCTGAGATAAATCTCACTAACCTTAGATCCAAGAGATCTATGTTTGTAGTTTTATTTTTGTGTGATCTTTTAGGTTCCTCTTAAAGGCATGATCACCACCTTTTAAGCCGAGCAAGCTCAAGTCCATGAGTTGCCATGCTTCCTCATCATCAAGGCTACTGAAGTCTTCTTGTTGATGGCTCCTTTCTTTATTCAAAGAAGTGTAGTGTTGAAGACATTAGTGAAAGATGTCTCAAGTGTCAAGACGAAGATATTAGTGAAGGGTATCCATCGTCAATAGGATAAGCACTTGTGGTAGGTGCTTAGAAGTCAAGAGAAAGAAGCATTAGTGAAAGGTGCTTAGAAGTCAAGACAAAGAAGCATTAGTGAAAGGTGCTTAGAAGTGAAGACACAAGACATTAGTGAAAGGTGTCTTGTAGATCTAGTCAAAGGCATTAGTGAAAGGTGCCTTAGATGTACACTCGATATGGTATGTTTCGATGTACAAAATAGAATAGCATTAGATACAAGGATATTGATATCCTTGATGAGGTTGTAAAGGAGTAGATCTCCTTTGGGATTAGTCGTTGGTGTAGTGTGGTAGTAGTTCCTCCATTGCAATGGTACTAGGTGCTTAGCCTAGTACCTAATAAAGGGTAGGCGACGTTGTGAAGGTGTAGTTCACCTTGGAGTGAAAGAACTAGGTACTTAGCCTAGTACCTTATAATGGGTAGGCGACGTTGTGTAGGTGTGGTTCACCTTGGAGTGAAAGAACCCGGTGGTTAGCCTAGCACCGGAAAAAGGGTAGGCGACGTTGTGAAGGCTTCTCCGCCATAAGGAGATTGGTGTAGTGATTACGAACTCTCGAGTAGGTGACTCGGGGAGTAGAGTAGGGCAAGGAAGGTGTCCTTGTAGCCGAACCAATATAAATACTTGTGTTGTGTTTTTGTGCTTCTTACTCTTATCTTTTCATTCCTTACCTCTATATGCTTGTTTATCAACATCTAACACACACATCCAAATAGATTTACATAAGTCGATCTAAATAGTTTAAAAGGAAGTTTTAATTGGCAAAACTATTCAACCCCCCTTCTAGTTTTCCACAAAATCATTCACACCACATTCAAGATTAGTAACAGAAACCACGCAATCATCATTACATGTTTTGCCAAAAGTATCAGAATTCACATTAATTACAGTACGCTTAGAGCTAACACTAGAATCAACACGATTCGTTTTATTCAAATTCTCCCTAAGGTGATCTTCTACTCTCTTCCACTGAACATTCCTAGCACGCAAGGTCCTATCATTCTTTGTGTTGCCTTGAGGCTTTGACCCGCTTGCTTTGGTGTCACTTCTTACTCCTGTAGAGGGAATTGGAACATTAGTTGGTTTTGCTACCTTTTGCATTCCTGAACTAGAAGTGCAGGGATCTGAACTACTTGAAGGCACATTGAAATTCACTTTCTTAATGCTGGGCATCGAATGGTTTGTATACTTAGCACTAGGCATGGAACAAGGCATCACAGCTTTATCTTTTGCACCTACGGATTTAGGACATGTTGCCCTTAAACATTCTAGCAGTTCTTGAGATCGTTTGGCCTGAATGCAAGCAAACCTAATCTCTCTATCAAGTGGCTTATTTATGAAATCCTCTTCTACAATCTCACAGAGACATTCTAGACTATCCTTAAGGTGAGCAATATGGTTATGAAACAAAAGTTTGTTATTTCTAAGATAAGGAGGAATGTATTTAACAGTCACAGTATATTTGCAGTCTGCAGATGACTTTGATGCAACATTCTCATTAAAGACAAGTGGCAATTTCCCTTTTTCCTGACTCCTCAGATTCTCAATTTCCTTTTGTAAAGATGTGATTTTTTCGTTGTTCTTGTCACGAGTAACTTTCATTGAATCATATAACTCTTTAAAGTGTCGTTTAACCTTTTCATTTTCTTCTAGAAAACTCTCATTTTCTTTTTGTAAAACATTAACCAAGTTTTGAAGATGAAATGTTTGAGAATACTGAGAATCTAAAGGAGGAGGCATTTGGGAGCTAGTCACGTTGTTCTTTTCATCCTTTAATTGTGAAATTTGGGTTCTCATTTTTTTTATCGTGTTACAATGAGCTCGAATCTGTTCATCACGTTTGCTTATTTCAAAAACTGCATCAAATTCAGGAGCATCCAAGGATGTCTTGATATTTGAGGTTTTAACATTTTCTTTTAGATGTTAATATTTTAATTGTAAATCAAGATGCTTAACTTCTAGTTTAGAATAATGTTTCACCAGGTTATCATGATCATCCTGTTCAATTTTCTCATGCAATTTAGAGTTAGTTTTTTCAAGCTCAATGACACGATCATGGGAGACTTTCAGAGCAACAGATAATTCATGAAATTGAGATGCATTAATTGAACAATTCATGGCAGTGTAAAACACATCTTGAGTGATACATTCAGAGATCAGATTCTCATTCAAGGTGTGCCAGTTCTTCCTCTCAATCTCATTGTATTTTAATTCACGCTCATAGTCATTGACTTCAACTATCATAGCATCAAATTCCTTTTCCATTTCTTTAATATCTGAATCTATCCCCTTTTTAAGACTCTCAAATTGACCTTTTAATTTTTTAAAGAAAGGCACGACCTCAGTTAAATAACATTCTTTAGTTTGCTCAAAACCCCTTTCCCCTTCAGTTATCCATGTAGGTGTGATTCTCTTCTTACATGTCTTCTCAAAATCAACGAATAGTTGATAAACAACATACATGCTGATTAAGGTCTTGCTATTAGTAGCAATAGTTCTAGGAACTAAGTGCATTGGTGTATTTGGATGATACACAATAGCTACAGGCATTTTCCTAAAGGGAGTGTTTGTTTCAACAAGTACATTAATTTTTTGTTTATCCATGTCCTTTTTCCAAAAAACTTGTTCTAGGGTTAATAGAGTTTGAGCCTTAAACTTGTTCAGGGAGATCCAATTTTCCTTAGTGTAATCATGGGGTTTGATTGTTATGTTATTCTCTTTACACGCAGGATCATTAAGCTTCTTATCCATTTTCTCCCTAGATACATCATCTAATTTTCTATCCTCTTCCGTGCTTCCTATACATGATGGTGTTTGCCTGGGCTTAAGAATCTCATTGCCATCATAGATTACCTTCTGAGCTTCTCTTGCTATCTTACCATACTCAAAGTTGGGTTCCTTAATAATGGGAATACTATGCTTATCGCTTAAAACTCTATGCTTAGTGACCATGTGAGCATTCTGAATGGTGTTCCCTTGTACATACAACTTATTTTCAAGCTTGTTTTTCAAAGTCTTCAGATTAGAAAAGTCATTCAAAAGTTTTGATTCCTTAGCGTTAAATTCTTGTTTAAGCACTTTAACATTTTCTTGAAGCTCTTGCTTTTGCTTAACAGTTTTAGAAAGCTATTCTTGTAAGGAGTTTAACTCTTGTTTTAACACTTCTTCTCTAAAATTACTTTTTCTAATAATTGTACGCATTTGGTCATCCATTTCCTGCTCACGGGTAGTTAACTCAAACTTAGCACGTTGTTCATAAATAGCAACTTGTTCTTTATAGGCATTCAGTTCAGAGATAATAGAATCATCAGTGGCACATGCAGTGTATTCATCAAAAACATAGTCATCATTGACTGCAGAAGATGCATTACTTGGTACAATCTCACTTTCACTTTGCTTCACATATTGATCATATGGGAAAATATAGCTATTACCCTCATCATCAATATCTGATTCATTAGTTTCAAGAGATTGTACTTTATTATTCATCTTTTGCTCATCAACTTCATCATATAATTTTAATACCTCTGAAATGATTGAATCTTTGGATGGGCCAACCTGTTGTGGTGAAGAGACATTTGGAGAGACCATAGGTGAGATGCTAGCCATGAAGATTGTCTGGGCAGTAGGTTCATCATTGACATCAGAGTCAAATGCATCACAGTCTGCAACTTGAAAGGCATTTTGACGATTGTGACCTATTTCCTGAATTGGCTGCTCATCTACATCAGCATCATATGTCTTAGCATTCTCTTTTGCAAGAAAAAACAACTCCTTTTCATCTAAAGTTGCTCCATTATCCTGAGCTTGCACAAGCAACATCTTGTCTCTAAAGTATTCTGCATTCTGTGGACGTTTTGGAGATGTGCAGTTCCTTGCAATATGTCCCTCACCACCACAGTTGTAGCATTTGATTGACTTTGCTTGTCCTTGATTTGGATTCCTTCCACAATTCTGATTTGCCACATATCCTCTAACAAATCCACCTCTTCCCTGTTCATACTGCCTTTCTTGAACTGGTTGCACCATAACCTTCCCATCTCTGACAGTAGCTTGATTGTGTGGATTGGATGCTGTTCTGAGGTTATTGTTGGTGTGTGGGAGAGAGTTTATGTTTTGACTAACCATGAGAGACAGTTGATTGATGAAGTTTTCCATGAGTGTGTTTGAGTCGGGAGGCTTATATGCTGGATCAGGGATGAGCTTGTAATTACCATTACCCATGGGTATGACTTGAGAAGCTTTGGTGGTAATTCCAACATTGGTGTAAAAAGTTGTAGAGTCATTTGATGAACTAGTTTCTCCCTGCTTAGATTTGAACTTTTCAAGAATCCTTCGTTCAAACATAGCATGTCTCTCATTCTGAAGAAGGAAGGCATACTTGCTCATAGTTGGTGTTCTTCAATCCTTTGGTTAGCTTCACAGAGGTGACAAACTTGTACCATTCGGGATTCATGTTGTTCACAAACTTTGAGTTCAACTGAATATTTGGCATGGTCATTTTGATATTCCTCATATCATTTACAAGCTTGTGGAATCTCACGTAGTATTCATAGACACTTTCTTCTGGTTTCATCTTAAAGTGCTCAAATTCATCATACACCTGTGATTCTCTGTCTTCCTTGGTTAATTCGAACACGAGAGAAGCATTTTGACATTATCCCAAATAGCCTTGGCTTCAGTGTTGTGATTGATAAGCTTGTAGATATCTTTTGGAAGACCCTCAAGTATAATGTTTGAAGCCCCGATATCAGCATCGAATCTCTTTTTCTCCTTATCACTGAGCTCATCATACGTATTTGGTTTGTCCAATCGAAAGATCATGGTTCCATCTGCAGCAGTATCAATTATGTCTCTTGTAGTCTCAATCTGATAAGGTCCTTCATCAATTGACTTGAGAATGTTGACTCCATTTTCCTTTCCTAGACAGTACAACCTAATTCGTTGAGCCCATGAGTCATAGTCAGTTCTGTCAAGCATGGGTGGACGAGTGTTTGAACCAGCTGCTTGAACGTCCTCAGCTACAGTAAAGATGATTGTAGGCACGTTGGTAGACATGTTTACAGATTTCACGGGATTTTATAACTCTATGATTAAACCGGGAAATAGATTCTTTCACGGGATTTTACTAAATCAAGAGAAAACCGTATTAGAAACAAATATTTAACCAAGTTGCTATAACCTTTGAACCAAGTCGCTAAGACCCAAGTCGCTGAGCACAAGTGGCTAAAGCACCAAATCGCTAAGTAGACAAGTCGCTAAAGAACAACTCGCTAAGTATCCAAGTCGCTAAAGATCAAGTCGCTGAACACAAGTCGCTACTACACCAAATCGCTAAGTAGACAAGTCGCAAAAGAACAACTCGCCAAGAACAATAAAGCCAAATCGCTAGAAATAATAGAAACAAGTCGCTAACCCAAACAAGTCGCTAGCCGAAATGGAACCTCCACTAACTTGTACTGTTTGTCGGCTTGTCTCAATAGGAAAGTCGCTAAGCTCAAATCGCTACGGCTTTAACTACAAGTTGCTACAAATTACCAAAGCAAGTCGCTACTAAGAATGTTTATCCGAGACTCAAGTCGCTAGGTTGAAAAACTTCAAAACCACACTTTTCAATCCAAAACAAGCCCAACCACAGTGATTCAAGCTTTCCAAATCAAAACCAAAGCACATACAATGATTCTAAACACAAAAGTACACTCAAAATTCAAAAATTTAACACAAGAAATGATCCAAATGATGCAAGAACCACTAAACTTTTTCAAACTCAAAAACCATATAAAACCACAAGAGATCCAAGGATATGTAAGAGAGATCATCAAACCATGGCTCTTGATACCATTTGTAGCATATTGGATTTCACAAACACATTAAACCATGATCACAAGGGGCGTATACAATAAGGTTTTTAGAGAGAGAAATAGTTAGAGGTTTGGGAACTTAGTAAGAGAAAATGAAAGTATTATTATGAGCTCCAACTCTCTACCTTGGGAGGTAGAGAGTATTTATAGTCTTACATAAAACGCCACCAACGGGCTGTGGATCAGGCATACAGTGGGTAAAGACCCGTTCGTCCTCCATGGTGTTACTTAACTAAATACTACTTAACAGTAAATAACTACGACTACGAGCTTTCTAACGATTACATATACTTGAGGTGACCGACACTTTAACAACTGGATTTACTAAATCCTAACACATTATCCCTACCTTAGACCTCTTTTATGAGATCTTGAAGCCTCGTATTATACTCGAACAGTCTTTTTTATCAAACCATGGAAGGTGAGTGGGGTTCGTATGGGATGTTGGTGACTGCAGTTGTTGCTTGTGATTATGTGTTGAAGGAGGTATAGGGTCGGTTATAAGGAGTATGATGGAGGTTGTTACTCATTTCGTTGGTGAGAGATCAAAGAGATGAGGTGAGTTTATTGTTAGGAGATGAGAGGATAATTTTTTTTTCTAGATCTGTTTGGTGAGAGGAATGATAGGTTTGGGGGCGGATGATATATTGTTAACGTTTTTTTGTTAGGTTTAGTGTGCCTTAAAAGTTATTATTGGTTCTAACGTTTTACAGTGGTTCATCCATGGGCTTTTGTTTGCTTCCTTAAACTTGGGCTGATGTTGCTTTTGTTATATGTACTGGGCTGATGTATAAACTTTCCTATCCGAAAGTTTATCTCAAAAATTGGTATCCGAAAGTTAGTATTGATACAAATTTTCTTGGATACAAAATTTTCGTTACATGAGTGTATTGAGTGGTATTTTTGGTTATGACAAATTTTCACGAGGATACAATTAATTTTGACAAGATCGGGAAACCATTATCTAGTTCATTTAAACCGTTAATGAAGGCTAGTTTTGGGCATTTAACCGCAAGATGTGACTACAGCGTGAATTGAATATTATTTATTTGAAGTTGAAGTGGGATATCACGGGTGCGTGTACTTTGTATCTTGAAGATATCGGGGTTGGTTGGATGCATGATTCTTCGAGATCCTTGTTCGAGCTTTAACCGTTACGAATGACAAAGACTTGAATTGTCTAGCTATACCTGATGTAAGGAGTTACATTGTTGTGCTCACAGCGTATAACTATCAATTTTAAGGAGTTACGTTGTTGTGCTCAAGTGTCACAAAAAGTTGTGGATAATTTGAGAAACTTTAAGTTTACCTTTTTTTGATGGTCCTAAGAAAAAAGGTTCTTCGTCTGACTATAGTTCAAGTTTAAGTCACAAGTTCGGGTTGTTTTACTTCAGTCTCAAGTTCGTCATATTGGGTTTTCTCCATCAGTAGTCATTACAAAAAGCCGTCAGAATGATAATGGGGTCGGTAAAGAGTTAGCTGAGAAGAGTATACACGAGTAGAGAAGTCTCATCAGCAATTGATTCTCACATGATATTTATGGTACTTCACAATTGTTCGATTACTTGGACATACATGGTTTTGCTGTCTCCAATTCATCATCAACATATGTGGTGTATGATTCTGATTCATTGAAAACATCGGGGGGAAGAGAGTATAGGTGGTGTCTGCTTCCTCTGAAAGTTTTTGGATTTTTTTTCGAAAACCCTCTCCTTTCATGAATTTCTTCAATCAGGGGGAAGAAATGAGACGATTTAAGAGATGAGAGGATAATTTTTTTTAGATTTGTTTGGTGAGAGGAATGATAGGTTTGGGGGCGGATGATATATTGTTAACATTTTTTTGTTAGGTTTAGTGTGCCTTAAATGTTATTATTGGTTCTAACGTTTACAGTGGTTCATCCATGGGCTTTTATTTGCTTCCTTAAACTTGGGCTGATGTTGCTTTTGTTATATGTACTGGGCTGATGTATAAACTTTCCTATCCGAAAGTTTATCTCAAAAATTGGTATCCAAAAGTTAGTATTGATACAAATTTTCTTGGATACAAGAAAGTTAGTACTGGGCTGATGTATAAACTTCCTTTGATGTTTTTGGAATTTTTTTCGAAAACCCTCTCCTTTCATGAATTTCTTCAATCAGGGGGAAGAAATGAGACAATCAGTGGTTAAAATTTCTCTAGTTGGTGTTATCGTCTCACTTTCACAGAGTTATCGTGTGTGAAGTTACCTAAATATGATGTTGTGATGCCTCACACATGGTCATTTTATCGAGTAATTGCAGATTCACAGGTAACTATTATTCTGATAGACCACAACATTCAGGGGGAAGTCATTTCATTTTGTCTTTCGTGGTTTGTTTGGTGTGAAGAATCTACATACGTGAGAAGATCTTGTTGGTTTCTTGCATGTTACCCCCGAACGGATTTTCCGCAACAAGTCAGATTTACCTTGTCTGGTTTACTTCTCATCTACAAATTCCGATGCGTACTGAAAACTTCAAAAGTTAGAGGAAATGTTCACTACATCAAAGTTTCGAATCTGCTAAAGACGGTTGTCAGTTTGGGGGGAAGCTGATTCAGAAACTTCACCAAAAAGAAGTGTACGGAGAAGCTGCTAAAGACATGCAGCATGAATTGGGGGGAAGTTAATCCAATTTATGCATATTACATCATTTGCCTACAAGTGAAGAAAACGGTTCTCAAGTCAAGGTACAAGAAGAAGACAAAGAGCGTAAACTTTCATCATCCTCAGCACTTGAAGAGCTTATGAAGACCTTTCTTTATTTGTTTTCTATATTTGTAGTAAATGTTGTAAGTAATCCCTTATGTCGTCCCATTGGGGGAAGATTGTTGGAATCGCTCCTAACTCGTAAATGGAACGACATTGACGGGATTACATTTTCTATCTTTGTTACCTTAAACACATGGGCTTGTTATGTCAATTACCCATTGTTGTATGTGTTTGGGTATATAAACCCCTCAATACTTCCATGGAGGGGTGAGATTTCTTAGTGTAAGCCTTTCACCTTTCAATAATAAACACATAGTTCTCTCCCTTCTCTCTAGTATCTCTCTCTAACATGATGAAGATGTTCTTCCATCTTCCCCGACCTCCCGAATCACCATATCAACCATACATACGGTCCTAACATTAGAAAATAGAAGGGGGCAAGAAAGAAAAATAGCAGCAGCAATGAGGTAATGCGGGCAATGAGGTTGTAGCATTGGAAAAGCAGGATGACAGCAGCAGATCTGGAGAATATATCATACTTAACTATGACACCGAGCCCAACTTTGACGAAGAACAAATGGTTGAGGAAGATATCTTACCCATCTATGACACAGAGCCGAACTTTGACAAAGAACAAATGGTTGAGGTACTATCTACTGTTGATCATATTCTAACTGCAAATGCGACACAACATACTGAACAACCTGAATTCAGAAATGAAGGAGAGGTTGACCAGTGTGTTGCATAATGTCCAGAAAACTATCTCATGTCTGATCCCTTACTTGTTAACAATTCAACTGAAACATCAAATCAAACTCTTGAATCTGAAAACACTCTTCTCAAAAAGACCATTGCTCAGTTTCATAAAGATTTTTCAAAACTTGAGGCTCATTGCATCTCTCTTGAACTTAAAATGCAAAACAAATTTTTAAACTCAGAGCCAAATAGTAAATCTTTGAATGAACAAAGTAATTGTGTGGATACATTAGTAAAAGAAAATGAGCATTTAAAGGCTCAAATTCAAGCAAAGGGGCTTGCACATGTTGCTTTACAAAACAAACTGAGAAGATTAACTGACACGAGTGTGGATACTAATTTTGCTAAACCAACAATCTTGGGGAAATCGTCTCTACAACCTTTCGGAAAACAATCAGTAGTTAGACAACCAACTGCATTTAAATCTGAACGTTCTAAATCTTCAAAACCACGGTTTGCCTCCCAAGTTGTTGAGAATAATCATTTGACAAATCCAGTCACTCCACATTCTTGGCCTAAGAAAAATGCTTCTGTTTCTGTTAAAACTGTTTCTATTAAATATGTTTCTGTTAAACCTCTACTAGTAGTTGCACCTGGCCCGTCTAGGATTAGTTCGAACACAGTGTCTAAACCGAGCATCAAAATTCAATATTCATATGCTACAAATGACTTGCACAAGAACTATGATCTAGAAAAGGCTAGGAAAAGGGCACTACTCCAAAATGATGGAATCTTAGGTTCACGACCTGGTGTATCACCTTTGAGTGTATTACTGAACACTGCTTGTAGTAGCAAACCAAAACCTAAGTTAACTCAAACAGTTAGAAATAAAACCCGTTGATCTAAAAGTAAAATTTTAGAAACCTAATAGGTGGATCAATATTGGACGCAGACTCCTCCCAAAAGAAGTTTCAACATCCCTTAGATCTAACCTTAGATGGATACCAACGGGTAGAGTTTTCAAAACTGTTGGTCTTAGGTGGATTCCTACTGGCAAGTTATTAAGTAGTTGCACCATAACATCTATCCCTGAGGCAAGAAAGGAAATCATCAAAATTGAGTATTCATGTTTTCTTGTATCTTTATGCTTCTAACATCTGGAACCCAGTTACACTTGGGGATCCATGTTTTCTTGTATCTTTCCCCCTTCTTCTTTCTATACAGGTACAACAGCAATGGTTTCTATGTACAACTGCTTACGACCTGTTTCTCACCGTCTAAAATATAATCATCTATAAGCTGCATCACCATTGCACTCAATCGTCAAGAATTGGAAACTTTGTTTGTTCCTCTGTTTGGAGATTCTTTAGAAAGCCGTGCTTCAGATATATCAAATGTTTCTACTGCACAACCTGATCATAGTCTAATTCTTGATACACCCTGAATCTACAACAATAACCATTGCTGTAGCTGCACCTCCAATCGAATCTCTGATAACAGAAGATCAAACTGTTTACAACAACAATGACACAGCTGATGATCAACATAATGAATGAGTTTAGAAGTTTTATCAGCAGTTGATTCTCACGAGATATTTATGGTACTTCACACCTGTTCGATTAATTGGACATACATGGTTTCGCTGTCTCCTTATACATGGTTTCGATGTCTTCAATTCATCATCAACATACGTGGTGTATGATTCTGATTCATTGAAAACATCGAGGGGGAGAGAGTGTAGGTGATAATTGGTTTCTTGTTTTTCTACATGCTTCCTTGCGAAAACCCAATGCCTTCATGAATTTCTTCAATTAGAGGGAAGAAATGAGACGATCTATGGTTAAAATTTCTCAAGTTGGTATTACCGTCTCACTTTCACAGGTTATCTTGTGTGAAGTTACCTAAATATGATGTTATGATGCCTCACACACGGTCACTTTATCGAGTATTTGCATATACACAGTTGATTAGTATTCCGATAGACCGCAACAATCAAGGGGGAGTCGCTTCATTTCGTCTTTCGTGGTTTGATTGGTGTGATGTGTCTACATACGTGAGAAGATATTGTTGATTTCTGGCATGTTACCCTCGAACGGACTTTCCGCAACAAGTCAGATTCTCTTGGTGTGGTTTACTGCTCATCTACAAATTCCGCTGCATACCGAAAACTTCAAAAGTTAGAAGAAATGTCTACTACATCAAAGTTTCGAATCTGCTAAAAACGGTTGTCAGTTTAAGGGGGAGCTGATCTTGAAACATCGTCAATTGGGGAGAGGTTAATTTGTTTCATACTTATTACATCTTTTACCTAAATTTCTTGTGCACACATAACAGTGTACAACCCGTACTTGTAATGAAAGGACCCTGTGGTACGCATCAGTGCGACAATCTTATAAAAGGGCATCAGTGCCGCAATCCTATAAAAGGAGCGAAAGCTTCTTCCTTTTGAGTAAAACTATCAAAACTTTCATTTTCAAAGTTTTGCTCAAAAGAACAAGTACTTCCCCTTATGATTTTCAAAACCTCAAAAGTAAATATCACTTGTTGAGGGGAAGTATTTGCTTAAAAACTTTATTCACAAAATTGTTCTTCATGGTAATCTTCCCGCAAAACTCGAAATAGACACATTCGATATCAAAATTTCGTCAAAAATAACATTTATATGCCATTTTTGAGGGGGAGAAAAATTATGTGATAAGAAATATGTTGTGAATTGCAAATGAATTGACAAGATCTTCTAATGTGATAAGAAATACGTTGTGCTAAAAAACTTAACCAATGAATTGACAAGATCTTAAATGTTAGTTACTCGAAAAGACTTGTCCGGGACGGGTAATAATTTCAAACTAGTTCGCTAGTGATGTAAACGTGTCTCGCAAAGGACTTGTCCTAGTAGAATGTACTGTTAATACAAATAAGCCGTAAAAACGTTTATTTATATTTTACGATCTTCTAATGTTTTGTCGATAACAAATGTAAAATCATTTTAACGAAACAAATAGAGTACGTAAATAGTTTGAGTTAATAGTTTTCTAACACACTTACGCTCTCACATAAAACACTAAAACAAGTATAAGTGATTTTATGATTTAGATACATATGTACAACAACTAGTGTTTACATATTGGGTTAAACATATACTTAAACTAAGTATACTAAAATGGGTAAAAACTAAGTATATGCTAAAATGGGTAAATACAAGTATATACTAAATGGGTAATACTAGCAAATGGTTTTGACCCATAACCCATGGTTTTATATATACCACTTAACCAAGTTTATTGTATCTAGAAAGAAAACCATGGATCAACCCATAACCCATGACCCATGACCCATAACCAAAAATACCCATAGGCAAAGAGGAGCGGACCACGGATCCCTAGCGTTGTGCTAGCCGGATCCCTTGTGGTAGAGATCCGTGGGATCCGGGGAACATAAGAGAATTTCCTCTATAAATAGAGAGCCATTTCTTCCTCTCTAAACATGACTTTACACACATACTTCCCCAAAGTATTCTAACCCTCTAACCTCAGATCTAAGTGATCTATGTAGTTTGTCTTTTGTTTTTGTGTGATCTACTAGGTTCCTCTTAAAGGAGAGATCACCACTTCTTGAAGACGTGCAAGCTCAAGTCCATGAGTTGCCATGCTTCGTCATCACCAAGACTACTAAGGTTCTCTTGTTGATAGTTCTTCCTTTCTCCATAGATGTTGGGTTGAAGGCATTAGTGAAGAATGCCGAAAGAGTCAAGATGAAAGCATTAGTGAAAGGTGCTCATCATCCGTGTCAAAGAATTAGTGAAGGATGCTAAAGGTGTCAAGACGAAGGCATTAGTGAAGGGTGCCAAGCGTTGTGTCAAAGGCATTAGTGAAGGATGCCAAAGAATCTAATCAAGTAGCATTTGGGAAGAATGCCTAGGTCGTATAATCGATGAGGTGCATCGTTATACATATATGTATTTGTTTATCTTCAAGGATGGTGATATCCTTGATGGTTTTGTAACAAGGAGAAGATCTCCTTGAGATTAGGTGTTGTGTCGTGAAGGGTAGTAGTTCCTCCATAGTAATGGAAATAGGTGCTTAGCCTAGTACCTAATAAAGGGTAGGCGACGTTGTGAAGGATTAGTTCTCCTAAGGTGTGAAAGAACTCGGTGGTTAGCCTAGCACCGTATAAAGGGTAGGCGACGTTGTGTTAGGTGTGGTTCGCCTTGGTGTGAAAGAACTCGGTATTTAGCTTTGTACCGGAAAAAGGTTAAGCGACGTTGTGAAGACTTCTCCACCACAAGGAGTTGGTTTAGTGCTTACGAACTCTCGAGTAGGTGACTCGGGGAGTGGAGTAGGGCAAGGAAGGTGTCCTTGTAGCCGAACCACTATAAATAACTTGTGTTGTGGTAATGTGCTTCTCACTCTTTATATTTCATTACACATTTATATATCCATCTATCAACATCCAACATAAACAATCAAATAGATTGACATAAGTCGATCTAAATATTTAAAAGTAAGTTTTAAATTGGTAAAAATATTCAACCCCCCCCTTCTAATTTTCCACAATTGGTATCAGAGCTTCGTTACCAAGTTTTTTAAAGTATGTTGTACTTTAAAGACTTGATACGATCCGTGTATGTTTGAAAACTACAAAGAAGGTTTTTTTGTTGGTCATATTATCTTTTAAATCATTTTGTTGGACATTGATAGATGATTCTAATCACTTTTGCTCTTAAGAAATCATCATGCTAGAATCTCTTCAAAATATTTATTCAAAGAATAATGAAGTCAACATTCAAGGAAGGATCTAAAAAGTAATCACAACTTACGTACACCAAGTACAAAGGATTACTTTAAAAGCTCATGAAGTATTTTTGGTATTATACCAAAACAAGAAGCATAGAGGTATGTTTTACTCTTCATTAGATAGGTTACATGAGTTCCATTTATTGTCATAAGTTCTCTTTGCTTAACTAATCACTAACATCATTAGAAGTCTCTTTCGTCACCTTTCGTCTTTTTCAACATAAGGAATGATATTATATTTTTTTCTTTTTTCTTTTCGTCAAACTAACGCCATCATCACATATGAACCCTCGAGATGTAATTCATCAAAAATCATCATTCAAAAGCAATCCTCATCTAATACCTCCATTTTTTTTGGGCAAGCTAACTTATAAGCATACTACAAAAATAATACCAAACAACTCCCTTTCTGTCCACAGTAGCCGGATCCCTCTAGTTGTACTAGCCGGATCCCAAATACAAAGGACCCGGGGGAACCGTGGAACAGAACTCAGCTATACGCTTTCAAAAATTCACCACTGATCTTTTTCCCTCTATCCACATAACACTAAAACGACTAAGCTACTGAATCCATCCTCATTGGCTTCCATACTCTCAAGTATTTCTTCCTAGAACATCATTGTAAGTAATTACATTAACTTGTTCTAATTTTCATCATCCTCATCCTAGGGTTTATGGTTTCTTAATTTTTAATCAATTAATTTAATTAGGGCTTTTTAAATTAATCATGAAAAGGGGCTTTTAACATAATCACATTGTGTTCACAACATTGTTAATACAAATCAAAACCATAAACCCATTCCAACTAATTTTACCTAATTGGAAAATTTATATTTTTAGGACCAACCATGCCCAAAGCTACTCAACAAGATCATCATGACACCGTCCACTACCTTACTCATTACTATCGTAAAAAGGGGTTGACCAAAACCGACCGTAAAATTTTCAAAAGCCTTGTAAAACGACTTATCCACGAAGGTCGTGTAGTCAAGGAATGTTTCCTTGAAGATACCGACATTCGTCAAGTTTTCTCGACAATCAACTTTGATTGTCTCCATGACATAGATGAACAAATTTGTTCGGTTTTCATTTTTGAATTTTACAAAAGCTTTAGGATCATTCGAAACGTCAATGATAGCATTTCAATCGCTTTCATCATCAATAAACAAAACTTCACTCTTCCTCTCAACACCTTTGCTCAAATTCTTCGCATTCCTTGTGAAGGAATTTGTATGTACTCTCAAGATTGGGCAATTAACGCTCAAAACCTTGCACTTGATCCTAAGCCTCTCTATAACACTCCTATTGATGAACCCGAAACCATCCGAGACACTATTTTCAAAATAAGAACCGACCAATCCCGTTTCGACCGAAACAAGAAGCTCATTCACCATAATCCCTTTCAAATGGAACTTTTCGAAATGCACCCCATGTTTAGAAAATGGGAAGAAATCCTTAGGGAAAACGTCATTAGCCTAGTTGGAAACAAAGATCATCCAAACGCATGTCTTGTGCAAATGATCTATTGTCTTATCCATCAAAGGCCATTTAATCTTACCTATTACATGGTAAGGAGAATGGTTGGGGTATTCAAAGCTTCCAACATGGTACTTCTGTATGGTATGATTCTAACACGACTTTGTAAGTATGTTGGTACATTGCAACCATCTCCTATCAACGATGATCATTATCCTTCCGATCACGTCATGGTACCTCTTACCAAACGACCCTCTAAACGGTTCATGGTCAATGGAGAGCAACCGGAAACTCTCTCGGACTCCTCGGCCGGTGAAGAAGAAGAAGATGAAGAAGATGTCGACCCCGCAGCCAACATCAAATTGGAAATACTTGAATACCACAAACAACTTCCGACCATTCCAAACGAGACCGCGGAATTTAAGCAATTGAGGGGCATGATTCAAAACCTCGCATACAACCTCACTAAGCCGTCAAAAAGGAAAAGAAAGGATTGACGAAAGAGACAATAGGATTGTGCTTGTTTTCTTTATCTTATGTTTGGATGATTACATTTTAGCACTTTCGGTTTATGATTATTTGGATATTGTCTTTAACTAGTGTTTTGTGATAAACATGCTTGTTTCTACTGTTTATCTGTGGATTTACTGGTGTGCATAAACTGCGCATCATTTCTGTGTAGGTTCTGTGTTGGTTCTGATCTGCAGATGCCGGATCCCTAGGATTAGCCTAGCCGGATCCCTCCCTTGAGGGAACCGTGGGATCCGTGACATCAGATCAGCAATACAACATTCAGTACATCAAAACTGCTTTCTAGATAACATCACATTAGCTTAGCATATGATTTTAGAACCCAACTAAGTCCACTTCAAGGATGAGAAAGGCTTAGACTCACTAAAGGCTTACTTAAGATCTTAGTCTGATTTTATCAACACATCTAAACTCACCATATTTCTGCTTCAACTACTCACAAACTATTTCTCACCTCTCAAAACACTTAAAGAAGACAAGCTAAACAATTTTAGGAAATTGCTTCTAGTCATTTATATCTCAAGGTAAGACAAAAATTAGTTTTTCAATTCTTGTAATTTTTAAGAATTTTTCTTAATATCACCTCAAGCTAAAATCTGATCACTAGGATCATTTATTATGACTTGACACCTTCATAACTCTTAGTGTTATCCTTGGACATCCATTGGTAGTCATCTTATCCCATCCCTCTTCCATAAAAAGCAATCATTTGCTATAACACTTATTACCTTTAATCATTCAAGTACCCTTTCATCCTAAACACTTAGGAGAACTGAGACATTCAAAATGAGATAGGCTTTAGCTCCTAGAAACCTCATTTCAAACCTGTCATAACTGCTGAGAGTCGGATCCCTAGGATTAGCCTAGCCGGATCCCTATGATGAGGGAACCGTGGGATCCGGGTGACAGTTTATGTCAAACATAGCTAAAATAATCATTTCAACTCATCTTCCTAACTCAAACACTCCATCTCATCTTAAATGAGTTCCTAGATCAGTGAAACTCTGAATCTCAACCTTGTGCATGTTAATCATCACATTTCCAAGAACATTAGTGGATTAAGTCTTAAATGCAATTGCAAAGTTCTTCCCTTTATAACTCACATTGCCAAGAACACTTTAGTCATCAAACATATAGTTAGATCACCCAAGGTCAAATTTTCTTGGCCAAAACCATCATTAAGCACCATTACTTGTTATGGTTAAGGATTTGAGATATCCAACAGCTAAAGACTTCAAAATTAAGTCAATCCATGAATAAACAAACCTTACAAAAGCATAATGATTTCACCTAGTCCTTGTCTGACAGCCGGATCCCTGGTCTTTAACCAGGCGGATCCCTACTGAGAGGGATCCGTGGGATCCGTAGATGCAGAAAGCATAAACCAGATCCATATTTGAATTCAAGTCATCTTTTTGGGTCTCCAACCACCTTTAGCATTCATTAATTATCCTCTTAGAACTGATCAAAACCCTAAAAGCATGATTAGCCCTTTAAGTAGCCAAGAATTTAATTTTCTAATTCAAATTACCCTTTATAAACCAAACAACCTTAGAATTAAGGTACCACTCTCAAATCACATCTCAAATTCAGCAACTAAAGGAGTTCTTACTAGCACCATCACTATGACTAAGGCTCCTAGTGCTAATTCATCCACTCAAGAACCACCCAAGAAACTTGCTAGAATCATACATGAAGTTTCCTCAACCGAATCATCTTCGGTTAAGACCACCAAAGCTAGGATCTCTCCCACACTAAGAAAACCAATCAAACTAACTCGCAAGAAGAGTGTTCCCACTAGGATCTCATCACATAATTCTACTATACCCTCCACAACCCAACCTACTTCATTAGTGCCTAAAGCCACCTCACAATCATTTGA
The DNA here is from genome assembly GCA_910596185.1 of Chrysanthemum makinoi. Classification (NCBI taxonomy): domain Eukaryota; kingdom Viridiplantae; phylum Streptophyta; class Magnoliopsida; order Asterales; family Asteraceae; genus Chrysanthemum; species Chrysanthemum makinoi. Next base: position 131,798,740 of record OU343221.1, read on the forward strand.
AGATCCTCAACCCACTTCACTTGAACCTCCACTTCAAGAAACTCAAAACCATGACAAGGAGTGCGATCATTGTAAACATGTTGAAAGATTGAAACATGAACTAGATAGATTGATACATGAACTACAAGCTCAAACTGAGAATGTTTAGGAAAACTCATCTCATCATTAAAGAGTTTAGTTGAACCTTGAATTGGGGTAACTCATTTAGCATTAGTAGCACTTGTTTGGCTAGTTCAATCTCTTAGTTTTAGAGATTTGGTCGTGTATCTCTTGTTTTATTGAATGAATACTTATATGCTATGATTATTTTGTGTTGTGCTTGATATATTGTACATATATCTCATTTTCTCAAATAGCATTGCTTGACATTTCTTCACTGCTGAAGAAACTGTCATCAGATAGCCGGATCCCTCCAAGAAGGGAACCGTGGGATCCGTGGTACAGGAGCACAAATTTCTACTAACTTGAGTCTTATTTGCAGGAAATTATGCACTATACTCTTGTTTTCTAACTTTTGTTTTGTAGTTATTCAAAATACACATGAAGATATTGACACCATAAAGCTAGGGGGAGCTTTGTGTCAAACAACATTGCAAAATCATTTGCAACTTAATCCAATCTTGGATTACACTTCATGACACCCCATTGCAACATTGCAATACCCAAGGGGGAGCACGTTCTCGTCACTTAGACGAACCATTTGCAAACTTAATTGCAAACACAATTAGCTTATTTTACGTTATGTCCTTGACGCCCTTACAAAGGGATGGACTCGTCAAGGGGGAGTTAAGACGAGTACCATTCCCGTCACTTGCTCTTTTTACATGTTTTACATTTTTCTTATAAAAATTGTGTTAGTTTCTTTTAACACTTTTTGTTTCGACAAAAAGGGGGAGAAGAAAGTAAAAACTACAAATTCAAACTTTTACGAATTTTAGCTTTTCCTTAAAATAATTTTATGTTTTGTCATCAACAAAAAGCCGTAAAAATGTTTATTTATATTTTACGATCTTCTAATGTTTTGTCGATAACAAATGTAAAATCATTTTAACGAAACAAATAGAGTACGTAAATAGTTTGAGTTAATAGTTTTCTAACACATTTACGCTCTCACATAAAACACTAAAACAAGTATAAGTTATTTTATGATTTAGATACATATGTACAACAACTAGTGTTTACATATTGGGTTAAACATATACTTAAACTAAGTATACTAAAATGGTTAAAAACTAAGTATATGCTAAAATGGGTAAATACAAGTATATACTAAATAGGTAATACTAGCAAATGGTTTTGACCCATAACCCATGGTTTTATATATACCACTTAACCAAGTTCATTGTATCTAGAAAGAAAACCATGGATCAACCCATAACCCATAACCCATGACCCATGACCCATAACCAAAAATACCCATAGGCAAAGAGGAGCGGACCACGGATCCCTAGCGTTGTGCTAGCCGGATCCCTTGTGGTAGAGATCCGTGGGATCCGGGGAACAGAAGAGAATTTCCTCTATAAATAGAGAGCCATTTCTTCCTCTCTAAACATGACTTTACACACATACTTCCCTAAAGTATTCTAACCCTCTAACCTCAGATCTAAGTGATCTATGTAGTTTGTCTTTTGTTTTTGTGTGATCTACTAGGTTCCTCTTAAAGGAGAGATCACCACTTCTTGAAGACGTGCAAGCTCAAGTCCATGAGTTGCCATGCTTCGTCATCACCAAGACTACTAAGGTTCTCTTGTTGATATTTCTTCCTTTCTCCATAGATGTTGGGTTGAAGGCATTAGTGAAGAATGCCGAAAGAGTCAAGATGAAAGCATTAGTGAAAGGTGCTCATCATCCGTGTCAAAGCATTAGTGAAGGATGCTAAAGGTGTCAAGACAAAGGCATTAGTGAAGGGTGCCAAGCGTTGTGTCAAAGGCATTAGTGAAGGATGCCAAAGAATCTAATCAAGTAGCATTTGGGAAGAATTTAAATTGGTAAAACTATTCAACCCCCCCCCCCCTTTCTAGTTTTCCACATGTACCATTCGAGAAACTCTTGGTAGACATGAACTTTGATGGGTTTGACAATCTTTCGAGGTTTGTCCACAACTTCAAGGTAGTTAGTAGAGCTAGTTGTCACCTAAAAGCTGACAATGTAACTCTTTAACTATGCAACGTAACCGTGTCTCGCGGGGGATTGTCTATCTTGAGTTGATCAATTCAAAAGTGCGCGCTCTTCTCTCACTGTGCAGATTTCTGTCAAAACACTTAAGCACATGTGGAGGGGGAGTATTTCTACAAAATCTTAAACTCTCAACAGTGGTATTAAATGCTTTTACTCATAACCACTTTGAGAGATTTTCATGAAAATGGTTTTATGGCAACATAGGTTAGTCATGGAGTTATAAGGTGACTAAGGTTAGGAATAACCGTCCTATGATCCGCTAGAGCCGGAGGGATCTACCCAAGGACACCACCAATAGTTAGAATTAGAAGTCCTTAGGTATGATTATAAAAAGGAGAAAATGAGAATCGGAGAAAGAAGGAGTTGAAGAATTAAAAAGAAAAGTAAAGAAAAAGGTGAAAAGAAACAGCCCTCCAGATTATTCAACTTAGGGCAGACACCGGGTTCAATTCATATGCTACTGGATGTCACTTGATGACACCGGTATTGAAGATTAAAAGTCATCATGGACCCAGTGAAGCATGCACTAAACCTTCTTAGCCACTCAAGTTTCTCTCAACAGAAACTTGTTTCATTCTCACAGGGAACCCTACGTAAACTATCGGCTTTCTCTTAGAGATTGCTGGTATTGAAGAAGGAGACCCTCTCCCTAGTCTCCGCTCAGGAAAAACAAAGCGCACTATTGAGTCTAGAGCTACAAGATTCATCAAAAGATCTCTTAGGTACACTTGACATTTCATCACTTGTCGTTCAACAATAAGGACGCAAGTGATACATTATCGAGTCCTACACAGATCTTAGCAATCTGTCAAGAACATTTATGAGAGGTTCACAAATGTGATCCTCAGTGATTGAATGGAAACTCCTGCCAGGGTCAACATCAAACAGCCCTGACAGCAGGTCACTTCGGTAACTCCTTGTGGGTTACGCTTAGTGTGTCTCAAACGGTCTACAGTCGTGGGGTGATGCTTCGGTGTACCTCAGCGACTCATCTGAACTGTAGGTGTACTTCGGTACATCGCGTTATCTCACTTGTGGGACTCTAGTTCAGGAACAGCCTTTGTGAGAATTAGAGTTGTGTTTTCATACTATGTTGTTAACACTCTCGAAGTTCAAACCTGTAAGCGCTGGATTATTTCTAACGCATGTTTTATGTTTTCTTCTTATGGATGCTTGCGGGTGGAAAAGATCGTGCAGATTCTCCACGTGCTCATACCTACAACATCACTAATTGAAGTTCTCTCAAAAGGCAACACAAAGTCATAATGATTCTTCGTCAAAGTAAAAGAATCTACAAAGTTTAAAGACTAAGAGAACTACATCAGTATTGAAATCCAACGTTAAAGAGCATATAAGCATGTTGGAGAAAGACGTGGAGACACTGGAGCAACGAAGCGGACCTGATGCAGATAACCACAACATACTATCACTACCACCACAAAGAACAAAGATCAAAGAACAAAGATAATGAAGATGTCAAAGCTGAAAAACTTCAAAGTAAACAAGATCCCTACACTGGGGAGATTGTTGAAATCAAGACACTTCTTCTCACAAGAAAGAAGAATGTCAGAAGACGTCAAAGCTACTATTACATCAGCACCTACAACGTTATCACTCATATATCATTAATCACCAACACTTAGGGGGAGATTGTTGGAATCACTCCTAAACTAGATTACAAGTGTTAGTAATTAATATGTAATAGTTAGCTTAATTAGGCCTTTATGTTTGTTATTAAGCTAAGGCTTATGTAGAAGGTCCATAAGCCTTGGCCCAAGCCTAATAAGGAAAGGATGGGACCTTGGTGTGTTGCCCTAGTTCCCTCCTATAAATACCTCATGTAAACCATCCTTATATGGTTGGTTGTTCACATTATCTCAATATTCACGCATAACTCTTTTCATATTCCTACGCGTATTGTTTTAGTATGTTCATCCGATCACTCCTTTATCTATACTTCTTATATTGATGCTTGTGTTACATAAATGGGAACCTAACAATTCCAATTAAATATCTCAAATTTTATATCAACTATAAAAACAATCAAGTTTCAAAACTATTTCATTCTTGTGTAATTTTTATGTTAGAGTGACCTAAACGAAACACTTCTTAAACTTGGTTATTATTTATTTTTAGTCGCGCATTAATGGGTTGTACATAAAATTGGTTGGAAGTAGTTAAATTCAGGGGTGAGTGTTTAGTATTAATGTACAACATGTTAATGCATATTTGAATACTTTAAGCATACTAATTCTAGAAAATTACACAAGAATGAAACAATTTTGAAACTTTGATTATTTTTAGGGTTGATATAAAGTTTGAAATATCAAATTGGAACACTCATGAAAATTGATTATTATTGAGTGACATATTCCCAAATGATTTAGGCACAAAAAGGTACTCAAGTTAGGGGTTATTTCCAGTCAAGGTATCCCACTTTTTGGTATATAAAGGTAGCTAACCTATTTTTTTTGGCAAATTTAGATATTTTAGTTAAATATTAAATGATTATTCATTAACTTTTACATTTCAAGTTCGTCGCGCCACCACCACCAATCACCATCACCACCACCGTCGCCACCACCGACCTTGCCCACCACCACCATTACCAAGCCCTGACTCCACCACCAACCATCGAAGGTGATGGTGGGTAGGTATGGTGGTGATGGTGACAATGGGTTAGGTTAGGGATGACAACGGTGTTGGTTGGGGGGTGACAGTAGTGTTGATGATAGTGTTAGGTGGAAATAGTGTGTAGCTTTTAGCTGAAACAATGATGATTGGGGTTGGGGGCGGTGGCGGTGGGTGGAGGTGGTATTGGTGGGTGGGTAGGATTGGTGGTGGTGGCGACGGAAATTAGTTGGTGGTTTGCGGTAGTGGGTGGGGTTGGTGGTGGAGGCGGTGTTTGTAATAGTGGTAATGGGTAGGGTTGGTGGTAGCGACGGTGATTGGAGGTGGTGTATGCGGCTGTGGACTTAAAGTGTATAACTTAATGGATGATTGTTAAATATTTAACGAAAATACCCAAATTGGCCAAAAATAAGCTGACTATGTTTTTATGCAAAAAAAAATGGGATACCTTGATTGGAAATGACCTCTAACTTGAGTACCTTTTTATGGCATTTTCTCAATAATATTAAAATATAGAAACAGTTGCTAATTTGTGATTTTCTCTCACACAACCAATCAAAACAGGAAATAGTAACTTGTGTGCAAGCCAAAAATACAATAGATAGTTAGCTATTGTCTCAATTGAAATAACTATGCCCGACATTGCAATGGGTGCAGAAACATTGATTTTGTAGCTACAAAATAAAGTTGTATTTTAGTAAACTTAAGAGGAGAGTGTTAAATGGGTTAATGTATAAATGCTAATGTGTTTAAGGGCTCTTTTAGTAACCTAATAAATTCAAGGTGTTTATGTGAATGAAGTTAAAATATAAATGTTAGTGTGTTTAGGGGCTTGCTTAGGTATGTTACGTATTGGAAGGTTGGGGCAGCTAACCGATTTGGTTTCCCTCTGTTGGTAAGGACCCCGAGGTGCGACCGGAGTCACGAGCTATGGTAACACTTATCGGAGTAGCCAGAGTGAATTGTGAGAATCCACTTAGTGTGTGTGCTGAAGCTAAGTTGGTCCATTCGAGAGAATGAACCTTCTATTTATAGGGATGGCCCTAGGGTTTTGAACCCTTCCTAGGAGTCCATACAGGTTTCCAGGATGGTCCATTTGGTGGACATCCAATGGGGGAGACAAGGGACGACACATGGTGTTCCTCCTTTGGCCGCACTAGATGCGTGGAAAGATCCGCGCATGATTGCAGCTCTACCCCATAGCGAATTTGGTAGTGACATGTGTCTAATAGTTGCAACGGTCATGGAAAAGGTTCTCAGGACTGTCGATTATGTGAAAACCGATAATTTTCGAGACATATTTTTTATATCTAATTATACTTATTATTGATTATTTTTCATTTACGAACTATTCTAAACCTATTAGACTTGAAGACGAGAAGTTATCTCACAAAACGTAGAAACTGTACATAACGCGTACCGGCACAACCGTAAACTCTATAAACAATTCAATTTGATTATTATACTATTTACGAGAAACTAGTCATGTGAATACTCATATTTATTGGAAAAAATATTTTGAACGCAACGGCGTAACTCTCATGTCTTGAATCGATCATTAACTAGCCTAAACGAGTCCCGAACACCAATACCACAAAAATTACGCTTTTGATCCCTATGAGAAATTTCACCACACTCTCTCTACCTCACCCTTTCTCTCTCTAAAAATCCGGTCGCCGCATCTCTTTCTCCGGCTACTGTTCCACCGCCCCGCCGCAGCCGCCATTACACGCCACCATCGCTATCATCAAGGTCAAGGAGTCCGTGTTTAGATCGGGTTTAGCATGAAGGTCACGCACAGGGTTTGATAGTGGTTTTTGGTTAGTGATTGCGTTCGTGTGCTAATCTCCTCACCACCTCATCTCTTTTTCTCTCTCATTCTCATGGTATGTCAAGAATGAAAAACTATATTTGTTTACTTTTTGTTTAAAATCGATTATAACCAACTTTTATTGTTTTCATGGATTAAAACGAGATTAAAACATGATTTGACATAAATTCGTGTGGTTTAAATGCATTAAAAAGGGTTTTTGTTTTGATTTGGTTCGTTAACGGGTCGGGTAAAACCCACTCGGGTCAGGTCGAACCTGAATGACCACGGTTCAAGCTTGGATTTGGTTATTTATTATTGTTATTGATGTTGTTGTTGTTGGTTTAGATTCGAGTCGTGGCCCAGGTGAGTCACGGGTCGTATTTAGACATGCTTATTTGTTTGGTTTTGATTTCTTGGATTTGAATTTGATTATTTTCATGTTGAAGTATGCTTATCGTTGTTTGAGATTATTTTGATTAATAAGTTTGTTTAATTGTTGTTGTGTGCTCAGATTTAACAAGAAAACCACAAGGGTTGGTTGTTTTGTTGTCTCGGCTCAAAGCCACATAGGGTGTCGAGAGTTTGTTTGGTCTCGGTTTGACCACGAAACACCAAGGGGTGTTGTGGTCATGTATTTGGTTTGAAAGAATGTATTGTGGTTGTGTTAGTGTCGGGTAATTGTTTGGTTCAGTTACAAGAACGACTAATAAAGGGCGTGTTTGATTGTTTATTCAAAAATGAGGAAGTTCTTGTGTTGGTGTGTAAATCGGTATTGGGCCTCAAGCCCAATGAAGGATGCGTTTTGTTTAGCCGAGCCCACTTAGGGCGTTTGTTTGATTATTGGGATCCAAAGCCTACACGAATTAGTAAGGGCACGTTTGGTTATATCTTGGGCCAAGCCTCAATAATATTAAGAGTGTGTTTGGTTTATTTAATATGTTTTATTTTGTCAAATATTATTTAATGCAAGGTTGTCAAAATCGCGATCTTGCTCGTAGGATCTTACGATCCTACACACAAAAAACGATCAGGATCTTAACAAGATCGTAATCCAGGTAGGATCGCAGTAGGATCATAGGATCGCACGTGGGATCGTAGGATCGGATCGGATCGTATAGGATCGCCAATTACTACTGCTTTTTTTTCGCTTTTGGTATATTAACTTAATAAGCATAAGCTCTTGTCTTAAAGCCCAATGACTAAAAATTTTTCAAAAAAAAAAAAATATTATTTTGGTGCTTTTAATTAATTGTCTCTTGCAAGATTAATGAGTGTAAAATCATTATGTTTTTATGGACTATTTAGAAATAGTTTAGATGTGTCTTTTTCGGTTTATTATGAAAAACGATTTCGTGCTTTGTAAAATGTCATAAGCTTATTTTTGAAGTAAACTATCTACATACTTGACTCAATTTTGGTCATATTTTATTTTATGTTATATATAAAAGCATGAATATTCTAATTTAATTTATTTGGTCATCAAGAAAAAAAAATCAGTAATATTATCATAATATTCTAATTTAATTTATTTGGTCATCAAGAAAAAAAAATTGTGTTGCCCTCTATTATAAATTATGTCGTTTCATTTTCAGATACAATCCTATCTTTTTGCATTAATCTATATATTGTAACAAAAAAGTTACAGAATCACGTGCTAATAAAGTAACATTATCTTTTTGCATAAATGTTATCACGAAAAACCTATAATTAAAAAACATTAAAACAAGAAGTAGGTGCACCGTGCACGTATGTAGTAACTTTGTGCAAGTATGCATTGCAATATATCTAATATTCTACTACTACGCTACTTGAACATATAACTTTTTCTTTTATCATCCATTTAGAATCGTTTATCATGATGCGCGTACGGAGCGCGTTCGGGGTCAAAGGAACTTCCTTTTCGTCGAGCAAGTTTTTCAACCACCTAGGCAGTGAACCTAATCGTTGTAGTGTAGTATTGGGTAAGCCTCGGGGATTGATATCGTTCTCTAGGGGAATAGGAATGCTAGCAAGAAATGTATGACGAGAAGGTGGGGGTTGAGGATGATTCTTTTCTATCTTTTTATTGGTATTTTAGAAAGCTAAGGTAAAATCTCGGGGCAATTTGTTTGGGGGTGGTACTTCTACCGATTACTCTACTTATCTAATTATCTAATTATCTAGTTACTACGGGTAGCTATGTCTATTTGATGTGTACTCGTATGATGATTAAAAATGTGTTTACCTAGATATTGTTACTCCCTAGTTATCTTCTATTGGAAGGTTGAATTGTCACACCTTATCTTAACGCGTTGTATTCCTAAGGTCGTAGGGTTTGCGTAGTCCCTAGTTCTTTGAGGTTATCTCTCTTTTATGACATACGAGATCGGCAAGCCTAAGCTATTTCATTCATAAGCCACACATTCATAAAGCATACTCAAGCATTAAATACAACAAATGATAACTAGTTGCACTCCTAAGCCAATTTACAATTAATATAAGAAACAACCTAACAATAATCAATAACTAGGTTTCATAGATCTAAGAAATCACACAAGAAATTTAGCTAGACATGGTAAACAAGCAAGCATACACACAATCAATCGAATAAGGGATAGACATAATGTTACTTTGGATTAAAAGACTTATCTCGATGTGTAAAATAGGGTATAGGACCCTAAGATACTGTCCAAATCGGACTACAAACGATTTAGGGTTTTTTCTCCAAAAGTCTACCTCTCTAAATTCAGAAAAATCGAATTCTATATATAGATTTACAAATGACACGGCGTCACCTTTTGCATGGGACGCCGTCAGCTCGCCGTCATTAGGGTTTCGTCTGGGCAAGTCATCGATGGGAAGGCGTCACCTTAGAGTTGTGACGCTGTCAGTCTTCAGTTGAGACGTCGTCTTGATTCTAGATCTGGGCCGTCTGAGATGAAAACTCTGAGTAACGCCCTTCTTCTTTAAGGCGTGACGCCGTCAGGTTATGTGAACAAAATTTCCACTGAGCCGTCTGGTGCATGTTTTGATTAAGTCATTATAGAGGGACGACGTCTCCCTTTGATTGGGACGCTTTGAGTGGCTTCGAGTGGCTTCGATCTTGACTTTGCCATTTTCTTCATGTATTTGCTCCTTTTCGTCCAAATATGTTTCATTCCAGCATTTTACTTCCAAGAGACCTAAAAAGTGAAAAAGAACGAAATTAAGCAGTAACGGATATAAAAGTGGTCGATTTAGGGCTTAAATGACCCCTTAAAAGCGTACGTTTTAAATCCATATCATATCATATGAAATATTATATATAAATATAAAACTACAACCCCTATACAAAAATATATACATTTTCATAGGATCTTACGATCCCGATCCGATCCTACGATTACGATCTTACAAAGCCGAAAACGATCCTAGGTAGGATCCCGATCCTGACAATCTTGATTTAATGTATACTAATATATCTTCGATTATTGAAATGTTTGACTAATTAAATAGTATTTGACAAAATAAATACATTATTTTGTAATAAGGGTGCTTTTGGTTATATCTTGGGCCGAAGCCACAATAATATTAAGAGTGTGTTTGGTTTATTTAATGTGTTTTATTTTGTCAAATATTATTTAATGTGTACTAATATATCTTGGATAATTGAAATGTTTGACTAATGTAACTTCATTGTTTTGACTTTTGTATGCATGGTACGTTTCGGATAATAAATTGGGACATGATACTCGGTTTGAGACTCTGATAATACATAACGGAATAAATACTAGGACAACTTGACTTACTTTGGACGTATTGGACTCGAGACGGATGTAATATATTAGACTCGTGACGAATTTAATATATTAGACTCGTGCTGGACCTAAAATACAAAGTTAAAAATTACTAAACTAATAACGAGTTGTAAAAACCAATAACCAATAAATAATCTAAAGTTGATTTATTTACTAATACTATTTGGTTCTAACTATTTTTATAACGTGTTTAGATTAACAAACACAAATACGTGTTAAATTGTAAATTTTCGAGAAATGTTGTTTTGAGAAAACTAAGTTTTATTAAAGTCACGATGACTTGGAGATGTTGTATAAACAGACGCGTCATGCCAAAATTTATAAAACTTTCTAAAGTTATACTTTTATTGCAAAACTATTTTATTATTGTAAAACCTGGCAAGAATAGAAACTTATAGGTTTATTAAACCCTTATTATTAACTAGAGTTTTCTTATAAAAGTTAAATTACTTTTCCAAAACAAAATTGACTTTTCTAAACTATTTGAGATTACCGGGTAAACACCGAAACTTACCATTGACCTATTATTTTATTACTCTTCTATTCATTTTCATTTAACTTCTCTCGTTGTTTATTCTTTACTCTTCCATAATACGTATTGTAAATATTATACTTTGGCGTGTGTTATACTTTAAGTTATACTTACTAACCACCACACGAAATGTTAACAATGAATATTTCTTACATTGATACTAAACTCTCTTACAACATTGATACAAATATTCTACGAAAACTAAAAACACTTTATCTTTTGAAATCTCATATACTTTATACTATTGTTACGGGACGTATTCTGAAATAAACTATATAATTATTAGGTTGTGTCGAGCCTATACCATTGTAGCCCTACTTTTACTCTTGTTACTTGCTTTGCAAAACTTTGGGGTGAGAAACATGCAAGACTCTTTATTGGACTAGAACTAAATTGAACTTGCTTTTACTTAAACTATTACGTAGGTTAGCCTAAGAAACTTGAATCCAACTTTGCCCATTTCATGAACCGTCAATTCCTGCTGGAAGCGCGAGTGGGTACAGATAGATCTATCGGAGGTGACTCCCCCGTCCTGGTTGGCCGCTCCAACTAGGCACGCGTATATCATGTCGGAATGCGAGTGTTTTCAGGATAACACTTACTGGGGGCCTACTAGATTTTTCATGCTTTCTAGCAAGATGTGTCGTAGCTTCGGTTGCATGAACTGAGTGCTAGCGTAATAGATTTTACTTTTGAATGACATTACGTTCGATGTAATGTACACATACTTGATTATGGTCCAACTTACTGCTTTATATTTAAACCTATGAACCCACGAGCTTTTTGTTGATTTTTAAGCATGTTTTTCTTAGGTGCTTAACTTGTAAAGTGTGATTGAACCAAGGCAGGGCATGGCATGGTCGTAGGCATAATCCAATGTGTATTTTTACATAGCTTTGACCAGTTTTGACATTTGGGACAACTATATTTTATGGACCATGTTTTTCCGCACTTAAATAATGTTTAAGACATCTTAAATACTTAATGTTATTTCTTCTTTAAAACAGATTAGGTAATTCGTTCCCTATGCTTTGTGTTGTGTACCAATTTAGTAGCACCCCGATGGCTTTGCTATTTTCGTTGCGTTGTTCAATTTTGGGGGTGTTACAAATTGGTATCAGAGCCTCGGTTATATAAAACTAGGTGCATATAAATCCTGAAATATAACTACTTTTTACAAAACTTGACCCTACGACCGCCCCGTACATGCCTGCCAAACCGACTACCTTGCTTGTTACTTTTGCTTAGTGTATTACTTGACATAACAATGTGTTATGCTTGATATATGATGACTTATTCATACTTGACTTACACTATCTACTATAAGTATTTTCTGCATACTTATACATACCGTACTTGTCACCAACATTTCGCCTTTCCCCTACTGGCTTATTTACCCACAAACTGACTTGTGATAACCTTACCGTAAACCGACTTATGAGAATCCTATTGTATACTGGCTTATACTCGCAGAGTTATTTCCCCTACGTAATCTCACTATTCGGCTATGAGTTTGAAGACTCGCCACATTCTACATGAACTTGTTGTTAAACCTCGAGTCTAAACACTCGCCCTACTCTATGTGAGCTTATTATCCCACTCTGAGTTTGAACACTCGTCTTGCTCTACATGAACTAACTATTCAACCCCGATTTTGAACACTCGTCTTGCTCTATGTGAACTTACTAATCGACTCTGAGTTTGGACACCCGTCTTATTCTTTCGAAACACTTATATTATTATGGAAACCCGCCAACTTATCTGAACACGACCTAAACCTATCGCCTTACAACACGTCACCTCGGGACATCTATTATAAGGAAACATCCTTACTACGTCTCACTCTTCTTTCCTTTTCATTAGTACCTTTCTGTGAATCTCATCGTATTGTATGGATTTGGTGTACTCTTATCTTGAGTTGTAAGCTTATTTGACTCACGACTATCTGCAATCTTATGTCAACTAGATTTATTAATCGTCACCCGTTGCACTACTTATTATACTACCACCTAATAAAACACTTTGCTTCCATTTTACGACTGTTTGTATTCATATCATAAACCAGTTTTCAACCTTACTACATTCTTATAAAATAATAAACTGTATCGCTAATAACATACAAACTGTTTGCAGTTATCCTACAGACCATTTTGCGGTCATCATACCAACTATTTTACTACTATATCCAGAATCATAATTTACGATCTTACTACCATCCTATAAACAATGAATTATTTTCCTATTGTCTTATAAACTGTTTTGCAAATCATTTTACAGACTATTTTATTATTATGTAATAAACCAATTCGCTACCTTACAACAATTTCATAAACCAACAAATGGTTTCACTAGCATTTTGTGAACTATCTTACAGTTCTTCTATAAGTTTCGTCATCATCTTATAAACTATTTTGCTCCCTAATGAGTTACTTTAGCCACCGCCTGATTTGAACAAACAAAACTGTGTTACTAAAATGCTACAATTTTTTCATTGTTACTTTAGAAATTATTTTACTGTCACCATACGAACTGTTTTGCTACTAAATCACAAACTAAACTACAACCTTGCTACTATTTTGCAAATAAGAAATTGTTTTCCTATTATCCTATATATTGTTTGCAAGCCGTTTTACAAAGTTTTCACCCTGTGGACTATTTACTTCATTGAAAAGTATTTTATTCTGCAACCCCGCAAACGGAATAATCGATATTTTTCTTTTAACTAAACTCAACATTGCATCGTTAGACCTTAATTATACAAAGTCTAGCTACCTAATATAATTCAGGTAGGATCATGATATGCAAGGAATGGTTGCCTTTACTTTTTATCAAAGCAAAATTTTCTATATTCATTTTCAAAAAATCTCAAACTAGCATGAGTACACAAAAGAAGTGCAACTTATGGGCATTCATACTAGTGAACACAGTAACCAGATAGACTTCTACACAACCTTGCCCCATAAATTCAGCCATGTTTCGCATCACGTTGTAGTCCGAATGGATAAGCTACACCACTAGCCATCATAGATAATCTACAAGCGAACGTAGCCACAATCAACGCGATTTCTTATGATCACGACCTTAATATCTAGTACGAAACGACGCCATAGTATCCCGTTGGTCAACAGTAGTCTCCCTCTAGCGGTCGGTCGACAGTAGCACGTCGCGTCTAAAAAGTTCTATATTAATTCTAAAGGTATTATACTTAATGTAAAGGGGTTTCAGCCTGAGAGGCAGGCATAAGTTTGGTTTTCTAATAAACTAATAAAGTAAAATAAACAATAAAAGTAAGAAGACACCAAAGATAAGAAAAGCGTATTAACCAAGTGTAGTCATATAAGATTTGCATATTAAGTTTTGATTAGTCTAAGACCTGAAGCGATGGTGCCTACGACTAGGCGCGGTATGTCCTACCTCTAATTCCCCTAGTGTCTAGATTTCCGTTTTAAGTCTTCTTGATTGACTAACCCTATTACAATTAATCAGAACCCGCATAAAGCGGCTTAATGATTATCAAATCTATTATTTATCCCTTGTAGGGCTTACATCAACATGTTAAACAATATCAATGAAGTAATAAATATAATCAAAATAAAGACTCAGCTGCCTGTCAAATTAGTAACAAATCAAAACATCAAATAAGAATAAACTTGGCTAACACATAAGGGTGTCAGCCCATAATCTCTGTAGCAAGGTACATAAACATAATCATAACGTATAGAGTACGAAACATAATGAATACAATACGCTAACCGAATGATTAAGTAATATAACAATGACTAGAGATGCTCTTTAAAGATGATTGGGTCTTCAATATGGATCTTCTAATGTTTGGAGAGGGTTTTGATCGTTTGGGAATGACCCTTAGGGTCCTCAATCATACCCTAATTTGTTAATGATTCTTCTATTTATAGTTTTTGAAATCGGAGTTGATACGACGTATCAAGAGAGTTTGATACACCGTATCCATAAGTAAACGTAGCCTCCAAGTCTGAAACCTACCCGATATGGCGTATCCAGAATTTTGATACGGTTTATCAACTGATACGGCGTATCCATAAACCCTATACACCGTATCTCCTTTAGGAACAGATAGGTTTCCATTTTCTCTTCACGTGGCCGCTTGAATCTACTAAAACGGAGTCTGGATGAAGATTTTACGGCCAAAATACCAAAGCATCTTCGAGTATGCTCTTCAGATCGACCAAGTTTTATATACGGCGTATTCCCAAAGATGGATGCGTCGTATTCATCAAAGTCAGGCAAGGTCTTGAAATCTTCTAAGTATATGGATACGGCGTATCTAATTAGCATTGATACGCCGTATTGAGTATCTGGTCAGTAGGCTTTCTTTAATATTATCATTTTTGCTCCAAAACACGTCTTTTTCCATAACTTTCTCCAAATGCTCCAATATTACTGAGATTTACAAAAGTAAATGATTAAGTACCAAATCTCATATAAAATAGTATAAATTGAGTAATATACATAGGATAAATGATGCTAATAATATGTTGGTATTTGATGTCATCAAGTAGCTAAAATACCTACTAGTTGTAACAGATACTAATCTACTCCTCTAATCGCCTAAGTCTCTGCCCAAACTCCTCTAGTAGTGATAATGCGTCAACGGATCGTCTCCTTAGATCATGGATCTCTGCACGATCTGTAGCACGCACCTGTTGTAGCTCTGCAACCTGAGTCTTCAATGCTAAGATCCTCTGATGCATGGTCTTGGCTACGTCTCGAGCTATCTAGGATGTCTGCTCCAATCCATCAGCCCTGATACATAATTTTGTGGTCTCTCTCCTGACCATATCAGACCTAAGTGATCACTATGCATATCAATGACACTGGCCTGTCCAAGTGATCACTATGCATATCAATGATACTGGACTGTCTCTAAATCTGAGTCCAAATTCAAGTGGAAGCATCCTCATTCGCTGCAGCTAGTGGAGTGGCTGCTGCTGGTGCTGGAGTGGCGGCTACTGATGTGGGACTGGAACTCTCACTAGCAGCATGGGTGCTAAAGACGCACTCAATGTATATGAACACAACCACCTATGTTGTGCCCTCAGCTGGTGTGTCAAGCTGCTGGTCCTATGTTTCCCTCGAGCTCTACCCGGTCTCATAGGTACTCAGAACATCATCAATACCACACTTTAGAGCATGAAATCTGACTTCTCTCAACTGGTGGTGCCTATGCAGCTGTAGGCTCAGCAGGAGCAGTCAACTGCTGATTGGCTGATGAGGTAGCTGAGGTATCCTCAACCTCAGTCTCTGATGATGTCTCAACTGCCCCTAGGCCTCTTATGAGGAAGTAGACAGGTAAGGGATAATGGTGAAGAGAAAGGTGATGATGATGGTCGTGATGGACATGATGAAGATGATGGTAATGCTGGTGCAGGAGATAGGGTCTCATAGGAGGATCGGTATCTCCTACGTGATGGTGGAGGTGATGATGGAGATGGTGATAGGGATGGTGAGGGAGATGGTAGTGGGGAATTTGATGCGGGAGGGAGCATACCCCAGAAGGTCCTCAGAGGTAATGGGAGATAGTGTGGGCTGTGGGCGAATTGTCATTCATGTAGTGGTATGGTGACGGACGATGGGTGAGGTGGAGGTAGTAGGTGCTGTCTGGGTAGGTGGTGGTGGTGTAGGAGTTGTCTCCTGTGACTTAAATGGCTTTATGCCAAAATAATCTAAGCCAACATCCTCTGTGGAGAGTAAAGCAAGATCTGCTGGGGATGTGCTCTCAGGGTCAGTGTCAGAGTGAGTAGGAGACTGCGCGGAAGGCATGTCTTTGTGACAAATATGGTATGTGTATTAGTATATTGCGTAGAGAAAATGGTTTAAGTCTATAAATAGTAAGCATAAGCACATAATGATAACAAGTAAAGCAGGCATATGCAACAGTGGTCATGATGCAATGTCATAGTATAATGTGGTTATAGTCTAGGTCCTATATGCACCTAGTTCTTTATAACCTTGGCTCTGATTACCAATCTGTAGCAACCCTAAATCAGTGCAACGAAATGGTTAACCGGGGGTGTGACATCATGGAATAAGATCATACAGTTACATAGAGAACGACCTACATGAGTTGTTTTAAAAGTACATTTGATTTAATTTATAAATAAGTTTACATCTTGAATAATTCATTACAGTACACAATCTCAAATAGAAAATAGTTTCACTGCAAGACATAAAAGTTTGTGTAAAAACACTTCTTGAAATGCATATGACCATATGACATGCATGCCTCATGATAACCGAGCATAAATAATCCAAAACCAGAGAAGACATGCTTAAAAGGTAGCATAACGCTGGTTAGTTCATAGGTTTAATATAAAGTAGTAAAGTGGACCATAAAGTTTTAAGCATATAAATATTACAACGAACAATTTATACTTAGTCTTCCACCGATTGTTACAAGTTTCTAGGGTTGCCATCCGCCAATTTGTTGCAATAATACACATAATAGGTACATAAACATAAATAACTTACAAATTAAACCACAAATCAACCGCAAGGACTTTAGTAAGTAAAGATTAAATAAAAACAAACACAAGTATGATGATACAAAAGATCCTAGTGTATGTACATATGTATGTCGTGGCATATCTATGTATATATATGGTTTTATTTTTTACAAGTTTGAGGTTTAACACCAAAAATCTATACTTAGTCTCTTCCAACAATTGTTACAAGTTTCTCAGCATCCCAACAACCTCAAACTATCCTAGGGTTGCCATCCGCCAATTTGTTGCAATAATACACATAATAGGTACATAAACATAAATAACTTACAAATTAAACCACAAATCAACCGCAAGGACTTTAGTAAGTAAAGATTAAATAAAAACAAACACAAGTATGGTGATACAAAAGATCCTATTGTATGTATATATGTATGTCGTGGCATATCTATGTATATATATGGTTTTATTTTTAAAGTTTTCAAATAATTAGACACAATAACATGTACTTTAGCAAGATTCAAGAAAATATGAACAAGAAAGTACAAAGGTTTTAAGAAAACATGAGACTTACAAGATTGGTGCAATATTAGTAGATTTAGAGTGCTCAAGAACCCAAATGACCTCAAATAAACTCAAGAACTATACCAAATCTCGATCTAAACCCCAAAGTACAACTTGTTTCTTCAAATATTGAACAACATTTATGGATTAGGGCGTGTTTTTGGTTCGTATGGTTTAAAGGGGAGAAGGAAAGAAATGGATGAAGTTCTTTGTGTGTGAAATGGTATGTGTTATGTTATAGGATATAAAACAAAGCATGATATCATCATTCCACTAAGTAAGATCAAAACAAAATACAAGGGTTGTTGTTTTTGGGTGATGTATGGCAAAGGGGAAGAGGAGGAAAAAATTTAAACTTATTTGGTATTTTGTGTGTACAATTTGAGGTGAAATGTAAAAGTGGTGATTTGATTAGGTGTTTTTGAGCACTAGTACGTAAAATAAACTTTTATGAGTGTTTTTATGAAAACAGTATGAAATCTAATTTATTGAAACTGAAATGCATTTTAATATTAGCAAACTATAGCTAATTTGGTGTCGGTACGTGTTAGTGCTCTTTTGTCACAATAAGCGAGATAACTTCTCGCTTTTGAGTTAAATTAGTCTGTAAATGTTAGAATAGCAATATTTTAAGTTTTCTGATAAAAATAATAGTATGAAAATTTACCATTTGTCACAAACTAATATGTATGTTCACTACATTCAAATGATCATTAAACCTAGAAGATGAACTTTGGATTATCTCAAAATCTAGTTGTTAAAATCGAGTCGAGACAATCGCATATTCACATAGTTTGCATATAGGCACACACTAAACTTGATTTACAAACATCGTGTAATTCGTTCACGTTTTACACTTTTTAAGACCAACAATCACATACACATAACAATAACACTACTAAGAGTCATTATATCTGAAAATAAGCTCATTTCACATTTTATGAAATTACTACTTTTTATATCACCCGACATTCACGTTTTTACATTTTAAACTTAACTTTCTACCCTATACCTTTTATTTAACAAACACACTCATGTGTGGCCGACCCCCTCCCCTTGGTAAATACAAAACCAAAAACTCTTCCAACCTTTTTCTTTTCTTTCACCTTTCATAATTTGTTATGTTTTTTACACATGAAACTTTCACTCACACCTTATTTCTCTCCCAACTTTCAAAATAAATCCTCTCCTCTTCCACCAACACCACCATATTCGGCCACCACCTCACCACCATCAACCAACACTTAAAAATTTGATTAAACTCAAGATTTACACTCCATAACACCTATCTAGCTTATCTTTAACAAGTTTTCACCAAGAACCATCTATTTACAAGATCAAATACCTCAGCTCCAAAGTTCATATATCATATTTTTAAGTTTCTTAAATATAAACTCTAGGTGCAAGAAGCCTTGTATCATTCTTGCGCCGAAACTTTTTAGAAATGAAGTTTTATGAAGTTTTCTTGTGATTTATGCAAGATTTTATATACTGATTATAGATCTGTAAATTTTATGGTAAAACACTCTTATTAGAGTCATAAAAATATATAAAAACTTTCGTTAGTAGTGTTACACCCCTATCTCGAAATACCAAGAGGTCCCACCGTGGTTGAATATGGTCTAAGGACTTAACGGGATTGACTAGTCAACCCGATAGTCAAACTAATGATTAACAAATGTTATATTATAATTATAGAAAGTGATGGGACCTAAGTTGCCAAGTTATAAATCAGTTATAGAAGTATATTGTGGCCAAAGTATAAGGAATGGGACTTGAGGGACCATTTGTGCCAAAGGGACGAAGTTGCCCTCTACAAGAATCTAGATAATTCCATAATATTCATGCTATTTCCAGAAAATATAAAGTGTATGTGTGTGTGTCGATATAAAATGGAGGGAAAAATAATAATGAAGTTGATGGTCACAATTGTGAAAGAATTTGTGCTCCTAATCATGATACAAGCTAGTATCTATGATCCTTATGCAAGATGTTAACTTGGATGATGGTGATTGATTATGGCTAATGAAATATATGAAAGATGATGGAAATTGTGTATGGCTTAGCATGGATTGCTAAGATATGTAATCCGGTTACTACATGCTTAATGTGGAAATTATTATATGATGTGTTTATAATTATCATAGCGAAGATTGGTTATAGTTAAGTTAAGGAATTATTGGACCAATATGGGAATTGATGATGGTTATAGAGTTAATTGCCTAGTGAAGTATTAAGGTATGTGTTATTGCCTTATGTGCTAATTGTGCAATGGTTTATGTGTAGCAATGCTTATGTGAATTATATGATGATAGAAGCATTACCATGTTTTAGCTGATTACTTACTAAGCGTTATCGCTTACATGTTATAGTTGTCAATGTTCTTGTAGGTTCATGTGTTTGAAGTATCATGGCTTCGATTCGGATCATTGATTGGCTCTGTGGATGATTGTATGTGAAAGAAATAGGAGCTAGGTAGATACCGAGCTCCATGTGAATTTGTGTCCCCGTTGATTAGTAAATATTTATAAAAGGAATTGTCGTATGTCAAAGTGTCGGTTTTAATGGTTATAGTTGATATGGTATTGAATTGAGAAGTTTTGTTATAGTTGGGTTCTAAAGAGTCAACTTGTATGTTATAGTTGGTTCCAAAAAGTGTGTCTGGTTTAAGGGTAATCTTACCCATTTTGAGGTTTAACAGGTCAAGTGATATTTTTGTATATTAAGGTATGCTTGTCATAGATTATATAACATTTTGTTAAAGTTGTAAGGGTCAAATGAACATTTGATTCGAAATGGGTTGATTTGGTATTGTGCAGTTTTGCTATCAAAAATGCAAGTCTAATGACCTGACGGCGTCAAAAAATTGTGGGTGACGGCGTCAGGCTCAGTTGCGATGATGTCGGGTCTAAAACCTCTGAACCGTCGCGTGTTAAATCTGAAATGTGTTTTGAGTTTCAATTAAAGGGTGACGGCATCGCAGCTTATAGGGCGACGGCGTCAGCCCGTATTACAGCTTTAAAATGATATTTTGTTATAGTCTAGTGCCATTGTTTTAAAAAGTTATCGAGTATATGTTATAATAAGAATTTTCCAAGGTCAAATGTTATAGTTTTTGTCGTATATTGAAGTGTCTAGTGAGAATAAGTTATAGTCGAACGTTTCCGCGTCAAAATTTTTCAAAATTGAGTAATTTCCAGTCAAACTGGAAACGAGGCGTAACAAGTAGATTTGTGGTTGTGGTTTAAAGATTTGTTCAAAATGGTGAGCTTAAAATCTTGATTTTCAAACTTGTAACATACTTTTAAGATAATACATAAACGAAGCTTTTTGATTTGAGTTACCACTGAGATTATTGGATGAAAGTACTGTTAAAACATATATTAAATGATTTAGGGAGTTGGTTGGGTCTTTATGGGTTGATTTGATGGTGTTTCGACATGTTTTAGTTAAGTATAATTTCAAACAGCTAACTTCCAGATTTGTTGTGTCATCTTGGATGAGGTATATTTTGATAAAAATAGGTCTTTGAACATGATTCTTGATTCTAAACTCAAGTACTCTGATAAGTTTTGCCAAAAATAATTATCTTCACAACACGCTACTTTATTACTATATGTGTATATATATGAGGTCGTGTGTTCAAAAGGGTCCATACAACTTTTAAACGCGTGATATGGATGCCAAACTACAAATAAACATGCATGGCGTATTGAAAAGAGATATAATGCACTTACAACACCACTATGGGTGGGGAGGAATACGTTGGAACCAAGTAGACGAGATCAAAGAACTTTAAACCTTTCCAAATCGTTACCCTTAGCTTATAACCCAAAGTAAATATTTTTAACACTTTAACTCTTGTTTTTAATACCCGTTTTCCTTTCCTTTTCTTTCCTTGGCTCGACTGTGAATGAGATGACTTAATGTTTAAGTGTTTGAGGATTGTTTGAAAGTGTGTTTGAGAGTGGTGTGAATTATGAGGATATGTGGTCAAATGTTAAGCTTTATATAGTTAAATTTGGGTATGGCCTTTTGTATTATTTTACTTCACAATGCATAGGATTCAAAGAAAAGTGGAAAGGAACTTTGGAAGGTCATGGCATGCACTTGGATCGGCTGAGATTATGGGGCGTGGGAGGAGAGGTCAAGTCAAGTGGTGGATTAAGAAACATAGTATCCATTGGTTAACTAAGTCAAATCGAGTCAAAGCATGTTTAGGTATTAATATAATGTTATAGGGTGGCTTAGAGTGGCTTTGGTCTCCTTTGGTATTGTCACACGTAAAAAAGAAATAAAATAATAGTCAACTGAGCGTGTGTTTTTATTTGTGTCGTGTGTGTGTGTCAGTTTCAAAACTAAAATGTGTGTTGCGTTTGTGTGTATAACGAGCAAAAAAAGGAAAACAATCAATTTGTACACAAGCTTAATGGGCTACGGATTTGGCCCAAAAATATTAGGGTGCGTTTGGGTTAAATGTAACGGGCAAAGCCCAAAGATTTTTACAAGGTGTGTTTGTTCTGTTTAGTTGAACGAGCCCAACAAGAGAGAAAAAGAAATTAAAATAAATAAAACTTTTATTTAATAAATTAAATAAATTATTATATGAGAAGTGGTAAATTTGATCGAGTCAAGAGGATTCGGGACACACTTGCCATTTCTGGGATTTGTTCGTGATACGTTTGCTAGGTGGTTTATGAAATCGATATTCATAAAAAAAATTATGTTACCAAAACTGGCATTAATATGAAGTTACACTGGTAAATGAAATGATGACTTTTCGGGTGTTTACATCAAGTCTGCCATAAACTCAGCTTTCAACACTTATTACTAAATAGAGTATAAATCATGAACCATGACAAATCTTTACTTGTAACTGATATGGGAAATGGTCCTATGTGTTATTTAAAGTCTGCCATTGGCCCAAACCATTGGCTCATATGTGTTATTTAAAGTCTGCTAGTCAATTTACTTTTGTGTGTCAAGAATTGACATTTTTAGAGTCGGGTATAAAAGGTCAAGTAAAAGTCTTTAATAAAATCCGCAGAAATTCTAGGAGATACCTAAGACCTGGTATAATGACATATTAGAAGGGCTTGGTCAGTGGATAAGTTGAACTTGGTGAATTGGTTGCCCGTTATTACTTTAAAAATGAGACAGTTTTGAAAAATTAGGTTTAAAAGTATAAGGAGTTATTTTACGATGAAACTAGTGTTATTGACTTATTATTTTTCGTCTTCGAGTCCGAGAATACCGTATAGAGTCTAATACATGTTATTTGATTACTCTAGGTCGTGAGTAGTTGTACGCGTTCGTTAGATTCCTAGTGGTCAAGTTGTTGAGACATTCTTGTATTCATTATCCTTACCATTTAAAGTGAGTTTTAGTATGTCACACCCCCAAAAATGTGAAGCAGAAAACTAATTAGGGTAATTTAAGAATGCAATAACATAAATGAAAATGAAAGACACTTTTGAAATAAGTAATTAGCTATCTCTACAAACCAATGTTTCGACACTCGGGTCGACTCGGCCGGGTTAATCGGTTGAACCGGTTTTGACAAAAAAAAGGTTTTTAAAAAGGGGTTCCGGTTAGACCCGCCGGGTTTTAAGTGACCCGGATCAACCCGGTTCTTGAAACCCGTTCGGGTTTAGTTTTTTTCATTTTTTTATAGAAAACCGGGTTGACCCGGTTAAAAAGTATATTTTTTTAATTGAAAACCGAGTTGACCCGACGGTCGAACCGGTTGAACCAGTAACCCAATGACTCGACCGGGTCGATTAAAAACCCGATTTTCAAAACATTGCTAAAAACTCTACTTTAGGCACATAAATGTAAACTTTTATTATTATTATTATTATTATTATTATTATTATTATTATTATTATTATTATTATTATTATTATTATTATTATTATTATTATTATTATTATTATTATTATTATTATTTTTTTTATTTTTATTTTTTATAAAAACATCACTTCATTGGAAAATCATAGGAAATTACAAGAAATTAGTGGGGAGCTAGAAACTAACGGGCCCCCAATCCTCTAGCAATAGCAAAACAAACCCTACTAAAAATACATTAGCCCACAGCGCCAATTTCTTGAGTGATCGATTACTTTCGGATTCGCTTCAACAGGGTTACTGCCTCCTTCTCGAGTTCACCAAAGGAAGAGAAAGAGAAAGGGATGAACCCATATCCAATATCAGCGCATTTGGTTTCGTACTTGACACGTTTGCGCTGTGCAGCTTCAATCACAGCCCGCCCTGCCACAAAGTCAACCATACCAGTTTGCGTCAAGGGCGATGACCCAGTAAGATCAAGGCACACATCAAGGCCTCTCTCCCATGAGTAAAGTAACAAGTCAGCTGGGCATAGGTGTTTGTCCCTCTCTCCGCAGAGCCTGATATCAACTTCTTTACGAGCCGAAACCCCTACCCGGGAGCAGATATCAGCGAGAGTATCACGCACCACATTATGTCGATGTTTAATACCAATAATACCTGCACATGATATGGCATGATCCCCATAGATATCACCCGTAAATACCTTGGAACAAGCGAGAACCACGACATTTGAGTAGAGAAAGGGGAACACCTAGGCGATAGCATAAAACACACCAGTAGGTTTTAGCATTCATAGTCGCTGGCCCAACCCAATATCGGGACAACTCTCAGCCGGTCTGAAGTGTGGTCTTCCATTTGCTGATCTCCATAGGGCCATCTGTCTAGCGGATAAGCGAAGGTGGATTCACCTCTTTTGTGACGTGTGAAATATAAATCGCCAATTTCTTCATGAGTTTGGGGCGGCAATCGAGAAGAGCTACCCAAAAGGTCGGTCTCCATTTTCTCGTTAAAAACACGCAGGGCATCATCAAGGAAGATCCGAAGCACCAACACCCGCATCGCTAGAGTTCATCTGTAGGTGATTGGAGTCTAGAAGCAAGGAAGGCATAATTCAAAACATCACCAGCAGCGTATACACCAAGCCCCCCAAATTCAAAAGGAAGGGTGGCCAGTCTCCATTGCCAATTTCCAAACCCAGGCCCAGAGGCAGTGACAATTCGCTCCAACGAGGAGCGAAGCGCTTCATCGAATGAAATCTGAGCACATTCAAAGACACGGGGGGAACATGTGCGCATAGAGAAATATAACTTGGAAATGCCAGCACATGCACGGAGAAGTAGCAACTCACATTGGGGTCATTGAGCTTAGCAACAGCGTCCATAAGTTCAATGGTTTTAGAAACTCGTTTCAAGACGAGCTTACTGCTAAACTCAAGGTCAACACCAACATGCCCACCCAGCAATTTTACACCATGTAGGGGCCGGGCAATATTAGGAGGGAAAACACCTGCGATTCTGCTTCTAGGGTCTTCCCTTGGCCAAAAAACCTCAGTTTTATCGACGTTGAGGTGCAAACCATAACGAGGTCCATCGATCATAATGATCTCCAGGGCCTTCCCACTAAGCAGTATCTCCAATGATCGTACCATCATCTAGGTACCACGCGAAAGGGGAGAAAAAGGAGTGTTTGATCTTGCGAGCCAAAGGATGTAGCACCAACGCAAAAAGGAGAGGTCCAAGAGGGTCACCTTGCTTTGCACGCCTGGTGTGACCATAAAGTGTGTTCCCCATAGTATAATCTGGCTGGGCTGGAGTAGCAAAATTCAACCCAACGTGATATGGCGGGACAATGAGGCGAGCCTCTCGTAACATAACCTCACGGTCCACCCCGCATTGAAGGCGTTTTTGAAATCCATCAACAACATCGAAAGACCCACATCATCTCCACGGTCTTCAACAAACCGATTCACGGCATGAAGAATGGCCTCCCCTCCACCAGAAACCCCAACTCCGAACTGTAAATCATTCAAGTACCCATCTAAAGAGTGGCCAATCATCGAAGCTCCCACCTTGGAGACTAAACGCCTCCAGACAGTCCCCACCGCGATAAGATGGATACCACCACCTGGTTTGATCAGCGGTGTGAGAGGAGCACTGGCAATATACTCGCCCAAAGCCTTAGGGCATTTACCATCAAGAAAAAGATTTACCACTTGGGTGATGGAGTTGATTAACTCATCGGATATAGCCACCGCAGCACCGCTAAAACAATCCAATAGGTGTTGGGCACGTAAACCATCCCGACCACACGATGTACCACGGGGGAAACTCTTAATCATGTCGAGAACCCACGTGAGGAGATGCAATGAGGTTATGATGATCAATAGGTATATCGGCGGTGAAGGAGCAGACTTGAAGGGATGCTTAGCCTTTAGGTCTTCAAGGGTAGTATCATTGTAAGGAGCAACACCTGAGGAAGAAAGAACTCTGACAACGGCAGTATAATGACCATCACAAATCTTCCTCCTACATTGCTTGACATTGCGCTCACCCAATTCCAGATTTTCCTCCTCAATATTAGACCAGGTGGGGGAGGGTTCAGCTAAAACCTCTCTAACAAGCTGTAGACTACCACCAGGCGTACTCCAAGACCGAATGGCATTAACGATATATTCATCTTGACACTGGCGCTTAGTAGCAGACCTGCACTCCATGTTACTCGTCGGGCAAAAGGTTTTAAGTAGACAAAGAGGCAAGGCTAACAGGCTAACCCAACAAGAAATGTCTTCAGGTGTGCATATCACCTTATCAACAGCTCCTTTCAAAACACGAGAGAATCCCAAAGCGGCACTTTGGAGGATGGATTTGACAAGTGTGCAACCCTTTAGCGAGCAAAGTGTCCAGTAAGTGTAAATCAAAACCAGAGTGCTTTTCCGAAACCAAATCTTCAACGCAGTTGAGCTGAACAGAAGAGGGAACTTGGGGCTTAGCGAGGTCAAATAACACAAATCTAAAAACACCATCACCACAATCGGGGGGTGGCACAAAATCAGATCCATGTCGACATTTAGAGCGAAGAGTATGCGTCTTAAAGCAAATCCCACATAACCAAAGACCCATACGTTTCAACGTAACCTCCGCAGCCTAAAAAACAACCAAATTAGTGGCCAAAGAAAGTTTGGTGGTGGCTAGTGCATCTTCATTGAAATGACGATCACGAAGATGAGAAATCAACGAGGTTTTGGTAAGCCCATTCCCACTACCGTCTTGACAACCACTCAAACCCGCAAAGGGACAATGAAACCGAATAATAGCCATAGAGAGATATTTTTTTTTTTTGAATACAAACCTTAAGAAAACAAACTAACTAAATAAAAAGTATGCATGCAAGATCCTATTTGTGTTGGGATAGCGTGTAACAATAACCAAAGGGATATCGTGGGCCCCACCAATACAAATAACACATGCATAGCGCTTCATATCCTAAATCAACCAACACGCTACCCAAAAATGGGAAGGCAACTCGCTGCAGCTTTTTATATTTAAAAGCAACTCGCTAAGCTTTTTTTTTAAAAAGCAACTCGCTACCTGTCCCTTTCACTATCAAAACTGTCAAACTGTCACTTTCAGGTCAAAACGCATACCTTCCATGAACGAGGTCAAACTGTCACTTTCAGTATCCACGACAACCCAGTAACATACACACCTGTTTCGATTCCATGAACGAGGCCATGGAAAGAAAAGGGGACGGGGAGGAGTGGATGTAAAAACCCAAAGAAAGCTAAAAACAAAAAAACCCAAGAATCAACCGAGAGTGTTGATATAATGGTGAGGAGACCCCGGTGAGATCAAGCCAATCTCATGGGGGGAGACGAACTCATGGAGAAGACAATCTCCAAAAAAGAATTATTATTATTATTATTATTATTATTATTATTATTATTATTATTATTATTATTATTATTATTATTATTATTATATTTTATTTTTGTATTATAAACATCACTTTATTATAAATTCATAAGATTTACAAGAAATTAGTGGGAAGCCGAGATACTATCTGGGCTCCCACTCCTCTATCTATAGCAAAGCAAATCATACTAAAAATATGGGTAGAAGCACATGCCCCAATGTCTTGAGTAACAGAGAACTTTCAGATCCGCTTTATTATTATTGTTATTATTGTTATTATTTATTTATTTATTTATTTATTTATTTATTTTTTAAAAACATCACTTAATTAGACAATCAAAAAGGGTTACAAGAAATTGGTGGGAAGCCGAGAAACTAGTTGGGCTCCCACTCCTCTAGCTATAGCAAAACAAACCCTACTAAAGATTTAGTTAGCAGCACGCGCCCCAATATCTTGGGTGACGGAGAACTTTCAGATTCACTTCAGTAGGGTCACAACATCCTTCTCAAGTTCACCAAGGGAAGAAAAAGAGAAGGGAAGGAAACCATATCCAATATCAGCACATTTGGTTTCGTACTTGGCACGTTTGCGCTGTGCAGCTTCAGCCACAACCCGTCCTAGTACGAAATCAATCATACCAGTTTGGGTCAATGGCGATGACCCTGTTATTATTATTATTATTATTATTATTATTATTATTATTATTATTATTATTATTATTATTATTATTATTATTATTATTATTATTATTATTATCATTTTTTTTATTTTTTTTAATTATAAATCACACTTTTATTAAAAACTCATAGGATTACAAAAGATTAGTGGGGAGCCAGCAGAAACTGAGCCCCCACCCTCTAGCAATGGTAAAACCAATCCTATTAAAATATGAACTGGCCGCACGCGCTCCAATGTCCTGGTCATAGAAAATCTTCGAATACGCTTAAGTAAGGTGACTGCATCTTTCTCAAGTTCTCCAAAAGAAGAAAAAGAGAAGGGGAGAAACCCATATCCAATATCCACACATTTGGCATCGCATTTTGACCCGTTCGCTAAGATCCCCGATCGCCGCATACGGTATAAAATCAATCAACCCGGATTGCGTCAAAGGCGACGAACCCGTAAGATCAACACATACATCGCGTCCACTATCCCAAGAGTAGAGTAATACGTCAGCCGGTCGCAAGGATCTGTCACAATCTCCAAGGAGCCCAATATCCACCTCTTTGCGAGCGGAAATCCCTGATCGAGAGCATATATCAACAAGAACATCGCGCACAAGATTGTGGCGATGTTTAATGCCAACAATACTCGCACACGAAACATGGCAGCAAGTGATCCCGTAAATATCTCCAGAAAAACCTTAGAAGCGTGCGAGAACACGCACTAACATTAAAGGAAAAGAGGAACACCCAAACGATAGCACAGTACACAACGATAAGCCCTGGCATTCATAGTTTGCCCCAGTCCAGATATCGGAGCCACCCTAAGCCAATACGAAGTATGATCCTCCTTAAAGAGCTCCATAACGCCATCTGTCGAGGAGAAAGATGGAAAGTAGATTCAACAGTTTGAGAAACCCGACCGAAATATATATCTGCCAATTTCTTCATAAGTTTGGGGGCAGCGACCTCGCTAGGGTTACTCAAAAGGTCAAAATCCATATTCGCATTGAAAGTACATAGAGCATCATCAAAAGAGGGACCAGCAGTTACAACACCCGAACCAAGAAGAAGCTTAGTCTGTAGGCCAGCTGATTGAAGTCTAGAAGCAAGGAAGGCATAGTTCAAGACATCACCTGCAGAATATAAACCAAGTCCCCCAAAAGCAAAAGGTAAGGTGGCAAGTCTCCACTGCCAGTCACCAAAACCAGGTCCAGAAGCAGTGACAATACGCTCCAAGGAAGAACGAAGTGCCGCATCAAAAGAAACCTGAGCACACTCAAAGACCCAAGGAGAACATGTGCGATAGAAAATAGAGCTTAGAAATACACACATGTAACGGAGTAACAAAGAACTCGCATTGAGGGTCATTAAGTTTGGCAACTGCCTCCATAAGTTCAATAGTTTTAGCAACCCTTTTCAAGACCAACTTACTACCAAACTCAAAATCCACACTAACAGGTCCACCCAATAATTTAACACCATGTGAGGGGCGAGAGATATTAGGGGGGAAAACACCATCATACCTGCTTCTGGGGTCCTCTTGTGGCCAAAAGACTTGATTTTATCAACATTGAGGTGAAAGCCACGACAAGGTCCGTCACATAATCAACTCTAAAACCTTACCCACAACCAAGGTATCACCAATAATAGTGCCATCGTCCAAATACCAAGCTTGAAAAGAAAGGTCAAAAGAATCTCTAATCTTACATGCTAAGGGATGTAAAACTAAGGCAAAAAGAAGAGGCCCAAGCGGATCACCTTGTTGCACACCTTGATGGGACCAAAGAGTATGTTCACCATAATATAATCTAGCAGGACTAGAGTAGCAAAACTCCACCCACCGAGAAATAGCCGGGAAATGCAACCGAACCTCACGTAACATAACAGCCCGATCCACCATGTTGAAAGCGTTTTTAAAGTCAACCAACAACATGGACAGACCAACATCACACCCGCGGTCCTCAACCAAACGGTTCACAGCATGAAGAATAGCTTCCCCACCCCCAGACACCCCAACACCAAGTTGTAAATCATCGAAATAACTACCTGAAGAGTGGCTAAGCAAGGAAGCACAAACCTTGGAAACTAAACGCCTCCAAACAGTCCCAACAGAAATAGGACGGATACCCCCTCCTGGTTTGACTATGGAAAGTGAGAGGAGCACTAGCAATATACTCCCCGGCCCTCTGGGGACAGTTACCAAAGAAGAAAGAGGTTCACCACTTGGGTAATAGAAGCTATCAACTCGCCGAATAGCCACAAGCACCACTCAAACAATCCAAAGGTGTTGGGCACGAACCCATCTCCCCACAAGAAGTACCGAGGGAAACTCTTGATCATGTCAAGAACGATAGAAGGGATGCGGTGTGATGATGGTCAATAGGTATATCGCAAAGAGAGGAGCAGATGCAAAAGGGTGCTTAGCTTTTAAGTCTTCAAGGGTAGAAACATCATATAGGTGCAACACCGTAAGACGAAAGAACTCTAATCGACGCAGCAAAGATAATGACCATCACAAATCTTCCTCTTACATTGCTTGACATTACGATCACCCAAATCCAAACTATCATCATCAATAGTAGACCATGATGGAAGGGGCTCGCCTAAAACCTCACGCGACACCGCA
This sequence comes from Chrysanthemum makinoi, assembly GCA_910596185.1. Taxonomy (NCBI): domain Eukaryota; kingdom Viridiplantae; phylum Streptophyta; class Magnoliopsida; order Asterales; family Asteraceae; genus Chrysanthemum; species Chrysanthemum makinoi. Next base: position 131,829,766 of record OU343221.1, read on the forward strand.
AACTACCACCGGAGAGCCCGTACATGAATAGCATTTACAATATACTCTTCCGACGTTGACGCTTAGTGACCGACCTACTCTTTGACTACTCCTCGGCAAAAGGTTTTAAGCGAGCACAAAGCGGCATGACAAATAAACTAACCCAACAAGAAATGTCATCAAAGTGCATCACCTTATCAAGAGCTCTTTTCAAAGTACGAGAGAACTCCAACCGACATTTGGGAGGGATAGATTTGACCGTCCGCAAACCCCTAGCAAATAAAGTATCAAGAAGGGACAGGTCAAAACCACCAAACACGTCCAAAACCGAATCCTCAACAAGGGCTACATGGGAAGGAACCTGTGGCTTAGGGAGATCATATAGCACAAAACGAACAACACCATCACCACAATCAGGAGGAGACACAAAATCAGAACCCGCACCATGACGACACTTAGTCCGGAAAGTATGCGTTTTGAAACAACCACCACACAACCACAAACCCATACGGCTAAGAGTAACCTCAGCCCTTTCAAAAATAGTCAGATCCGTCAAAAGAGATTGCCTAATAGTAGCTTGAGCCTCAACACAAAAATGCCGATCACGAAGATGTGTGATCAAAGAGGTTTTAGCCAAACCATTACCACCACCATCACGACATCCATTGAGACCAACAAAGGGGCAATGAAATCTAACGGCAGGCATAATACACAACCTCTTGTAACCAAGCTCCAAATAAGGAAGTAGCAAAAGGGAAAACCAAAGAAAACAAATAATAATAACCATGCAACCACTTACTCCGAGTAGCAAACCACAACAGAAACTCCAAAACCAAACGAGCAGGCCAACCCCAACCAAACGAAAGCTGTTCGAAACCAAGCCAAAAAACCTCACGATCAAGCCAAGAACCCTACAAACTACGCTTAGGCAAGACGAGAAAATACGTACCTACGAAAAACTTTTCGAAAAGACCCCTAAAACTGAATTCGAAGCAGGCCAAGGAATCACGGGGAGACAGGTGTAGTATGGAGAGACGATGAGGCACCACTACCAAACGGAAAACCAGTGAAGATGCAGGCAAAACCAAACAGCGAAATGGGGTTTAACAAAGACGAAAACCCTAGAAAAAAAACTGAAACCCTAGAAGAAGAATAGGCGCAAAAACCCAATCACAAAACAGTGATGAGATCAAGAACCCTACCAGTTCAACGAAAGGTGTTGAAGGAATGATCCATCTCCCATGGAGATCAAGATGATCTGATGAAGAGACCCATGAAGGACCCACGACGCTCTCACATTAGATGGTGTTTTTTTTTTTTTTTTGAACTCACTTTAGGCCAAATCGAGGAATTCAAATAACAAATGAGAGGGTTCGATTTTTCAATTGAGCCCTCTCATTGGTTAATTGAGAAAAAGTCAGGCCATTTTAGGTGTTTTCTAAAAGGCTCCCCAAACATAAACATGTCGAAAACACGAATAAAAAAACCTTTGAGAACGTGGGTACGAAACTTCTGTGTGGAACTCTTAGCGATCGTGAGACGTGTTTCCAAATATGAGAGTCATGTTCTATAAGGTTTTAAAAATGATGGTTATCCTCACTGATATTTTTTCTATATTTGAATTGCGTTATCTGTTGGGTCACGGTTGCAAAACCCTAATCCTGAGCCTATATATACTCGCCCAATGTGCACTACTACAAAAGCAGGTTAAAGCAACGAAAATTTGCAATGGTAGATTTCCGTTGCAAATTTGCAACCGTAATGCAACAAATTACCATCCGAATAGCAACGAAAAAGAAAATGGTTGCAAATCCATTGCAAAATACAAACTAATTTCTTTTACTTTCATTTTTATTTCATCCGTTGCAATTTATAAAAATTTGCAACGGAAATGCAAAGAAAGAAAAAAAAATCCAAAAGCACTTATCTTTTGTTTTTCGTTGCAATTTTCATAATTTGCAACGGAATAGCAACCTAAGGCAAAATTTAAATCTAAAAAAATTATCGTTTGCTTTCTGTTGCAAATTTTCAAAATTTGCAACGAAATAACAACGGAAGACCAAAATTAAATCTAAAACAAATATACATGTTTTTCTGTTGCATTTTTCTATTGCAAAAATCAAATTTAAACGGAATAGCAACGAAAGACATAATTTAAATATAAAAGAAATTATCATTTCTTTCCGTTGCAATTCTGCCACAAATTTCAAAATTTTGCATCATATTTGCAACAGAAGATTACAATAAAATGTAAAAAGAATTAGTTTCATCATCGTCGCAAAGATCAATGATGCTCGTAGCAGGGGTAATGCTCACATAGACTAAATAAGTGTATGTTTATATAGTGTGTAAAATGATGAAGATCAATCCATGTTCTTATGAAAAAGCATATCTAGTCACCATGGGAGCATTAATGTTTTGGATAAAACCTTAAAGGGTGATCTGATGGTTTAGATTGCACCTACCATAATCATCCATCATGAAAACACTATGGTCGCATATTTGGTCTAGCACAATAAGGAAGAAATCCTTGTGATTTACTTTGTAGTGCACGCTCTTTGTTCGTTGAGTTCATATGTGTACAACGACTACAACGTGACGTATGGAGATTCTATAATGGTCATAATTATAAATGTCTCTAAAATATCCTAGATACCTTGATTTTATATGGATGAGTTTCATCGATTTATTTATATCATGTTACTGTATAAAGCTTTCATAAGTAGAACTGATGGTATTTGTCTTATCTAGTTGTGATATGCTTAATTTGTTGTATTGGTTTAGTAGGTGCATACAATCCTAATTTCTTAAAAATGAGGTTTAGCTTGAGAAGGAGTCAAACTTGCAACAAGAAGAGTTCGAGTAACTCTTAAATGCTAGGCTCTTTTACACCATTATATATATTGAGATTATAAGTTAGCAACATGTCATACGAGTTATATTTTGTTACGATAGCCAAAATTCATTCTCTCATATTAGTGTTGAATACATACTACAAGACATATGGGAGATATGAGCTTTCAAACTTGATTCGATACCACAAGCATTATAAGTATGTCATAAAATTTGTGGTGGTTAAAAAACGTTGAGATGAGTTGTATCGTGTTTTACTAATTGTAATGACCAATTCAGTGTCTAACGTGTTTAATAACTAGATAAACTAAATATTGACTAAATGATGTCATTGGCTTTACCTGATGTATATTATTATAATAAAATAGAATAACGAATTCCATTGAGTGACATAAGACAACTCCTAACCGTGGCGCGTCTCTTTCTGTGTCAGTTGTGCCACCTCAGTGGCACATCACCACTTCCCAAACTTGCATACCCCTGCCAATGGTAGTGTGTCTCTTTTTATGTCACTTCACAAATATACATCACAAAACATACACACACACACACATAAAACATTCACACAAAACACAATGAGACATGCATATTGTGATGCATATTGTAGTGCGCACTATGTGTTTGTTGGTACATGTGTACACCAACTACAATGTGACACGTGAAGATTCTATAACGCTCATTGATGATGTATTTATGGTATGGTCTTGAACCCAATCCATTTACAATAAAGGTAATCTTCCGGATGCCAAAATAGTCCTCCGAATATACTGATCTTGGGTAGAACCCGATTAGTTTCGGAGGCATTAACATCCTAGAAGGAACAACCTGCTAGTCGTTGGATTGGAAAGAAAGAACCACGAACAAAGAAGAATAACACCAAGAACACCTCGTCCGGTCCTATTTCTTCGAAAAGATTGGAGACGCTAGCGTATGACCTACATAACAAGCCTAAGACATGAACTACTAAGTAAAAGAGTGCGTCGAATAGTATTAGGAATACCCTTCACCCACTTCACTTGGTAAGCATTAAATGTGAGCATTTACTACACTCTCATTCACTTATATTCTCTTATTTTCCAACCTTGTACTTATTCTTACACTGGCGCTTAGGTCCCAATGGCCAGGCTAACGGTTTGCACATCTTAATAGTTTCCTATAAGGATACCTCGAAGTCCACAACACCTGATACATCACTTCCAGCTACATCGAAAGTCTAATCCGAAGCTTGTAATACCTGAAGCTTGTAACACTTGAAGGTCATAAAATTTGTACTTTTTCAAAAATGTTGAGATGATATGTAATAGATTTTCTTGTATTAAAATGAGTTTTAATGACTTATTCAACGTCTATTAAATCTAATCAAATAACTAGATAATTATAATATAAATTAAACAATGTCATTGACTTCTACCTATGTATATATCACTATAACACAATAACGGTTTCTACCCATTATGTTTTAAACAATAGATTTTTATTGGTTTGTAATCCTTTTTCATAATTCAAGATTATGAATTTTATGAGGTATTGTTATACTTTTTTATAGTAAACTTATAAAATTTCACAAAACATTAAAAATGTAATTTTAGGGATCAACAGTTAATGGGGAGGATTAGTTTATCTAATCCAATTTGTTAAATTTATTTGAGGTTTCCCTCTCGCATATTTTCAGTACTCCCGCCCAAATTTTTCCCCAAAATCAAAATGACATTTTCATTATCCCTCTATTTCTTATCTAGGTCACTTGAGCTACACTTATTCACTTTATCTTAGCTTTCACATCTTCTCACATCTATGTTTCCAACCATAACCCGTCGTCGTTATTCTTTGATCATTGCTAGTCACCTCCAATTAAAAGTCAGTCGCATCCTCGACAACCATCATCACTCCTGAGTTTCAGCTTATTTATCCTCTAATTAGGTACTTTTATTGTGTAATATGTTAAATTTAATAATCAATTTCATATTTTGGTGATTTAGGAATTAGGGTTGATGTAAACTCGAATCTGTATCAACTTGGTACCTACTTTTTGCTGAAATTGATGCTCTTTACAAAGTAGTTTCCTATAACATATTCTCATTACATGCTTAATTTATAGTATTACATGTTTTTGTTGCAAGAATCTTGATTGCTTGTTTGTTTAAGGTTTAAAAGTGCATAGTTAGTAAATTTTTTGAAGCTTGTATTGATTCAAGTTTCTAATAAGGTGATTAGTATTTTAGTTTGGCTAAAAATTTGGTTTACTTGTTTATTTTTTTCTATCTGAATTTATCTAAACATTTTGTTTACTTGTTCATTTCTTTCTATATAATTAAGTAACTGATAAAAAGAGCATCATTCACTTGGAGTCTTTATTCATGTCTCTTCTACTTTAAAGGTACCCACAGAGGAGCTCATGGGCCATCACAGAGTCACTGGTCTTCAACACAGACTAATAGAAGGTTAGTTATATCTTGTGATAATAATATTAAGTATTACCCATCATTATACTTATTTGAAATTACATTGTACGATTGTTTGTGTGCTATTAAGTTTTTGTTCTTTAAGGCAAGAGGGAGCTACTGTGCAGCAGTAACTAATTAAAAATAATAACATTCACAAAATATTAACACCCTTATCTACATGTCAGTGAAATTATGTATCTATAAGTTTATGGTTAAAGCATGACATTATCAAAGTGATTCAAAGTTGTTTTAGTTGAGTGTATAGGTAAATATATTTTGATCAAAGTTGTTTGGTCACTGAAATATGTAAAGTTGTCTCACCATTAACTTGTATACGACATTTCATTGTTATGGACCAAAGCGGGTAAATAATGTCTTTGAAACTTCTATCATCTACTGATAATCAACATATGACAATTCCGTGTCTACTTAAGCATTGCTGTTTTTTTCTTGTGCTTCTAGTTTTAATATATTTGTGAGCTTATTAGTAGAACCACTTAAGTAACACAAAGGACAGTTTAGTCAACTGGTCTGCACACATAAGACATTTAGATGACCAACTAACTGCCCACAATAGAGCGATGTTGCAACTAGTTGTTAAGTTGATATTGTATTCCGACTTTAATACTCTTGCTTCAGTTGAAGTAATTACTGAATTAGTTCTATTTAACTGGCCATAATAAACTAAATGATGAAGCTAAATGCTTTCACTAACCATTAACTTTTCAACTTCAAAAAGGTTATAATTTCTACTTTATTGTGTTTCAGGATGATCATTTTAGACCAAGTCAAATGTTTACACTAACTTTCATTTTTATTACCTTAACTATATGCTTGGTATTTTGTCTCTAAAAATTATTCATTATAGTAATATAATGGTCATATGTTCTTGCTCCTTAGTCTCAACTTCTGTTTGTAGTTAGTATGCTTAACTTTTACTGGTTTGTTGATTTAATGCGGATTTTACGCTTAATTTTATGTATTTATGTCTTTTAAAAGGGATGTTAGCATATTTTTTTTCATTGTATATGCTTTTTGTTAAGAGCAAATTCCCAAACTAGGCCAAAAAGTCAACCCTTGTCCCTTTTTTGGTCAATTTCATTTGCCTTTTCCCATTATGGTCATGCTCGACTGCTCAACCCCACTAGATTTATGTCACGTGTCCATCCACTTGTACCTTTTTTTAATATTTCATGGCCCACCAAATTTGCACCAAATCTAAGTTCGCATCAGACATTCTTTTGTCTTTTAATATTAGTCGATTGCTCGACCGACTCAAACTGACCTCATGGCTCAACCGTCGATTATTTTCGTTGGAAATGTAAAAGTAGCATGAGAAAGTACACACAATCTTTTGCTTAGATTGTGTGTACTTTAATTTTAAATAATTTTTTTTACTTTTCTTATTTCAAAATAATCAAGAAAAATCACTAATACACACACACTAACACACATAGATGATCATATCGCCTCCTTGATTGTGTCTTCTTTATGATCGCCGCTTGTTCTACCATGCCGAGTGTTGATAACTTCTTGATCATCGCTTCCTTCTCGATATGGTGAGTTTTATTAAATATACACTGGGTATTTTATGTAAGTAAGTTGTTAATTCTTAAGTGAATATGTTTGTTATTAATCATGATAAGTGCGTCTATATTATAGGGGTTTTCATGGTTTTTCAGTTTTTAATCATAATAAGTGCCTATATTTCTTTTTAGGGTTTTTCAGCTTATTTGTATGTTCATTAGGTTAATTTTTTTAGGCTTTGTACGTTAATTTATAGGGGTTTTAATGGTTACTAATAAAAATATGTTCATGTATTTTTTCAAGTTATTTAACTGTTTTTAGGGTTTTTTTTGTGTTAGTATGGATTATGTAATTGCGATTTAGGGGTTTTAAGGGTATTTGTACGTTAATTTATAGGGGTTTTCATGTTTTTTTGTATGTTCATTAGGTTTCTTGAAGTTATTTAACTGTTTTAGGGCTTTTTGTGTTACTATCGATTATGTAATTGGTGACTTGTTATTATTAAGTGATTATTATGGTGTTACCCGTTATATGCCTATGTATAACTAATAAATATAAGTGTGTAAGAAATGTTGGTGTGTGATCTTAAGTCTAAATGTTATATGGTTCACAAGTCGGATCAATTGTTAATTTTTTCATTCTTTGTTACATCTTTTTGTAGGACTATGATGCGTAAAAGTTATTATAAGAAGTAACAATTATTTACTTACTTAAAGATAGATTAGACCAACCGCCTTTACAATGTTCAAGGCCTCATGTTTCGGACCTTAATGGATCCGACTTATCTAGATAATGAGGAAGAGCCAAGTGCGATTTATGCTTCGTAAAACAAGTCACCAATACGATGATTGCTATGATCTTCCGTTGGTTTATCAGGTGTGAATGGACATACTTTTGCCTTTGGTAGGTAAATTGCCCGGTAACCTCGGGTTCACATTTGGTATTCTAAGCTTTATGAAATGGAGAAGTGGTGATATCCCTTTCCGTGATTGTGTGTTTCCAGATAAGAGAGGGCAAGCTGATGTTAAGAACATTGATCTTCTATCGGTTATTGAGGATGAAGATATTTTCTTAAATCATGGGATGAAGGAAGACGCTTTACGGGTTTCTCTCGCCGCTAACACCGGAGGTTATTTTCATGGGTAAAGAGTTGTTGCGTCATTGATGATATGTTGCTTAGAATGGTTAAGGATCTAGATAAATTCAATGCATTTCCTTGGGGAAAGCATGTTTGGAGGCAGTTGTATGCCTCAATCGTAAATGTCGCTTCGAGCATCAATCGAGGTTGGTGTAACAAAATCCAAGCATGTTCCTTCTTACTCTTGTGCGATTCATTTGTGCTTTCAAGGTTAGTAATAACATAATTTCGATGCTTATTTATTATCTTCCGACCATGTATCTAAGGATTTCGCTTGCTTTTCAAGACATGGATTATAGAGCTTTCGGATAAAAGTAATCAGTGGTGGAAGAAGGATCCAAAGGTTATCCCAAGAGCACTTGCATGGTCTAAACACAAATCATTTGGTAACGATAATTTCACCGATTTTGCTTTTGCTAAAAACTAATGTACAAGTGTTTATTTATTATATCTCTGGTCCTTGCAAAAACTAATACCTATATTATTTTTTTAGGCTCTACACCAAACTACACAATCAGATTCCCAACTAGAGTTGAAGCGAGTCGCGATGGTATACACAAAGTGAAGAATTTTTAGGTGGTATACCCCTAGACCGCTGTGTGGGGAATTTATGAGGAGTATTTTCGAAGCAAAGGTCACGCGCTACACGCACGCCTAAGCAAATAACCAATGTAGAGGATTGTTGTAAAGCCCCTTTTATCACGTATACCTTATCACAACGTTAGACACAAACACGCTTTATGCGTAAACCACAACAGTTACGCTATGAGTAGAGAAAGATGAAGAATAGAACTTGGTGACTTGAATGATATATTATGCGTGTATATGTTTAGAGAGGTAGAGAGAAGAAAACAATAAGATGTATATTGCTTCAAGGAAAACACACACACACACACACACTCAAGCACACCCCTCAAATAAGACTTTGAGGGGTTTATATAGTACAAGTAGAAGATGCCCTAATGGGCTTGGCATGGGCTCGTTTGGATTGGATTGGACATGGATTGACATAAGGCTAGCTTATCATAACGCCTAGCCATTTAGCTTAGCCCAATCCACGAGCCCGTTGACTATTCTATCACGATATCTAACACACGTTACAAAGTTCCTAAACGTGAATGACCATCACTTCTAATAAAAACTATTAAGGCTAACAATCTCCCCCTTAGGGGTGGTCATTCAAAAGATGCTCCACTTGATAAGATCTTTACTTTCCTTGAGCTTGAACTTTGCGTGTAGATATAGAATAGTCTTGTTTCATTGTCCTTCATGCTTTGTGATCAATTAATGTGGTTGTCTGCCGTTGTCAACTTCGTTGGATAGGTGTCTCCACGTCTTTCTCCACCATGCTCACACTTCTATTTGTCTTTTGGTTACCAATGATGTAGTTCTCGAGTCTTTAAACTTTGTAGATTCTTTGACATTGACGAAGAATCATCTTTAACTTTGTGTTGCATTTGATTTTGATGAGAACTTTCATGTGTTGATGGTATGAGCATGTGGATAGTTCCACGACGATCAATCCGCCCGAGCTTCCATAAGAAGAAAACATAAAACAAAGTTAGTAATAAGCGGATTCCGGTTAGAGCACTTACAAGTTTGAATTTCAAGGGTGTTAACAAGAGATAGTGTGAAAACACGTCTCTAATTCTCACAAGGGCCGTTCTCGAACTCGAGTCCCACAAGTGAGATAACACGATATACCAAAGTACATCTACACCATGAGTCGAGGTACATCAAGCATCACCTCTAATTGCATAACACAACGTTTGAGACACACTAAGCGTAATCCACGGGAGTTACCGGTGACCTGTTGTCGAGTTTCCATTCAATCACCGAGGATCACAATTGTGAAACCTCTCATAAATGTTCGCAGAGTTGCTAAGATCTCAAGGACTCTAGAATATATCACTTGTGTCCTTATTGATGAACAACAACTGATGTCATGTCATGTGTTCCTATGAGATCTTTTGATGAATCTCGTGGCTCTAGACTCGATTAGTGCATTTTGGTTTTCCTGAGCGGAGACTAGGGAGAGGGTCTCCTTCTTCAATATCAACGATCTCTAAGAGAAAGTCGATAGATTATGTAGGGTTCCCAGTGAGAATGAAACAAATACCTTTGAGAGGAATTGAGTGGCTAGAAGGTTTAGTGCGTCAGGCCACCGGGTCCATGACGCCTTTGTCTTCAATACCGGTGTCATTTAGTGACAACCAAGATGTGATGAATTGAACCCGCTTCTTCCCTAAGGTTGAATATGGAGGGCTATTTCTTTTCACCCTTTCTTTTACTTTTCTTTTTAATTCTTCAACCCCTTCTTTCTCCTTTCTCACCTTACACCTTTTTTCAATCGTACCTAAGGACTTCTAATACTAACTATGGGTATTGTCCTTGGGTAGATCCTCCCGCCTCAGCGGATCATAGGATGGATTTCCTATCCTTAGTCACCTTATAACTCCATGATTGTCCTATTGTTGCCATAAAACCATTTTCTTGAAAATCTCGAGTGTTTTATGATTGAAAACATGTTTGAAACACTCCAAAAGTTTTATATTTTCGTAAACACCCCTTCACATGCTTATAAGTTTTGATAAATCTCGCACACATAGAGGGTAGAGTTTGCACTTTTGAATTGATCGGCTCATAATAGACAATTCCCCACAGACACGCAAGTTACGTTGCATAGTTAGAGAGTTCCATTGTCAGTTTTTAGGTGACAACTAGCTCTAATAACCACCTTGAAGTTGTAAACACTTCTTGAAAAGAAGGTTAGACCCATGAAAGTTCATGTCTATCACAAGTTTCTCGAAATGGTACATTTACTTACTTTGATTACTCGTCAATTCATTGGTTCCATCTGAAGTCGAGCTCTTTTGAGATTCAAACAACGATCATTAAACTTTTTGATCACATTTTAATCACCTTTCTCCCCCTTAAAAATAGCATATCCATGATGTTTTTGAAACACAATGATTAAAAGATATGTTTTTCGAAAATCATTTGGAGAGAAACCGATTTAGCATGAATTTTGGAACAATTTTTGCTTTATACTTTAACGAAAGCATATTTTTCATACATAAAATTTAGAATCAATTAAGGGTTTAGAAGGAGTTATCTTGGTACCAAATGTGAGAGATTTTGAAACAATCTTTTTGAAAAAATTCGAATCAATGGTACTAAGATGTAAGAAGATTTTGAAAATCTTTTGAAGATAATTAGAGAAGAATTCATTTGTTTTAGGATAAGCGCTCGATATATATGAAAATCGATTTTGTGTAGCACTTTCCTTTCTTTAAAGATCGGGTTGCAAGCTGAAATACTTACAAGCCATTATGTTTTAAGGAATAGTGCTTGAAAAATATTTAAAACCTTTGATTTTGATAAGCACTTTCCTTTCTTTGAAGCGGGTCCCTGAACCGATGTGTCCGAAATTAATTTGAAGTCCGGCTTGCATCAAGTATACGAAAGCCATTATTGAAGAAATTTTGAGAAACGACATGTTTTAGAAAACATATAAAGAACTCTCGCTCAAGCATCTGTACATATCCGTATCATTGTTGAATGACATTTCTAGAAACGTACAAAATATCGATTATACGATAGACATGTCGTGAGAAGAATATTTTTTTTTTGGATTTTTGATTTTTTATTGTTTTTGAATTTTTGAAAATTTTATATTTTTATATTTTGCTTTTGTTGGTTTTATAAAAGAAATAGAAAATCAAAGATAGAAGATAGAGAGAATGAAGAAGAAGAGTTTACAGAACTTGAACCCTCTGATGAGTTATGAGATATTTGAAGCACCCGCAACCAAAGAAGAAGAGTTTTCACAAATAACAATGTTAGAAGTACAAGATTCCTCACGGTGAGGGTGATCACTATCAACGGTTGTAGTGGTTTCTACTTCCTTATCCTGATGATTGGCACTATTATCCGTGTTGGTGCAAGTATCAAAAATCTTTCCTGTGGGAATCCATCTAAGACCTATTTGGTTGAAAACTTTTCCGGGGTATCCACCTAAGGTAAGATCTAGGAGTTGTTTTCTTATCGATGTGGAAGACTCATTTTTGGAAAAACTACGTCTGAAGAGATCCACCTATTAGGTTTCTTTTTCCATGTTCATTTTTCAACGGGTTTGTTTCTAATTGGTGTCTTAGTGGATTGTGCCTTGTACCTAGAATTATCTTTCTTGAGATATTGTGAGACACATGCATCATGATTAACTGAAAAGACACATTTTTTACATGTAGTACAGACAAATTCAATATTCTTGTTTAAAAGCAGCAGCCTTTAACTTTGTCACTATCGTCTTTTGGAAATTGATTCTTGTTCGAAAAAGACTTAGAATTCCTAGTGTTGTTTTCTAAGGCCATAACATTTTCTTTTAACTACTCTTAGATGCAAGCCAATCCCTAGTCTTTTGTAGAGTGTTCCTAGGTAATGGTTTACTACTACTAGCACTGCCTTGAAATCTTGTAGAATTCATCACCCTAGATGTTGCACCTAAAATTCCGTCTTTCGAGTCCAGGCTTTTTTCTAGCTTCTTCTAGATAGTGATTGTTGACCATGTCGTTAGAACCAAATGATTCTTTAACTGGATTTTTGTCACATTCCGTGTACTATTCCTAGAAATGCCAGGTGAAATAACTTTTGGTGTTTCAAAGAATCGCTTTTTCTTTCTCAAAACCGCTTGATAATTCTCTTTAATAGGCAAAGTCCATGGGAGTGGACTGCTTTTGATAAATCATTTTTCTCATTGAGTTTTGGAGGAAACCGAGGAATAGACATTTTGGTTTGAAAACCGGTTTGGGAACATTTGTTTTCTCCTCGGTCAATGGTTTTGCAAACTTAGTATCCACAGCCTTTCCTTTTAGACTTTCCAAATTGAACTCTCAAAAGATCATTTTGCTCTTGCATGTCCTTGTAGGGCACGCTCATACCTACGCGGTTTGTCATACTTGCATTCCTCGGTTTTTCGATCAAGCTGTTTAAAATAGGACACGTTTTCCTTTTCAAGTTTTTCAAGAGCATTTTCATATTTTGAAACAATTGCGGAGGTCTCAATCGGAGTCTTTCATGATCTTCAACAATATGTTTGTAAGATAATGGACATGATATCAGAAGTCATAACATCTTCAAGAGAGAATCATTTAAATTTTCCAAAACTGTGATGTGTTCAACACTTTCATTAGCTTGCTTTACCAGGGATTTATGGTCCTTGACGAAGTCAACTGTTTCTTTCAACAATGCTTGTTCAAAATGAATTACCCTTGAGTTGATGGCATTCAACAGGGGCAATTTCGCCAAAAACTTTCTCTGCTCGATGTCAAAACTAGAGAACCAGTTGTTAGGTGTAATAGTGGTTTTAGTTTTAACAGTCTCTTGAAGTCCCACAATTCTAGTTTTCACATTTTCTAAAATACTTCTAGCATCACTTGTGTTAAAAGGATTGTTTGAAGACATTTGTTCGATTTTCGTAAGAGATTGTGAGACAACAAATGTGTTTTGAACCGGTTTTGAAACTGGTGTTGACACTTTGTTTGAAACACTTGGTGTGATGGAAAACTTGGACTTTTCTTTTTGATTAACAAAAGTAATTCCATTAATTTTGTTCCATTTGTTATAATCAATTGGTTTTAGATCTGGATTCTTTTGTTTTCATTTTTGATCTACTCTCATCAGATAGTTCTAATGTTTCAAGATAATCATGAACAATTATGGGTTCATGCAAAGGTTTTCCATTGTTCAACACATTCTGAGATTTCTGAGCTTTCTTGAGAAAACAAGGAGGTGAGTTACCAAGAGCCATTTTATGAGAAGTATGAAAAATCGGATTTACTTGATTAGAAAGCATCTTGTTTGTCTTAGCGGAATGACCCGTTGTAAGAAGCAAATTATCCAATTTTTTTATTGTTTCATTTTTGTCAAGAATTTCATCTAGAAGAGAATCTTCTCGTTTTGAAAAATCAGCAATCAACTGCTTCTTCTCTTTTTCAAGATCAGAATAAGTTGCTTGTTGATTAGAAAGTTGGTTTTTAGTTCGAAATTTCCTTGTTTAAAGATTTTATTTTCAAGTTCAGATTCACATCAAGTGTATCATACTTGAGTTGCAATTGTTTTTCTCTTAAAACAGAATCTCGATAACCAATTTCTAATTCTGATAATTTGTTTGTATGAAATTCATAGACTCTTGCATTCTCTTTGTAACTCTCAAGCTCAGCGGTCAATTTCATTCGAGCGGCCTTAACCTCGTGATTGACCTTACTCACATTCTCAATCTCAATACCACAATTATTGATTAATGATTCAAAATAAGCACGTGTTTCCTCATCAGCCTCAAGATTTTGTGCCACCAAACCGTCATTAGGATCCACATCTGAGTTTCGAGTTCATATTGCTACAACTTCGATTGTCCGTGTATGTATCATAAGTAGGTGCTGATGTCATAGAATGCTGTTCATCATGAGTAAACTAATTAGCAACATTACTATAATTTGGTACCTCATTGAGTGAATCACGGTCATAGGCTGGAGGTGTATCAAAAGTACCGCTTGATGTTGAGTCCTCCGCGATTGATTGTATGGACTGAAGTTTGCGTATTGATTGCTTTATGTGCCCGTCTTTGATTCATGAATTCGCGTGATCTCAGACAATTCGATTCTTCTTTCGTGCTAACGTCAACATGTACTGGATCCTTTCAAGCCGTTAGTCGTTTGACCTTGATTACGGATCAAAATACCGAATCTTTGTTGTGATTGTTAGAGGTAGCTTGCTTAACCAAGTCATAAAACTATTGTGATTTGAGGATATCCCATATTCGATTCACAATCACCCAATTTCTGATATCCATCAAACCGTCACATATTGCATTGATTCCTCATTTGTATACCAGATTGTAGCAAATTCATCTCGATTCCCCGATTCCCAATAACATCAACCATTTGTCCTCCTTGACCCATATGCATACTTGGTTGAGCAAACTGCGGATTATATGATGAAATCCATTGGTTGTTGTTATTTGGTGTAGTTGGACTAATGTTTAGGTCATTGAGGAATGAATCAAAGAAAGCGCTTTTGAGACGATCCAGCGAGTTGCCATTGAGGAAGGTATGTATGATAAAGTTGATGTAGGATCGATTCAACGATAAAGAAGTTGTGGTTGATGAAGATTAAGCTCGGTTGAGGTTTTTCGAAAGTCGACTCAGAACCTTGGTTCTTAGGTGTAAAAAAAATTTCTCCCAAAATTTGAAATTCACTATAAAAATCAATTCTAAGGTCGTAAGAAAATTTTGAGTTATGACAATTTTGACGGCAAATTTGACCAAAAATTTGAATTTAGGCCCAAAATTTGAATTTTTACCAAAATTTTCAAGTTATACCAAAATTTGAATTTCTCGTAAAAATTGAACGTTTAGTCTCCTCAAAAATTTAAATTTTACTCAAGTTTTCCCGCCAAAAATGAAGAGCTTAGGCGTAGACACACGAAGTTACGAGTAGAGCGATGCTTAGGCGTAGAGATTGTGCTTTGTATGCAGGATTCCTTATCGTAGACCAAGTATCTTACGCGTAAACTTAAGGCTTAGGCGTAAACAAAAATGCTTAGGCGTTGAAATCTTATGCGTAAGTGTAACTTATGCGTAGATTGTTAGCGCGTGTATGCTTACGCTTATGCGTAAACGTAGGTTTAGAACCAAAATCCTTTACACCGTCCAGCAGTAAAAGATATCCACAAGTCAAGTGTTCCACACACTTATCCAAGTGAGGGAAGCAGCGGTAACCTTGATGCTCGAAGATTCTTAGCCAAAAAGTTATGTGTAGGAAGTTAAGCGTAGAAAAAGGGCGTTGACTTTTCTTACGCGTAGAACTAGGGTTTTGACCTACGCGTAAAAAATTTCCAGTGATTCAAACATTTTCTCTTGCACAAACTGCCTTAAAAACACTCGAATAACACAAAAATGTTGACCTTTTTCACCCAAAGTGCTTAGAAAGCTTACGAGTAGAAATGACCAATGAACCAAAAACGAGTTCAAAACTGATTTAAAACACGTAAAGCTTCGAACTTTTTGCAAAAAACTGAAACTTTAACACCTAGTAAACCTTAAACCACAAGAATCTTGAATTTTTAAGTGCAAAAATTAAAGCTTTAAGCGTAACCACTTTTTGTTACCGTGAGCTTTACGTGTAATAACACAAACCACAAAAAACTTCAACCAACCACTCCTAAACCATTGTTTGGCGATTGATACCAATTGTAAAGCCCCTTTTTTTATCACGTATACCTTATCACAACACTCACGTCCCCAACAGCAAGAATACGTATAACATAAACAGATGTGTTATGCGTAGAAGAAAGATTAAGAGAAGAACTTGGTGACTTGATGTATATGGATCGTGTATGTTTAGAGAGATAAAGGAAAGAAATGAAAACAATATTTCATATGAAAGGAAAAACACACACACACACACACACACACTCAAGCACACCCCTCAAATGAGACTTTGAGGGGTTTATATAGTACAAGTAGAAGATGCCCTAATGGGCTTGGCATGGGCTCGTTTGGATTGGATTGGACATGGATTGATATAAGGCTAGCTTATCATAACGCCTATCCATTTATCTTAGCCCAATCCACGAGCCCGTTGACTATTCTATCACGATATCTAACACACGTTACAAAGTTCCTAAACGTGAATGACCATCACTTCTAATAAAAACTATTAAGGCTAACAACTGTGAAGTGGAGGGTACTCGCGTAGAGGTAGATGTTGTTGCTCTTCAGGCTGTTCTTAAGTCTTTGGATGCTCGCACATCGAAACTTGAGAGTATAGTTGAGGTTAATGTTTTACCTTTGTGATTTTTGTCCAATATATTTTCTTTTTAAACAGTTAGCAATGTATACACTAATAGGCTTGTTTTGTTCCAAATTACTTTCATTTGCAGATCATTTCAAAAAGAAAAGAGGAAGTCAACAAAGATACCTATGATAAGGTTAGTTATTCATTTTATAAATGTACTTGTAATTTAATTAATTTTTGTATAATAATATTTGGTAAACAAATTTGGTATGCAGTTTTACACTTGTAGAAGAGAACAGGAGGAGAAAGTTAACATACCACTTATGAAAAGGTAATATGTGTTATATTCTTTGTGTATATCTTTTAGTTCTGTCTACTAATACGTGGTAAATTCTTTTGTGTGCGCTTTTATACTTATAAACCCGAACAACAAGACAAAGTTATCCCATCCGATGTTGAAAAGGTAAATTTTCTTGTAGATTATATGTATTCTTGATAATGTGTCAACTTTTTCACGACACATTATATGTTTCATGCTAATGCAATTGTGGCATTTCATTGACAGGCCTTGATCTTGTCGATGAGTATTGAAGTGAAGTTAATGATTTTATGAAGTTGTTTGATTCCCAACAGGAAGATCTTGACAAATCACCACAGAAGGATGGTGTTTTTCATCCTATGGAAGAGCCTAGGGAAAAGAGGTTGAGAATGTCCCAATCTCACATGAAGTCATCTCACATGAAAATTGCTCTAGAGCGTTGTGGAACAAAGAAGAGGAAGTTTGAAGATGTTATTAGGTCACCTTTTGTGCAAGCCCCAAAAACTAGATCAGTTCCTAGTGTTGATGAATTGAGAAATCAAACGAATCTTCTTGATCCTATTATGGTTGAAAGGTTAAAATTAGTCAAACCTTGGCTCAAGGTACAATGTTTTTAAATCATGTTTTTTTATATAATTGTAATAATTTTATAATGGTCACTTATGTTTATTTTGTTTTGTGTATAGGTTCTTGATCGACCATATCAAAACACCGATAGAATTTTCCTTGGATATGAAATTGAGCGTTGCTTCGTATGGATGGCAGTGAATTGTAATTTCCACGGTGTGGTGAAATAACCGTGGATCGTTATTTTGGGATGCTATAATTGGCCTTGACGATAAGCGCAAAGGATGGTCGCTTGATGAGGTGAGGTAAATATGTCTTTATTTACTTTACTTAGAATTATATAATATTTTTGGTTTTCATTGTGCTACACTGATAATCGATATCAAGTAAATTTTGTAATAGAAAAACCGCATATTGTTAAATAGAAACAAGATACTTTCTTAATTATCATGGTAGGGTGTATCTAATTATATAGATGGGTTCCATTGCATAATTTGAACCCCGTCCCTAGTACAATTGGTGTGCTTGATCTTTATCACAAGTTGTGGCTCTTTCAATAACTAAGCTCGTTGTCTAGAAAATATTATATAAACTCGACAACCATCTTCCGTTGTTGTAAGAGCCAAAACTTTTGATAAAGATCAAGCACATAGATGGTTGTACGGACGTGTTGTTTGCGATAATGATATAGTGTATTGTTCATGACAGGCCACACTACGTTATCCCATTCAACACGATTATATAAACTCTATTTCTTGTATAAAACGCACTTGAAATCGATTTGTAGGTAGAGTAAATGAAAATCTCAATTTTATATAAATTACTGATTTTATTTGTATTTTTTTTCTTATTGTTCTTACTGACACATTGATCTCGTGGATCGTTACATGTGGCATACTAGACCATATAGTATGGATTGGTCAATGGTTAGTTTCTTTTTTTGCCACTATTGATGCGAGGAGGATCATTGCTGCGTGTTTTACCAACAACGAAAAATACCCTCTTGGTCTGATGTTGATCGTGGTTTTATCCCAATAAATGAACTGGTTCATTGGTCTCTGCTCACTGTTTCACATCCAGACCTGTAACGCCACATTCTAGGATAGTGGCGTTGTGTTTGCTAATGAATCGTGTCCTTTTATCCGATATGAGGAAGGCTTTAGAGACAAGGCTGCCCGAATTGTTGAAAGAAGTAGGGGTCTTTGAGAAGAAGGGAATCAATCCTAAGTCCTACTGATTACGTTCAAGAACGCGAAAATGTTCCCCAGGGTGGTTTGTTTGATGATTGTGGTGTGTGGGTATGCATCTTCTTATTCAAAGTTAGTCATTTAACATTGCAAATTAATAGCTTAAACTATATCAATTTTGTTCGTCGTCAGATGATAACCATTTATTACAACAAACACCATCTTTACATTACAAGTGGACAAACACAAAGTAAGTCCTACACTATCTTTCGTTGATTGGGATGTAAGTGTCACGAGTTGATTCCGGTTGCCGATCGTAGGTTCTGTTCAATGGTTATAGTCACTACGCAATCCACCACCGACACTTGCACATCCCAATCAACTTAAGCATAGCCTGTTCCAATGTTAGTATCTCCTTTGCCAAAACCTCCAACTCCCTCATTTACATGTTATCCTTTGGTAACTTGCTTATTTTGATATGTATAAACTCTATTTTGTTCACAAGTGTCTTATTTTAGTAGAACTATTTTGATATAATATATTACGACGCGTTTGTGTTCAAGAGGCTCGTGATGATAAGTATCTTAATAAATCATGCTAATGAGTTGATTTTCGCTGTCTTCGTGGCAATTCTATATTTTATAGTATTGCAAAACCATGCATTATATCCCGATGTTTTGAAACTATTGATTTATACAGATCTGAGCCTCACTATTATGTACAAATAATTAGTCAAAATGTGTTTGATTGTGTCATTTGGTTGTTGGATACACTCTCATGGGAAAGGGCACATGAAGCAATTCCACTATGTAAAGGACCATGCTTTAGTGAATTTTCTCCAACCTTATTTGAAGGCGTTATTTACTTAAGTAGGATATTATACAAATAACTATCTTTTAGAGAACGTAAAGCGTTAGCACAACCGACGACATTACAAACCTATATTGGGCAAGATCCTAAACAATTACTACCCCTTAGAAACGGATCCTTGTTGGTTTGGTACATCATTATTGGTCGACTTGCCTTTCTTTTGCGATGTTGTACCACGGGTGTTAACACTACCACGTGCTTTACTACCTTCTACTTGTTCAGTGCTGTAAACTTGTTGTCTTAGTTCATCTAGAAATTTAGTGGGTAATTGGTGCCTTGGTTCAGCAGTTGGGCCATATCTACGCTCAATCTCAGGAAATAAGACCTCTCTTAGTGCTTTGATTGACCATTCCCTATCATTAGCATTATGCTTGAATGTAACTTTTTTAGCATTTGACATATTTAGAATAAAGTGATGTAGGGTTAATGTTGAAGTAAGTGTGTCCACTCTTAAATAGGAAAAACCACACATAGAAAAGGTAGTCACATGCTAACAATATTATTGGCAAAGCTGACGCGGTGCTAGCAGAGTCACATTGGTAACCTCTTAGTAGGTAAACACTATCGACGCGAAAATTTGATATTTGATTCACGACCTATATTATTCACGATCTACAATACCTAATTGTAGATGTTATCATTAAATAGACTAAAAATAGACTTTTGATCTCCAACTTGATGTTGTGATATGTAAGAGGTTGTGATGACGAACTATCTTATTTGATGACACAAATGATGCGATTTACCATATCTTGGCATGGAAATTTTATAGCATGATTTGCGACCATGTGTGGTTACATCGATGTTGTTTTACAGTCGAGCCTTGCTAATGCATATCACAATACTTACATTGTGAACCATAGTGGTCGTTCTAGATCTGAGAAAATTCCTTTACATGGTCACATTTATGTGTTATTATTTTGTGCCTTTTCCCATTTTGCTCATGCTCGAGTGCTCATTTGTCAACTTCTCAATCTAGCAAATTGTCCACCCCTCTTTACCTTTTTAGAAAAGTACAATGGCCCACCAAATCTGAACCAAATCTGACGCTCGTACATGATTTCGACTTGCGGTGCCAACTTATTGAAGTACTTTTGCTTAGGTCGTTATGTACTTTAAAGGTGTATTTGGTACATGCAAGAGGTTGTGATGATGATTATCTTATTTGATCAAGCGGTTGATGTGATTAGCCGTCGGTGGCATGGCAATTTTGTTACATTATTTTGCAGCCGGCGGTTATATCTGATGTTTTGTGTTTATCAAACTTTTCAGACCGAGCCTTGGTAATGCATGTAACAATACACCTGATTTATACTCACATAGATGATTAACATCTTGTGGTCAATCATGTTTCATTGTGGCTGGCATCCTATGGCAAGAACATGAATATATATTTTTGTGAGAGTATATAATCATCTCCCTAGCAGACGCCCGTCCAAATGAACCATGATTGGCTCGAAAATTTGTATCATCTATGTGAGCATTATGCTATTGTTTATATATGTTAAGGAGTTATTTAATAAAGTTAAGGATCAATAGGTTATACGTGTGGAATCTATAAAAGTGTTTCAATTAGAAGTTGGATGTAACAAGGTGCACACATTACATTGTGGATGAGTGTGGAATTTCAACATAGTTATCCCTTTTGATGGGTTGCTTTATGATCTTAAAAAACATAATTAACCCTTCTGAGATCCCATACTGTTCCTTTTGTTTTTTCAATAATCTAGCAATTTGCCTGGTGCAGGCAATTGCACAAAGGGAGTTGAAGCGACAAAGGACGATGAGGATCTTAAAAGGGTTAACTATATTTGTTTTTGATTAAAAACTTTTTTACTTAACTTAAACCACCCATCTACAAAGTAATGTGTCCATACAACGCTTGCTACATTGAACTTCACCTTGTAAACCCTCAATTATCAAGGCCCATTTTCGCGATGTAGATGGGTTTAGTTGCTTAGTTTGACCGAGTTCCTTAAGACCGTTTGTGTGTTTCTTCTTTCTAACGGAAAATGTGATCAATATCAAGCATACCAATGGTTTTAGGGATCGGTGTGACTGGAACCCATACCTTCATAGTCTAGAAAGAAAAATATCTTGCATGTCGTGAGGTGTGTTATTTCTTGATAATGATATAGTGTGTATTGTTCATGGCAGGCCACACTCTTTCATTATCCCATTCAACACACACACACTTTTTGAGAATCGATAATTATTTATTCGGCACACCTTGGTACTTTGAGCTTCCCCTCGAAAACCCATTCCTATGTCACTGTCATAGCAGCAGGTTTGGTGCAAATCTTTTCGACCATTTCGTGGAACATGGCAATGGGATTTCAGTGGGCGGCTCAAATTACTAAGTTGTCTCCACTTGCTTGCTTATAACATATTTACATTTAACTTTTTTGACCATCTCCTTTACATGTATAAACTCTATTTTGTTCATAAGTGTCGATATTTGATAGATCTTTGTGATGATATATCTTAATAAATCAATAAAATGATGTGATTTTCCATGTCTTGGCGTGGAAATTATATATTTAATACTATTGCGACCATCTTTGGTTATATCCCGATGTTTTTGAAACTTTTGATTTATAAAGATCACGAGCCTCATTAGTATGTGCAAAAATTAGTCAAAATTTGTTTGATTGCATGGTAGATGGGTTACTGTATATAGGTTTTGTCTTTTCATCGTTGTAAAATTATTTGATTTTTTGTTACATAGTTTTCCTTTGTTAACTGGTTGTAGAATCGATAAATATTTATTCGGCACACCTTGGTAGATGGGTTGACTGTATAGGTTTTTTGTGTGATTTGTGCTCGCTGTAAAATTATTCGATTTTTTGTTATATAGTTTTCCTTTGTTAACTTTTGTGCGTTTACGTGGTTAGGATATCGTAAGGTTTGGATGTTGAAAATCCCATTCAAACTGCCTTAGCATATCGCGAGAGGATGATCAAGTTTTATTTCAAGCATAAGATACATGTTGCTTGAATCTTGTAAGGCGTGTTCCAGAAAACACATTTGGTTGATTTGCTGTTGGTTGATTGTCTGGACAAAGTAAACATTTGTATGTGATCTAGGAAAACAATTTGTAAACAGTAACGGGTTGATGGAATCACCGGAAAACGACTTGATGGCGGGTTATGTTTACCCGACATTTTTGTATTTCCTCCCGGATAACCTTGGGTTTATGTATACCCACTTTGTAACCACTAATGGGGGATGGAATTGTCTGTTAAGTAGCATGTAGTTCACGGGTTATGTATACCCAAACATTTTGTATTTCCTCTGAATAACTTTTGGGTTTATGTATATACCCATTTTATTTCTAGTGAATTCAGGTTCATAGTTTGCTTTCTTGCCATGATTTATTACAACAAAACATTTCATTCTGTTTCACTTGCAAAGTATTGGAGTCTGAATGTTTCTCGTACATAGTTTATTACAACAAAACATTTCATTACATTGTAACGAAGGTAGCGATCGGATTCTCAAAACATACATGAAAATGACCCATCACACACAACTTTTCATCTGGTATGGTTCCATGCTCAAGTTGTAGAACAGACTTCATGCATTTCATGAGAATTTAATTAAAGTTATGTTTGGTTTCATTATCAGACAAATCCGGATGATATTGAAACGCCTTTGATGGTTGTCCGCTACTTGAGCTTCCCACGCATTCCTGTAAATTTAATTAAAAGTTAACAAGATTATAGATTTAGATAGTTAACTAGATTACACGTTTGGTGGGAAATATTATTCAATATATGACCTTTTTCTTAGGTAATGGTTCCATGCATGATCGTCGCGTGTGTCCAAGAATGTGGCACATTCCGCATCTTACAGGGCTTGCTTCCTCTCCTTGAGATTTTATACGATCTTTGTTTTTGGTCTTCCGATTGGTTCTTCACGCTCTAGGTGGCTTGACTTTTTGTAGGCCATGAGGTTTATCCCAACTCGAGGGTTCCCCTATGGGATAAACCAACCCTTGGTATGTAGCTTTTAGCGTGGTTTTCTTAAACCAATCCCAAGCCAAATGATTACAATCCGACAATTTAAGAAATCTAGCAACCGCTAACGCATGACCACACGGTAAACCTGAAAATTGCCATTTACAACAACTACATGTCCCATTGGTTAGATTGACTATATGTAGTCTTCGACCATCCTCCACCTGATAAAGTTTTGCCGCTTCAATGCCTCTTACAATCCAAGTTGCACTTTTTAACATTCTATCTTTTACTTTTGCAAGAGACCAATCACTAAGCTTCCGGGTGCATCTAAAACTAATGCCGATATATTAAATAAATTTAAAAATATATATATATATATATATATATATATATATATATATATATATATAAATACTTACTAGAAATAATCTTTACCTTGATATTTTTGTCGTTTATCACAATACCACTTTTGTAAAAGCTCTCGATACCACTCCATTAGCATTGTAATCGGTACTTTTTTGACATCTCTTGTAAGTGAATTTACCTACTTTGCCTTGTTGGACGTCATATAGTTGTACCGTCTAGCGGGACAAGATGCCCTAGACCATCTCTTCCCAAGTTTCTCAACACTTGGTCAAAATGCATCAATAGCGAAAGTGCCGCGCATGAAAATCCTCCTTAGTGTAAGCTTTGCATGTCTTCCAATACAAACTCCTGAGCTTTCTACTATTGTTTAAACCGCAATTCATCAGTAGATGCCTACAACAATACCCATGAAATGAATTTGGGAAGACTATTTTACACGCAAGTTCAATTGCATAATGTCTATCAGATATGATAGCCAAATCTGGAACTACCCCTATGCATTCTTTCAACTTCGATAAAAACCATGACCACGATTCCCTAGTCTCACCTTTAGAAACACCTGTAGCAATTGGCACAATCTGATTATTACCATCCATTCCAACGGCAAGCAAATTTGTTCCAAGGTACTTCCCTTTTAGATGTGCTCCATCAATTATTAGCAATGGTCGCAAGTGGTTTAAGAAACTTTGAATCTGTTTGATTTTACAAAATGTTAGTTTTACATTAATAGAATACAACAAATATATATATAAAAACTGTGCTTTAACGCATAAAAAATATACACATACTTACCGCAACACCAAAGGCGATAAAACACATCTTAAAGTGTCCTTCATTATCGGTGTCAATATGAGTCACCGTACCGTCATTTGCCAACTTTAGATTATGACAATAATAAGGCAATTGGTGTAACGATTCCGTAGGATCACCACTGAGCATCTCCAATGCTCGGTTTTTTCCACCCCATGCTTTTTATATAAATGTCTATTTTGAATTCTTGAGCAATATCTTGTTGTATGTCCTTTGGAGTGTAGATTCGACTCTTATCTCTAAATTTCGAAGCGAGAAAACGTCCCAAAATTTTTTTTTCAGCATTACAGTTGATTAGGAAAGATTTGAATTTTTGGACAGTGTGGACATCGTAAACTTTGCCTAACTCCCATTTAACACTATTTTTCAACTTAGACGACACTATTTTCCATTCGCAATCTTTATTCTTACAAATTACATCATACATTTTTATCGATTTTCTAACCTTAAATTCATACCCATCTGTAAGAGCTTTTTAACCAATTGCATACATGCATAAGTCTTTGTTATCAAATTCGCCCTTATAAAGGATACAAGAGCTATTGTTGTTGTATATTATGTTATTCGGGATCTTGATATTAGGCATCGGGGGATCGGGTGGACAAGGCATATACTCGAATGTATTTGTTTCCCATTTATGTACGAATTGATCATTTGAAGGAAATGTAGCCCCAAAATTAACAAAAGGTTCATTTTTTTGTAGATTAGACGTATTGACAAATACATTTTGTTGTATTTGATAATCAATATCAAAAGGTTCATTTTTGGGCAGAGATATGTAAAAATTCATTTTGTGGTATTTGAGCATTATTGTAAAAAGCATATGGTTCAAAATCATCATGAAATAATGAATTATTAAGGTCGAAATCTAAACAGTTGGAAGAGCATGGATTTACCTTTACGTTTTTGACAACCATTTTAATTAAAAGTTTCGGTATGGCAGCCTTCGGTCTACACACTTCATTAACGAAAAATGCTACATCGTCATCATCAACTATGTGGACCCCCAGGTGGCATTTTGTAAGAAAAACTTAAACGCATATGCTTAAGTTTGAACTTTTTCAACGAATGAGACTAACCCATCGTATGTAATATCTTTGCATAGTAAAACACCGTAACTGGATCTATCTTCAAAAACAAGATATACAGCGAATTTATTATCAGAAATACTCATATTTATTGATTGGCTATATATTCCAATGGAAATAAAAGGCAATTTATATATACAATATTAAGAATAAAAAATTCAATGCTCGAATCGACGCGCCGACCAATGCTTCGACCACTTGTACTTTTTGCTTTGGAAAAGTAAATGAATATGAAGTGGTAGTTATAGTATTTAATTTGAAGTACATCACATTAAATATACACCATTAATACTACCTACCCTAAATTAATTAACAATAAAATTCAACACTCGACTGACGGCGCTCGACTGGGGGCTGCTCGACCACTTGTACTTTTTGCTTTGGAAAAATAAATGAATATGAAGTGGTAGTTATAGTATTTAATTTGAAGTACATCACATTAAATATACACCGTTAATACTACCTACCCTAAATTAATTAACAATAAAATTCAACGCCGACCGACGGGCCGACCTGCAAATGCTTCTAATTCACTTGACTTTTGTTGAAAAGTAAATGAATATGAAGTGGTAGTTATAGTATTTAATTTGAAGTACATCACATTTAATATACACCATTAATACTACCTACCCTAAATTAATTAAGAATAAAAATTCAACTACCGACCGACGCCGAACAATGTCAATCAGACTTTTGTATTTTTTATTTTTATTATTATTTTTTACATAATTATCTTGGTTATTTTTACGCAAAGAATAAACATTCAAAAAGATAAAATATTTACAAAGCGATAAGAAATTAAAAGCGCATAAAATATATTACAAAGCGATAAAACATAATATTACAAAACGATAAAACATAATATTACAAAGCGATAAAACATAATATTACTATATTAAACCCTACAAACTACTCGATCTGTAATTTTCCCAAATCATGATAAAGCTCGTGAAGTAGTGCAGTTGATTGATATGTGTGGTTCGCTGGATCATTCATCATTTCTATTGTTGCCTCCAATACTTTTATCTTATTAGTCAACAACTTGCAATTTGAGCATCCTGCATTTTTTGGATTTGGTTTTGAGGTTCCTGCAGAATATCTTGGTGGCGTGGAGGATCCTGTCATATAAGTTGAAGGCGATGAAAATACCGGAGAACCGATAAGTAGACGGATACGTTCCTCTTTCCATAAAAAAAATTTACATCCATGATCTTCTTCTCCAGGCTGTTACATAATAGATTAAATTATTTCTACGACCATATACTTAATATATTACACAAATAACAAACACTTATAATTGTTCACCTTGGAAAAAGAACATGATAGTATAGTTGGCCAAGGCTGTGACTTCGATATGATTGTCGCAAAACTACATTTCCTTCTCCACAAGGACACGGAAAAGCTTCATATTCACCCATCCTCATGATAACAGTTTGTATGTTTGTTCTTTTGAATTTCGTTGTATATATTGTTATATAATAGAATGGAGAAATACATGTGTAAGTATATATAGTATATTATTTTGGTGGGAAATATTTTATGGAAAAAAATAGGGGAAATATTTCGGGAAAAATTGAGGAAAAATTTCCAAGTTTTCATGGAAAAATAGAATTTAATATTTATTTAGGTGTGTTTAGTGAATGCACCACATTAAAACCACCTACCCTATATTAATTCATATTTAAAAAGTCAATGCTCGACCGACGGCGCTTCGACAATGCTCGACAATGGGCATCTTTTTGCATTGGAAAAGTAAATAATTAAGTGTCTAATAAATATGAAGTGTAGTAGTTAGAGTATTTAATTTGAAGTACATCACATTAAATATACACCATTAATACTACCTACCCTAAATTAATTAACAATAAAAATTCAACGCCAATCGACTCGGCCAATCCCAATGCCTCGACCACTTGTACTTTTTGTGTTGGAAAAGTAAATAATTAAGTGTGTCTAATAAATGTCTTTAATAAGTATGAAGTGGTAGTTAGAGTATTTAATTTGAAGTACATCACATTAAATATACACCATTAATACTACCTACCCTAAATTAATTAACAATACGCTGATCAAGGCCGATCACAATAAGCCGAACCAACTTGTACTTTTTATGTTGGAAAAGTAAATAATTAAGTGTGTTTAATAAGGTAGATTAATAATTATGGAATGGTAGTTAGAGTATTTAATTAGGAGTAAATGTAGTTAGGTGTGTTTAGTTAAAATTTAAAATACAACATTAATTCACATATAAAAAACATTAAAACATTAAATCGCATAATTACATTAGGAAATCGATAAAAGATAGAACATTAAAACAAGTACACGTAAAAAATGAAATAAATAAACCACTAACACCACTGCTTAAACAAAAGATGAACTTCCACTAACACCAGCACCATTGCTATCTTCAAGAAGTGTATCTTTGGGGAAAACCTTAACCAAATTTTTTATTGTGATGTTAAGATAATGGCTAGATTCATTGGGAGAAAATACTGAAATATTTTTTAGTATCAAACCGCCTTAACAAGTAATCGCCTTTACAAGCTTCTCATCCGTAAGGACTTTGTGATGAACTGAACCCGAGATTAAACCCGAAACGTCTTTCAATGTTACTTTTAGATCACCCAACACATTCGGAGTACATGACTTAATTATCCCAACAACCTTCTCAACTTTCCCTTTCTTGCAAAAATTTTTTATATCAAAAAACAACCAACCAATATCCCGCCATCAACTTGCATAAACTCAACCGCCCGAACCCATGGCCCACTTTTAAAATCACAATCCTCGCCCTCATCATAAACAACTTTCCTAATATACTCTTGTGTCATCATGAAACCATCATCCACACCCGAATATCGCAATTTTACCAAGTAGACTAGGTATTTTCCTAACAAACTTATCAACATTAGGCTTCCGTATGAGACCATGTTTCGAGTAGCGAAAGTCGAGATCGAGTCATCTATATCAATTAGTTGTTCCCATTCATCATTTGGTGGCGAATCCATTTGGTGGTGGCGAAAAGTTTGACAGAATTTTGGATGAGAATTCCCTATGCTATGGGGTCATATTTATATGTGATTATCATCTACCCTATATCATTAAATATACCATCTGCCCAACTACTAGTCGAAAGGGTCGGCGACTTACTAGTCGACTGTATACAAGATCTTATTCCCTAGTTTTAACATTCAAAAATTAACCATTGCAGTTAAAAGTTTTGAAATTGATAAAGATCTACCCAAAAACACGTAATCTTGATCTTGTTCAATGTTTTATAAATGAGTAAAAGCCACACGAAATGTATCGAAATAAGAAGAAAAAAATAAAGTTTTCAACACATTTGTTGAACCATTACACATGCGTAATAGAAATGTTTAGAGTTTAACCAGTTACACAATTGTTGAACCATAATCTACAAGATACATGGGAAATAAGATGTTTCACCAATGCCTACAAGATACAGAATGTTTTAAGTTTAACCAGTTACATAAATGCACAAGTGCCACGTAAAATGTTTTAAGTTTTCACCGAAAGCCACACAAATTAAAATGTTTAGAGGCCATTCATTTAGGATTTTGGAACTGAATCTTGTATTTCCAGAAAAATTAGGACGGATGCTCTCACGATATGCCAGGCAGGCTTTAAGCTGTGTCTTTGAAGTGGAGTGGAATGTAATAGGCCAACCTGTATAGAAATATAATGACCCAAACACCACAATCCCCATACCTCCCACGTTGTATAGGGACATTTTCTGCATACCGAAAGGAAACAGAGTAGGAATTGGGATCTATATTCTTCCTCGCCATCACCTCACTCTTCCGGATAAATCGGTAGTTGAGCTTGAAAACGTCGCCTCATATTTAGCCACCATGGACGATCTTCAACCTGCCTACTCCCAAGGCTATCGTAAAGCGTTATAACACCGCTAATGCGAATTCACCCAGCACCATAATGCCAGGTTGACAAATGGGGAAAACCTACAAAAGTAGTAAAATAACCAATCTGAAAAGCTTTTTACCAATTGACATCGTACCTTTTTACAAAATATCTAACTCTTAATTCTTAATGACCTAAATTCTACAAAAATCTGAGAACTAAAATACACACCTTTTCGACACCTTCACGAAACCACGGGATACCATCGTCACCCGTCAAGATAGTACACGCATTCGCCTCACAATGATCGTGAGCAAAAGAATGGGCTAACCATGACCCAATCAACATTTGCAGGTCTAAAATGCATCATCAGGTCAACCCATAATCCAATATGCTGTAATTTAAAAATGGAAAAAAAGCAACATTAGCTATGATCAACCTTATATCACATATATTATTGGCTTGTAATAGTTACATATATTATTGGCTTGTAATAGTTACATAATCAATCACATAGCCAACCGGGCGCCTTGGCATCCCGCAATAATCCTAGCCGAATTGTAGATTGGCAGTCGTACCTCCGCTGCCCCATGGGAATCGAAATAACTGTTGGTCCTCCTCTTTCTTAATCTTCTTTGAAACATCATTTTATCAAAGAAGCAATTGAAGACGGAGAGGTGCAACTCGAATTTTGTGAAACGAATAATCAGCTAGTAGACATCTTCACAAAAGCACTTCCACGAGAAAAGTTTCAGGAGCTCAGACGAAAGTTGGGAGTTCAGCCAAAACACATTACGGGGAGAATGTGAACTAATGTGTTTACAGACCAAAATAAGAAGAAAATGTTTCGAAAATAAAGTCAATCCCAACTATTTGAGTTTGATAAATGAATAGTTGGGTAAAATGAATGCAAGTTTGTTTTCTCCATACAATTTCAACAACATGTGAAGATTGTGGACGGAAAGAATGCTACCTACTGAATTTGACAACTGTACACTATAGTGGTATACTATGCTAATGTTTATTTGTATTTCATTTCACATTGTAATAGTTATAATACATGAAGCCTATAAAGGCATGAAGAAAGTAGTACTAAAAGATGTACCAACTCCTACAAAAGAGATACATTTCAAGTTTTCAATAAAGAATTTTTTGAGTGCATTATTTCTTTCAAATAACCAAGAGTTATTTTATACTTTTTCATAATAATTTTTTGTGAACATTTTTTTTTTGTGAGAGTAACATCTTATATATCCAACAAGTATCTTTTTACACTTGTGTCCATGGACAAGCTTCTGTTATGTGATGGCTTTTATCGCGGTCAAGTAGTTAAACATTGATTGAA
>OU343221.1:131860995-131910937 GCA_910596185.1 Chrysanthemum makinoi
GTAATTGCTACAATATTAGATTTATCACAACCAAGAGGAGGGGTTACTATTAGAGATGTACAAGAAGAAGATCAACCAAGAGCTTCTCAACCAGTCATTGATCCTAAAGACAAAGGGAAAGGTATTCTGATTGAAACAAAGAAAAAGAAACTCACTTTTGAGAACTTGAGCAATTGAAGTTGCTAGGAATGAAGCTGCAGCTAGAAAAGTTCAAGAAGAGTTAGATGCTAAAGATAGAAAAGAACAAGAAGCTCAAGAAGCTCTGAATAGAGAAGCAGCTCAAAAGGTGCAAGATGAATTAGATGCCGAAACTACTGAACCTTTACAGTCCCCTACACCTGTTAGATTTATGCCAAGAAGACCTAATTTAGCTAAGGACAGGAATGCCATGATGGCTTATCTGAAAAGTCAAGGGTATAAAGGATTACAGAAGTTTAATTATCTTGAGATGAAAAGATTATATGATGCTGCTAGGGAAGATTATAAGAAGAATGTTTTTTTTGCAGGCATCAAAGATTTAGAGAAGAAGCTACCTGGACTGATGAAACCTAAAGAAGAAGAGTTTAAAGAGAAAAGAAAACTGAAGTTACAGATGTTCATTTTTCAAAGAAAGAAAAGGTAGAATTAGATCTGAGACTAGTGATGAATTGAAGAATTATCTCAGAGTGGTAGATTTTGATTATTCAAAAGAAGATAATGACATGAAGATGAATAGATCAAAGATCAGTGTTTTTAAAGTTGTAAAATCCAAGAATGGAGATTACATGATTTTTCATAAAGAAGATGAAAGCTTCAAAGTTTTTTAAAGGCTATGGGATTTATGCCCATATTATAGATAGAGTAGACTTATTCTACTTATATCATGTTGTGAAGGCTTACTTTGAAAATAATCCATTGGAAGGGATTGGTTTGGTTTTACATGGTGATCTCATAACTATATGGGAAACTGATGAAGAGAGCACTGATGATATCTGGAAGAATCAAGAAAGCCGGGAAATAGTTTGCTGGAGATTCTTTGAAGAATCTGGAGTTCATGTTTTGGAGCTAGAAAATGGAAAAATGATACACATGTTTGCAGAAAGAAGATACCCTCTCACACTTGAGCTCATGAGAAGAATGCTAGAGCATGGATTGGAAGTAGAAGAGGATAATGAAATGCTTGCATGGTTATCAACTTGTTTATAAACTGGACTACCATTGTTGAGGATGATCAATAACTGGTATGAATTTTATTTGAATAATATTTTTGATATATCAGTACTTTTTATTCAAAGTATCGCTGATCGAGACAGTACTTTCATCAAAGATACTGTTTCTGAACTAAACCAGTTAAATAAATTTAGAAGAAACCTTGTTGCTAAGTAATAAATATTTTGAAATAAAGGTTCAATAAATGGTTTTTTGTGATGATAACATCAATAGGTTATCAATCCACCATGGTTACAAAAGGATTGACTAATCCATGAGCAAACGGCTCTCGTAAAGATATATCAAATCCGTTTTTAGTTGACAACTTGCTAATAAGTTTGATGGTATTCAACTCACCATATCAGTAATGTGAAGAGTTGGCTAGCCCACAAGAAAATGGCTTGTGGTAAAGGCTGTGGAAAATCCATTATTGGTAATTAGTCCCATTAGATAGGAAGAACTAACTAGTCCAGAAGGGTACAGCTTTTGGTAAACACAAAACAAATCTGTTGATAGCTGGTGGTTTGCTAAAAATCATATGGTTATCAATGTACCATGGTCTTACACACCAAAACATTTGGTTACTCCAGAGATAATGGCTTTGGTAAAGAGTTCTAAATCCATTATTTTTTCAATGATTCACTTGAAAGTGATGAGAATAGTATGCAACTTAAACTGAATGTATAAATTGTCATATGTTGACTGTTGCCTGAAAAAAGATGGAGCTTGCTGGATGCTGCTGAAAAGAGAACAATTCTAAGAGATACTTTGACAAGAACAGATGTTACAGAGATAAAAGCTTACAGACTAAGAAACAATCGTCTTTTAAAGATGAAGACGTTAAAGATATATTCACAAAGGAACTTGAAGTCCAGCAAGTAGAATTCAAGTTAGGGGAGGATTGTTGGGATATGAAAGTGCTGAAGATATCAAAGTACTGAAGATATCAAAGTACGGTAAGTTGCAAAGTACTGGAAGAAGTTAAAGACTCAAAGTACTGTTAAAGACAAAGTCAAAGTACTGCAATATGAAGTCAAAGTACTGCAAGAACAAAAGAATCAAGTATATTCGTTTATGGAAAGAATTGTATTCTATGTTTATGATTACTTGTCATAACAAGGTTATCAATTGTAAACCGACTAGGATATCCTTGAACCTATAAAAGGACTCCTAGATTGGCATTAGAGATATGACTTACGATCTTAGAATTAGAGTTTTAGAGAAAAGTTCGATTATCTTAGAGTTGTATTAGAGTATCTGCATAATAAGCAGATTTAGAGTTTATAATAAAAGGTTATTCTTCTTAGCTTTGTTAAGTAAATTCCGCGTACTTAATAAAGATTGCTCAGTGTTTCTTTGTTAATAACTTAGGATTTATCCGAGGTTATTAAACCTTAACAAGCTAGTTAAGATAGTTTGATTAAAGTATATCGATCCAACAGAGAGAAAGGGTGAGGTAGAGAGAGTGTGGTGAAATTTCTCACAGGGATCAAAAGCGTAATTTTTGTGGTATTGGTGTTCGGGACTCGTTTAGGCTAGTTAATGATCGATTCAAGACATGAGAGTTACGCCGTTGTGTTCAAATATATTTTTCCAATAAATATGAGTATTCACACGACTAGTTTCTCGTAAATAGTATAATAATCAAATTGAATTGTTTATCGAGTTTACGGTTGTGCCGGTACGCGTTATGTACAGTTTCTACGTTTTGTGAGATAACTTCTTGTCTTCAAGTCTAATAGGTTTAGAATAGTTCGTAAATGAAAAATAATCAATAATAAGTATAATTAGATATAAAAATATGTCTCGAAAATTACCGGTTTTCACATAATCGACAGTCCTGAGAACCTTTTCCATGACCGTTGCAACTATTAGACACATGTCGCTACCAAATTCGCTATGGGGTAGAGCTGCAATCATGCGCGGATCTTTCCACGCATCTAGTGCGGCCAAAGGAGGCACACCATGTGCCGTCCCTTGTCTCCCCCATTGGATGTCCACCATGTGGACCATCCTGGAAACCTGGATGGACTCCTAGGAAGGGTGCAAAACCCTAGGGCCATCCCTATAAATAGAAGGTTCATTCTCTCGAATGGACCAACTTAGCTTCAGCACACACACTAAGTGGATTCTCACAATTCACTCTGGCTACGAGATAAGTGTTACCACAGCTCGTGACTCCGATCGCACCTCGGGGTCTTTACCAACAGAGGGAAACCAAATCGGTTAGCTGCCTCAACCTTCCAATACGTAACATACCTAAGCAAGCCCCTAAACACACTAACATTTATATTTTAACTTCATTCACATAGACACCTTGAATTTATTAGGTTAGTAAAAGAGCCCTTAAACACATTAGCATTTATACATTAACCCATTTAACACTCCCCTCTTAAGTTTACTAAAATACAAGCTACAAAATCAATGTTTCTGCACCCATTGCAATGTGGGGCATAGTTATTTCAATTGAGACAATAGCTAACTATCTATTGTATTTTTGGCTTGCACACAAGTTACTATTTCCTCTTTTGATTGGTTGTGTGAGAGAAAATCACAAATTAGTTATTGTTTCTATATTTTAATATTATTGAGCAAATGACATAAAAAGGTACTCAAGTTAGAGGTCATTTCCAATCAAGTTATCCCATTTTTTTTGCATAAAAACATAGTCAGCTTATTTTTGGCCAATTTGGGTATTTTTGTTAAATATTTAACAATCATCCATTAAGTTATACACTTTAAGTCCACAGTCGCATACACCACCTCCAATCACCGTCGCTACCACCAACCCTACCCATTACCACCACTACCAAGCACCGCCTCCACCACCAACCCCACCCACCACCGCAAACCACCAACTAATTGCCGTCGCCACCACCACCAATCCTACCCACCCACCAATACCACCTCCACCCACCGCCACCGCCCCCAACCCCAATCATCATTGTTTCAGCTAAAAGCTACACACTATTTCCACCTAACACTATCATCAACACTACTGTCACCCCCAACCAACACTGTTGTCATCACCAACCTAACCCTTTGTCATCATCACCACCATACCCACCCACCACCGCCGTCGATGGTTAGTGGTGGAGTCGGGGCTTGGTAGTGGTGGTGGTGGGCAAGGTCGGTCGTGGCGAAGGTGGTGGCGACGGTGATTGGTGGTGGTGGTGCGGCGAACTTGAAATGTAAAAGTTAATGAATAATCATTTAATATTTAACTAAAATATCTAAATTTGCCAAAAAAAATAGGTTAGCTACCTTTATATACCAAAAAGTGGGATACCTTGACTGGAAATAACCCCTAACTTGAGTACCTTTTTGTGCCTAAATCATTTGCGAATACGTCACTCAATAATAATCAAGTTTCATGAGTGTTCCAATTTGATATTTCAAACTTTATATCAACCCTAAAAACAATCAAAGTTTCCAAATTGTTTCATTCTTGTGTAATTTTCTAGAATTAGTATGCTTAAAGTATCCAAATATGCATTAACATGTTGTACATTAATACTAAACACTCACCCCTGAATTTAACTACTTCCAACCAATTTTATGTACAACCCATTAATGCACGACTAAAAATAAACAATAACCACAAAATAATAACCAAGTTTAAGAAGTGTTTCGTTCAGGTCACTCTAACATAAAAATTACACAAGAATGAAATAGTTTTGAAACTTGATTTTTTTTTTAACGGCGGAAATATATTATAACTAGCAAGAAGCTAGATAAAACTACATAGAAATAAGGTTCGGGTTTTTCATCCACTCTAACCTACTAAAATTGACATTACTCCTATATCTACTCCAAAAAAACGATTTAGAAACAAGAACATCAAACAAATTCGCCGTAGGAGAATACTTAGCATCGAAAATAGCGTTGTTCCGATGATTCCATACTAGCCACCACGTAACATAGAAAATCCCTTCCAATATTGTTTTACGTCTCGAACTCAATCTTAGCGAAGTAAACCACTCCAGCCAGCTTTCAAACGAAACAAACTCCTCATAAGGAAGTTCCCACCACAAAGCAATCTTCCTATACACATTACTCACCAACGAACAAGCAAAGAAAATATGATTCGTGGATTCAACCTCCTTATTACAACATGGACAAGAGATAGACTGAATCTCGATACCTCTACGAGACAAATTCAAACGAGTGGGCAAAAAATCGTGCCGAACTTTCCACGCCAAGATATTGATTTTAATTGGCACCATATGTATCCAGCGAGTCTTGTAGGGAGATCCTCCAAATCGATGTTCGTCGATGAATTTTCTAACCGAAGCCACCGAAAACTCCCCCGAACCCACAAGAGACCAGTTCCACCTATCATTCGAGAGGGATAGCGTCGTACCTGCAAGGAACAAATTTATAGAGTTAAACTGCTCAATCTCTACACCATCCCTTGGAGCACGCCGCAAAGAAAGCCCAAAGTCATTATGATTCATTTTGGCTGCAACAGTAATCTTCTTGTCATATTCAAGCGCAAAGAGTCTAGGAAATTTAGCTTTGAGACTCATGTCACCCCTCCAAATCTCGTCCCAGAAGCTTGTTTCTAACCCATTGCCAACCTTCTTATTCATTAAATCAACCCCTTTGATCCGCAAGTTACTGATTTCAGTAATAATACTTCTCCACATAGAAGTATGCACAGCTTTGGATTTCTTAACGAGACCCCCACAGTTACCATGCAAGGCACGAATAACTCTAGACCAAAGAGCACTTCTATTATCATGAAAACGCCAAACCCATTTAAATAGTAACGCTCTATTTAACGCAAAAAGACTTGAAACACCAAGCCCTCCTTTATCTTTGGCCGACAAAACTTTATCCCATTTAAACCACGACATTGTATTCTCCATCAAATCAGCTCCAATAAAAAACTTACGTCTAATACCTTCTAAACATTTAAGAACATGAGAGGGAACTTTGAACATAGACATATAATAAATGGGAGTCGAACTCAACACCGATTTAAATGGGAAACTTGATTGTTTTTATAGTTGATATAAAATTTGAGATATTTAATTGGAATAGATCTCAAACGTGGTAACTATTTGATAATTTTCACCCTCAAATCATTCTACATTACTAATTGTTAGGACTGTAAACAAATTGAACGTTCAATGAACATCTCATGAACCGTTCGGTAAAAAGTTTGTTTATTTATTAAATGAACGAACATGAACATTATTTTACGTTCGTTTAGTTAAATGAACGAACATGAACAAAAGTCGCGTCCGTTCATTTATGTTCGTGAACGTCCGATTATTCATTCCTTAATGTTCGTTTATGTTCATTTATTTATTTATGCTCGTATGTTATATCTTTTAATTGTATAATTTTAAAATTGGTTTGTTTAAACAAAACAACACTTATAAAAAAATATATTGTGCATAATTTAATATAGTTTATGTTTATTTGTCTATTTTCATTTATGTTCGATCGTTTATGTTCGTTCAGTGTCTTAATGAATGAACATAAACGAATATGAACAACTCATTCTCTTAATAAACGAACGTGAACAAGAAAATTCGTCCGTTTA
The DNA here is from genome assembly GCA_910596185.1 of Chrysanthemum makinoi. Lineage (NCBI taxonomy): Eukaryota > Viridiplantae > Streptophyta > Magnoliopsida > Asterales > Asteraceae > Chrysanthemum > Chrysanthemum makinoi. Next base: position 131,867,738 of record OU343221.1, read on the forward strand.
AACGTTCGTGTCTATTTATTTGTCCGGTTAAAATTACACGAACGAACATGAACAAGGCTTCGTTCGTGTTTGTGCGGTTCGTTTACGGCCGGTTTTTAGTTAGTGACAAATTAAGATTCAGATTATGGGTATAAGTAGGTTAAGCTAATTGTGAATTGCGCGAGATCCACACACAAAAATATACATAATTGACTTGGTGTAAGTTAAGTCGAGCTCGAGCAATAGGACATATAGTGAAGCTTATGATGTCTTGCGGTGTCTCATCAATAATCTTATCTTCGCTTCCCTCTTGGTGGTGTCTCATCAAGAATTATACGGAGTATTATCTCTTCATTACTGGTGGTCGAGGCAAATTTAGGATATGTTTTTCTTTTTATTCCTTGAGGTACTTATTTTGTTGGTTGTTAATTTGTGATTGTTGGTTGGCATGGTGTTTGTTTTTCATGATTAATTTGTCAGACATCGTTAGAGTTGGTGCCTTTGTTGTCGGTTCACAGGCAGATTGTGTTATTCTCTTTCTTGCAACATGTCATTGTATTGTTACTTTGGACTCGGCCCACTTATGTGATTCTTGTACTAGATAAGTCTTGGGTGACTTTGGATGCCTATGACGTGTTGGGCTGTTCGCGTACTTGAGCTGGGTTCAGAACGTCGTGAAACACTTTGGTCCATATCCGGTGTGAGTGTAGCTTCCTAAGTTCATGATCGTTATATTACGAGTGGGGATACCCGCGCGTTGCTGCGAAAATGTCGTGCTAAATCTGAATTTGAAACGAAAAGATTACCCAAAGAATATTTCAAGACCAAAATGCAACATGTAATTGCCATTTTCTTCCTGAAGTAGTTATAAATGAATCACATTAAGATTCAAAAGTAGTACAAAAACGACTGCAGCAGCACTTTGTATAGCACACTGTTCAAACAACGTACAACTGCTTGGAACACATGTTACTGTTGATACAACTGTTGTGTACACTTTTTTAAAGCACGCAAAAAGTCACAATTAGTATATAGAATAAAGTATAACGTTGCGTACAAACATTTGCTGCATATGATACTGTTATAACAACTGTTCTGTACAATCTTTTGAAGCAAGTAAGAAAGTCACTTTTAGTATTTAAGTATAATTGTATTGCAATATGATAGAATTTCCATTCATTTGATTTATGGCCAACTAATTTTCTTCGTATGCTTTGTATACTATATTTATGTATCTTCTAATTAGGTATAATACCCGTGCATGTATGGGGTTTTGACAAAAAAACTATTTTGTATTAATACTGAATATTGTGTCTTTAAATGTAATTGCATATAATTATATATTTATAAGTTTCGTGCACGCACGAAGTTTACACATAAATCAAATTTATTTTAACATTTTAGTTCAGTATCTTTTATATAATAAAAGAACTACATCATTTCGGAGTGATTTTGTCAATTCATTCTTATTGAAAAAAAATTGGGCCAATAGAAGAGCTTGATTTTGCCACGTAAGCAAAATCGTGTGATGTGATTGGTTAATAAAAGTCAAAATTAAATTGATTTTGATCAACCTTTAATTAATTTGGTGAAGAAATTTAGCTGAGAAGAAAAATACATAAAAATATAAGTGTCAAATTTGTGAAAATAAAAACTTAAAAAAAAGATGGGGTAATTAATAAAACTATAGTGGTTAAATTTTTAAAAATTGTATAGAGTTAAGTGTAATATTATATAAGTTTCCATGTTTTTTAATAACTTTGAAAATTAACAAATACCCCCTTATACTTAATACCCCTTATACTTTATAACTTAAAAATACAAGATATATATTGTTTTAAAACTCCAACATATAAATATACATAAGATTATAAATATCATTTTTTTTACTATATATGCTTACTAAAGACTCATTTATTTCTTATTAAAAGTATGATAAATGTGGACAGGAATTTGAATATTAAATGCGGCTAAATTATTAAAAGCAGAAATATAATTATCAAATTGTAAGAAGAACTGTAAAATTTTAAAAAAAAAAAAAAAAAAAAAAAAAAAAAAAAAAAACGTGATTGTACTTATAACAACTACTCATGCAATTTTTATTTATTTTTATAAGGATATGTAGAAAAAAAATTTAAAACTTTAATGAGTATATTTTAACTTCATCGACGTTTATTATGTGCAACTAAACTCGCATCTTGTGTACATCATAACATCAATAGTGAAATTTAAATAGGAACATCAACATCTATATCAGCTAAATATACTTGAATCTTGAGTTATCTAACAAAATTTGATTATACCAAATTCTAATGGATAATGAAAAACTCGTGCATAAGTATATAATTATATGTAATTACCTTTAAAGACACAATATTCAACAATGATACAAACTAATTTTTTTTTTATCGAATCCCTGTGCGTGCACAGGTATTATAACTAGTATACACATATAAGAATTTGCCCATAAAAATTGTGATATAAGTACAACTAATACTTATGCACGAGTTTTTCATTATGTATTAATATCCATTGGAATTTGGTAAAATATTTGTAAAATTATTGTTAAGTAACTCAATATTTAATCTTATTTAGCTGACAAATATGTTGATGTTGTTATTTAAATTTCACTACTGCTATTATGTTGTACACATGATGCAAGTTTAATAGCACATAATGAGCGTTGATAAAGTTAAAGTATACTCATTAAAGTTTTTTAAAAATGTTTTTCTAGATATCCTTATATAAATAAATAAGAATTAAATGAGTCATTGTTATAAGTACAATCACGTATATTTATTTTTATATTAAAGTAACCCGTGCTTACAATTTAATAATGATATTCCCGTTTTCAGTAATTTAGTCGTATTTAAAATGTAAACTCGTGTCCACATAATTTAAACTTTTAAAAATGAAATAAATGATTTCTTATTGAACGTATATAGTAAAAAATTGATACTTATAATCTTATGCAAATTTATATGTTGTTATTTTTAAACAACATATACATTGTAATTTTTAAGATATAAAGTATAAAAGGTATAAAGTATATTGGGGTATTTGTTTACAATTCAAAGTTAATAAAAACATGAAGACTTATAATATTACACTTAACTCTATATAATTTTTGAAAATTCAACCACTAACGTTTTATTAATTACCTAATTTTTTTTAAGTTTTTGTTTTCACAAACTTGACACCTATATTTTTATGTGTTTTTTTTATCAACCAAATTTCTCCACCAAATTTATTAAAGTTTGACCAAAATCAGTTTAATTTTGACTTTTATTAACGAATCACATCACATGATTTTGCTTATGTGGCAAAATCAAGCTCTCTTATTGGCCCAATTGTTTTTTTTAATAAGAATAAATTGACAAAATCACTCCGAAATGATGTAATTCCTTTATTATATAAAAGATTATATGTGATAAAATAAATAAAGTCACGTGAACATCAAAAGGTTAAGTCTATTTATTAGAAACGTACTTTCTCCAATATACATATTTAGTAAATCAACCTGTTTTATTACCGATATAGTCATTAGAACTTTTAAATTGTGAATAATATCGGAAACTTTCTTCACATACACTTGCATCGTTAGTCCTTTATACTAACGATCGTTAGTAAATAAATTAAAAGTTGGTTTTCTTACTTTTTCGTCCGTTTTTGCACGTTTTCGTCCGTTTTTGCACGTTTTTCGTACGTTTTCACACGTTTTCTGTCCGTTCTTACACGTTTTCGTTCGTTATTACACTTTTTTTTTATTATTATTATTTTCATGTTTTGCTCCGTTTTTGCACGTTTTCGTCCGTTTTACACGTTTTCGTTCGTTTTTACACGTTTACGTCCATTTTTGCATGTTTTTGTCTGTTTCTTCACGTTTTCGTCCATTTTTACACGTTTTAGTTCGTTTTTACACGTTTTCATCATTTTCGCACGTTTTCGTCCGTTTTTACATGTTTTAGTCCGTTTTTACACGTTTTCGTATATATATATATATATATACATACATATATATATATCTACATGTTTTCGTCCGTTTTTACATGTTTTCGTCCATTTTTACACGTTTTCGTTCCTTTTTGCACTTTTTTTCGTCTTTCACGTTTTCGCTCCGTTTTTGCACGTTTTCGTCTGTTTTTACACATTTTCATTCGTTGTTACACGTTTTCGTTCGCTTTTAAACGTTTACGTCCATTTTTGCACGTTTTCGTTCGTTTCTACATGTTTTCATTTGTTTTTAGACGTTTTCGTCTATTTCTACACGTTTTCGTCCGTTTTTGCACGTTTTTGTCTGCTTTTGCACGATTTGTCTGTTTTCGCCTGCGTGTTTGCACGTGTAAAAATGAATAAAAACGTGCAAACACGGATAGAAAACGTGTAAAATGGACGAAGATGCAAGTAAACGAACGAAAACGTGAAAAACGGACAAAAACGTGTAAAAACAAAGAAAAAGGTTTATAAACGGAGGAAAACGTGTAAAAATGAACGAAAACTAGCGAAAACGTGACAAAAAACAAAAACGTGTAAGACGAAAATGTGTAGAAATAGACGAAAACGTGTAAAAAAAACGAAAGCTTGTAAAAACGGACAAAAACATGTAGAAATAAATGAAAAAGTGTAAAAACGGACGAAAACGTGCAAAAACGGACGTAAACGTGTAAGAAGGAACGAAAACGTGTAAAAATGAACGAAAACATGCAAAACGGAGCGAAAACGTGAAAAACAAACAAAACGTGTAAAAATGAACGAAAACGTGTAAAAATTGATGAAAACGTGCAAAAACGGACGAAAACGTGGAAAAACGGACGAAAACGTGTATAAACGAACGAAAACTAAGAAAACAAAGTTTTAAGTTAGACTAAAATACACGGTTGGTCCCTAAACTTGGTCAGGTGCTTCGCGATGGGACAAAACTGGGCCTTTTCATCTCGGGGGTCCCTATTTCAATTTTCTTACTCGTTACAAGTCCCTTGACCAATTTTTCGTTAGTCAACGTCCCGTTATATGTTGTTAAATCCTGTTATTCTAGTTCAATGACCATTTTGCCAATTTATATATAAAAACCCCAAACAAATCTTCATTTAATCACCTCTCCAGCCTTCACCTTCACCCTAGCCCTAACCATAAATCTCCAAATTAAAAACCCTAACCCTAAATAAAAAGTATAAGAGGATGATGCCTGGAAGGATTATTGGTGTTAGTGTTGATTCTGAGGGTAAGCCTGCTTTACGTATGGCTATGCAGACGATAGATCACTCCACCTACTCACCGACGACGACATTTCACAAGTCACTCGCGAACAGTGCCGTCGTTTCCTCACTCTCAAAGCTATAATCTCTGTGTTTTTAGGTGTTTTTAGTGCGTGTTTTTGTTTTTATATATATTTGATTGATGACGTGTGGATCGTGGCTGTATTCGAGCAGGTGAACCAATTGCAATTGATCCCAACTACATTTCTTGGTTGGTAAGTATATGATATCAAATGTAGAACTTAGTGTTGGATGGATCAAATTTTCTATTTGATTAAAAGTATATTATTTTGGTATTCACGTGCTATAATTTATCAGATGATTAATTCAAGTCTGTTTTTTTGTTTATATCCGCACTTGGTGCATTCAACCAAATGATCAATGTGGCGAAGGGCAAGCAAATAGTTGTCTTCCTAGACTATGACGGAACATTATCACCGATTGTGAGTGACCCCGAGTGTGCATTCATGTCTGATCATGTATTAAAAGAGCGATTTCCTCTCTTTATTCATATTTGATATTTCTTTGAGTCTAACATGTTATTACCCAATACAATTTCAGATGCGTGAAGCAATGCGCAATGTTTCTAACTGCTTTCCGACAGCTATTATCAGTGGTAGGAGTCGTGAGAAGGTACATAGTAACTTCATTAATATGTTTTATGAAATTGGATTGCAATAATTTCACATAATTGTTTGCTTGATTAACATCTCAAATATTTTCATTCTATTCAACAGGTTTTTGATTTTGTTAAGTTAAATACTCTCTACTACTCGGGAAGTCTTGGGATGGATACAATGGGACCAGCGCTAAAAAATAACTCCTATGATACAAATTATCAGCGAAGAAGCGTTGATAAAGAGGAAGTGTATAATGGGTTGAATTTATTTTTTGTTAAATCATTTTATATAACAAGTATATTAACCAACGCGTGGGATATCAAATTAATTAGGGAAATGAATTTATCGTCTTCCAACCAGCTTAAGATTTTTTGCCTGCAGTTAAGAAGGTACAATCAATATCATATAAAAAGTTGCTTGGACAAGGTACTCGATCATTAGCAACACTTTTGCTAACATATCAATTTGATGTAATGTTTCATAGATACTTATTGAAGTTACAAAGAGAACACATCATATTCAAGGTGTGGCAATTGAGGATAACAGGTTTTGCCTCTCTGTTCATTACCGCCATGTTAAGGACGAGGTATGCAAACTGTTCCCACATAAGCGTTCTCGTAATCATATTGATAATTAGTTTCTGATGTTATAAATATTTGGTATTGACTATCATAAATCAAATATCGGTTAACCCGTCTTAATCCCCCCTTCCATTTCGCTCATATTAACATCTCAAATCGAAATGAGAGAGTTGTTCCTTGTTAATGCTTTTCTTCTGATGTTGCAATTGCATTGATTAATAGCTGAAGGTTCAGCAAGCAGAAAAGCATCAGTGCATAGATATCTTGAGAAGAGGAAAGATAGGTACGTTTAGCTTATACATTAATTCAACAATTTATTTCTTTTTTGTGGTTTCTCATGTTTCTATTAGGTGAAGGTTTAAGAGCAAGAGAAAAGCTGAAAGCTCCGCATGTGCTAGCTTGGATGCTCACTTAAGCCAAAGTCAGAACCAAAATGAGCAAATAATCAGGAGTTTGCCTTGCTCCCCACCCCCAATCAGATCTCCTAATACGCCTAACCGCTACAGCTAAATAGGTACACATCAAGTCCTTCTGCCATTAAGACATTACATCAATTATATAGTCATAATCAAGTGAGTTTGGAGACAGAAAATATACCTGGTACCCATTATGATTAGAGATTAGTCCATTTAGTTTTCAGCTTTAGGGCCGTAGAAGAAGTTCAAATGGTTGCGTAATGTGATATATTTTACATATTGAACAAGTTTATTTCATATTTTGCTTGAAAAAGTGACTTCATGAAGGACAAACGGTCTCTAGAGTTATTATTTGTCATAACTTTTTTTTAACTGTTTGCCTATGGCTAATGGTCTTTACCTTTGTAATTATTGAGAAACCTTGATTGGCACGTCCTATAAGCTCTGAGAATGTAATTATAATCATTTTATCTTTCCACGTCATCTTTCAGGGATCTAGAAAACGCTGCTGCACAAACGTTAATGTTTGAGGGCAAGATAATATTGATGAAAAATGGTATATTTGTATCAGTAATACACACATTAGCATCTATTTTCCACACTTGGCCACTTCTAATATGTGTTGTTTGGTATTCCAGTAAGCTACTTATAAAGGTGCCGGATAAAAAGAAAGTAGGTTGCAGAGAATTTGTGTGAGTTTCTCATGTCAACATTGCTTTCTTTTTAATTGGGTGCAGTCAGGAAACTATCTTTAACAGGAATGCACCCAAGATCAGGGCCCACCCGTCTGTCAGAAAAGGAGGCTGCTATGAAGTCCATGACATCGAAGATCTTGTCAAAGTTGGAGAAATGGTACAAGGTACGGTCTTTTATCTTCATCAACTCTAATATAATCTCTTAAAGGCTAAATAAAGATATCTGTTGCTATCTGATATTTTTTTTAAAGAACTACGAGTTAAGATTTTATTTTCAAGTGGAAAACCTAAAATTATAAAATGCTGGAAATACCAAAAGTTTGGAACTTTGAGATTTGTATTTTACCACTCACACGACATATCTTATATAAGTTGTTTCCACTTATTTTCAGTAATATAGAGGACATAGCTCGGGACGCCGGTAGTATAGATTTTGAGGAAGATGTTTTGTTTCGTAAGTGTTGTCTTACTCTTATTATTTTTATCATTTCGCCATATGTATTAATTATTTATTTCATATTTTGCTTGACTTAAAGATAATCTGTTTATGATTCAATGCATCGACTTGTAGTTTGCTAGATGCCCAAATTCACAAATCAATATGTACGTGTATGATATGGTAATTAGTAAGCCTTTGTACCTGACAATTCTCTAAATACATGGACAGGTCACACAAAAAAAAATGATCCGCTTATGCACCTGAGCAAGGAGTACAGTATGATGGGATTTACATGATTGGAAAATGCTGGAGGAAACATGGAATTCAAGTAGGATATGACACTATGAGTTTAGATTAATTAATAGGATTCATAAAACACTCGCTGACATTTAGATTCTAAAAGGGATACAAGGTATGTCGGTGGTTCATTCAGATAATGATCCTGCTCCATGGACAATGTTGATTGTATCTCTGATTGGGATTGTCCAATTCAGTAGTATGTTTATATGATTGTAATATGTTTGATATTAATATATATTCAATTTTCATGTTTTGTTGTAATTTTTTTTGCAATTGTATACTTGATAATATTGCATACAAGTTCATTCTTTCATTCTATGGTGATGGTTAATTTTAGAGAGAGAAGCAGAAATTTAGAGATAGAAGCAAGAAAAAGAGATAAAGGGAGGGTGGTGGTGGTGATGGTATGAATTTTTTGATTAAATACACCGTTAGTCCTTAAGGTTGTACCAGCCTTACCACACAAATAATTAACCAAAACAATGAAATGACAATTTTGCCCTCATGTGCAAGGCACATGGGGAAAATAACAGTCCTTGACTAACGAAAAATTGGTCAAGGGACTTGTAACGAGTAAGAAACTTGAAATAGGGACCCCCGACGATGAAAAGGCCCAGTTTTGTCCCATCGCGAAGCACCTGACCAAGTTTAGGGACCAACCGTGTATTTTAGTCTAAATAGAATTAACCCGCATCAAAAGTGTCAGTTGCATTGCCCGACACTGTTTAAAGAAAGTGCTACAAGAACTGAAACTATCAAAGCAACTAAAATGGCGATTAACATTTATTCTAGTAATGTCTTTGTCTTATCTTACTATAATACAAGAAAGCCACCGCCTAAGAGAAAGAAAAGAAAGCCACCCAGTATATTGCTAACAGTATGAAATCCTTACGTAAATTAAGTCAAAAATATGAGCTAAATGATTGTTCCATCGCTTCTTGTTTGTTTAGATGGTCATTGTCCAGATTCCACGAAAACCCGGCCCATAAGCTGTCTTCCGAGAGAGTGTCCCACAAGGATGCAACATCTTGAGCTGTTAGAGGCTGGCTATGGTGCTTCTGGTCGCTGGAAGTACCTGAGCTTGTAATAGCAATATTCTCGGTCATTTTTCCTTGTGGTAATTTAGATTGGTTATTCACCATCTTGTTTACTTCTTGTTGATATAGATCCTGCCTAAATGCAACTTTGTGTTTTTGTTGTTCTTGGTATTGTGATGGTGTCCCTTTTTTCTTAAAGTTAGTTCTCCAATAATTCTTTATCTCCTTATCTGTTCTCCCTGGCAAGTATCTAGCTATGGTAGACCATCTGTACAATTTTAAAAAGTTTTAGAAGACCTAAAGCAAGGTTATACAAGTTTGCTTCTGTGTGAACAAAGGTGAAAGATGCATTACTTGTTTCCCCATAAAGCATGAAGTTCAATGATGACTCCTTCTTCTTGAGGCGTTAATTGGCCTTTCTTTAGACCGGGTCTTAGGTAGTTCACCCATCTTAATCTGCAACTCTTGCCGCTCCTTTTCAAACTTGAATAAGAAGCCATATCAAGGTTAAAAAAACTGCATCTATCCAAAACAACAGGGTAATAGAAAATACACTAATCTTATATTCTTATATTCTTATATATAAACCAAAATTCTCAGTGGGTTCAGCTGATCCACCCGTGTCCCATGTGGATCAGTCCATAGATGCTGTCACACCTTGTGGTTTCTGTAGTAATAGTTTAAAACAGAATGGTTAAATTTACCTGAGCAACCAGCTACCGAACTCCATCTTCCTTCTCCATGCATTCTAACATACTCGAAAAGCAAATTATCCTCTGCGGGTGTCCAGGGTCCTTTCCTCCATTCTTGCTCCGCCATTCTCCAACCCATTGTTGCAACCATTTCTTTTCTTTCTTTCTCGGTATTCACTTTGTTATATATTAGTAGTAAACTTAAATATAGATTAGGGACTTAATTGTACTTTGTAATAAGATTAGGTGTTAGACATAAACTAGGATTAGGTAGCTTGGAGTGCAAGCCAAGATTGTTTCCTATTTGAATTAGGAAAGGTTTCTACCCCCTCATCTCTATAAATAGAGATGAGGGGGTGCTAGTTATTCATTCTTCTTCCTCGTTGTAATAGCTTTATTAGGTTTTTAATAAAGGTTTGGTACGAGGGTATAACGTGTGCAATATTCTTGTCGTTTCTTTGTAGTATATCGTGTCTCTCATGTTTGCTACGTGTGCTCGATACAACTCGCGATCTAGCGTTCCGCGATCGAGCTTCGGGTTGTTGGCGGTTTTGTCCAACAAGTGGTATCAAGAGCCGCGGTTATTGTGGTCATCGAAGTTCGAGTGCTAGTTCGAGGTGCCGAGTTGGTTTTGTGGTAATAGCAAAGAAAACGGTTTCGGGTTTCGAATAGTCTTTCAAGTAGCGATCGGTGTCGAGAGGAAAACGAAGGTTTGTGATTGGCAGATTGTTTTGAAAAAATAGAAAACGACATAAGGTTACATCCTTTGTACATGCATGCACGTGTACATGCGTGTGAATGTGTGTTTGTTTCTATTTACAATTGTCATGGGTTTTTTGATTTTTAATCAACTTTTGTGAGTTAATATAATACTTCAAAGGTGATTTTTTAAAAGTCTACCAAAGGGTTTGAATATTAAATTTAACTTTGTTAATCGTTTTTGGTAATTCGATTAAAACGAAGGGTTTCTTGTTGCGGGCTATTTTTGTGGATCAAGTTTCGATAGTGGTTAGCTTGGGTTTTAAGTTTACGATCGGGTTTGCTTGTTCGAAATCGAGGGTTTAGAGTTATTTTAATAAATTCGATTTGCAAGAAGGGTTTATAGCAACAAGGGGGAATATTGCACACGGCTTGTGAGGCTTGTCGGTAAAGTTGGTTAAGAAACAACTTGACAAGGTTTTTAGCAAGGTAAAGAAGAATGGCTAGTTCTATAACTAGGTTTGACATCGAGAAATTCGATGGAAAGAATGACTACGGGTTATGGAAAATAAAGATGCATGCTTTAATGGTACAGCTGGGATGTGATGCTGCATTAGAGACATTACCCGAGGACATGGAAGCAGGTGAAAAGGCTGCTTTGATGAAGAAGGCATACAGTACTTTGATTCTATGCTTGGGAGACCGGGTTTTACGGGAAGTTACCAAGGAAACAACTGCTGCAGGAATTTGGACGAAGTTGACTAGTCTTTATATGACTAAGTCATTAGCAAACAGACTGTATCTGATGAAGAAGCTGTACACATACTATATGAGTCCAGGTACGAAACTGGGTGATCATATAGATGAGTTTAATAAGTTGATACTTGATTTGGCGAATATTGATATTGAGATTGAGGATGAGGATCAGGCACTTATGTTACTTACGTCGTTGCCATCGTCTTACGAAAACTTTGTGGAGACATTGTTGTATGGGAGGGAATCCTTGACAATGGAAGATGTTCTTGCGACTCTGAATTCAAGGGAGTTGAAGAAAAGAACTGGAGGCACAAAGGAAGAAACTGGTGACGGGTTATATGTAAGGGGAGGGTCAGATCATTCAAGGAAAGCTCATTCTGTTGGAAGTTCGCGGTTTAAGTCAAAAGGTGGAACTGGTAAACTAAAGTGCTTCATATGTCATTCAGAGGATCATCTGAAGAGAGACTGTCCAAAGAAGAAGTCAAGTGGGTTCGTCAAGAAGGGTAAGCATGATCAGGATTCTGATTCTTCTGATGACGAGGGTAACGCCTACTTTGGAGAAGCCTTGGTGGTAGTCGGTAATGATGAGATGGCTGAATTGGTAATGGATTCAGGTGGGTCTTATCATATGACACCTAGGAGGGATTTCTTGTATGACTTCAAGGATATTGATGGTGGTTCGGTTCGGTTAGGTGATAACAGGACATGCACTATCAGAGGGACAGGAAAAGTGAAGATACAGTTGCATGATGGTTCAAGCTTTACACTGGAAGATGTCAGGTATGTTCCAGGGTTAAGAAGGAGCTTGATTTCATTGGGTACTCTTGAAAAAGAGGGTTATGCTGTGAAGATGCAGTTGGGTAAAGTTAAGGTGATCAAAGGTTGTCGGGTTATGATGACCGGGATCAGGGGAAAGAACTGTGTATATACTCTTGAAGCAAAAGTGAAGACTTTTGGTGTACAAAAGCATGGAGGTTCAAAACAAGTTGGATTCAAACAACTTGGTAAAAAACAAGTTGGGTTCAAACAACTTGGTCACAAGCAAGTTGGGTTCAAACAACTTGGTCATGGTGTTAAAACAGGAGTCCATGGAGTACAGGTTAATGAACGTGTTTGGTTTGAGGTGGAACTGCAGGGAGCTCAGGAAAATCGTGAAGCTGAGGTTGTTCAGGATAGTAACGATGATGCTGCAGTGGCTCAAAGAAAGTTGGAGGACAAGCAACTTGAAGAAAAGACAAACACGGACTGCTTGGTAAAGGAGCAGGAAAAGGTACACCTTGGTATAAAGGTGGGGGCAGACATTATGGTAACCGGAGTACCTGGTCAAGAGGGTGCAGAGGATAATGTTGCTGAAAAGAAGAAAGTGAAAGAGTCTACGGAAGCTAATCTTGGAAAATTACTGAAGTACAATGCCTGGTTGACAAGGTGGTCCCCGGTCCGAGGTTCCAGTACAAGGAAAAGGTGCTGAGTATCGGTTATGTTTAAGTGTTACTCCTAAGGTGGAAATTGTTATATATTAGTAGTAAACTTAAATATAGATTAGGGACTTAATTGTACTTTGTAATAAGATTAGGTGTTAGACATAAACTAGGATTAGGTAGCTTGGAGTGCAAGCCAAGATTGTTTCCTATTTGAATTAGGAAAGGTTTCTACCCCCTCATCTCTATAAATAGAGATGAGGGGGGATGCTAGTTATTCATTCTTCTTCCTCGTTGTAATAGCTTTATTAGGTTTTTAATAAAGGTTTGGTACGAGGGTATAACGTGTGCAATATTATTGTCGTTTCTTTGTAGTATATCGTGTCTCTCGTGTTTGCTACGTGTGCTCGATACAACTCGCGATCTAGCGTTCCGCGATCGAGCTTCGGGTTGTTGGCCAACACACTTAATTGTTTTTGTGTCTCCAACTTGTGCAGCACAATCTACTTATTAAGCTAGAGCAACCCCTTTAAATATATCCTCCAACAGTCAATTCACGGTCTCCTTTTATGATATGGTGATCTCACTTTAATAGAAGCACAACCTTTTTGTTCCAAATCTTTGTACGGGAAAAAAGTATATTTATCAAAGCAACCAATCGTGTCCTCCCAAGTGTCGAAAACAAGCAAATATACCCTTCTAATCCATGTCAATATTCCTTAGATTAAATTATGTGACTAGGCTTAACTCATGTTCCCAGTAATAACACGAAATCTTAAGGAAAGCACTAAGTTAAACAAATCTTTGACAACGGCCTGTGCCCAATCCTTGTAAAACATATGGTAATGTGCGTGATAGATCATAAACTTTATAGTAGCAAATTATCTAGTTTTATGCTTTTGGCAGCTTCTAGTATGCTATTTCTGGTAATGGAGTATTAGAATATGTTAAAGGCGATGAGTGCGCGAGTGGACACGTGTGTGGTGGTTCGAAATATAAGTATTGTTTAATGAATGTATCTCATTAGTTTAAGTGCAAATATGCAGATTTAGACACTTATGTGTCTAAACCATTAATTAATCAAAACTTTCTTGATGCAGACACATCATTCTAATTGATATTATCATGTCACTACCTGTAGCTGATGTAGAAAATGTTATTGATTAATCTATATTCTATCTAATAAAGAAGGTTAAATGAATTTGGTAATGTTCTGAAGGTCTTAGTATAGTTCCCCTTCAAACTTGAACTGTCTTAAAGCTATCTAGGTGTCTTACAGAATCCAATCAACGGTTGCGAAGTTTCTAATGGTTCTTGCAGACGTGATCACGCATAGTAATCTTTAAAAGATCCTGGCATTGGAAGGTTTCTAGAAGTTTTCATAGTATGTGTACATTTAGTTTTCGTTGTGCTAATCTTGTATTAAATCACAATCCTTGTAAGGTACAAGTAAAAAAGTAGTAGACTCCTTCAATTCTAGACGCATAATGGATAGTTTTTATCACTTTCTTAATTAGTTATAACTTTGAGGATAATCATCATTATGATTTATCGTATTATGATGCTAGCTAGGAATTAGCGTTCTGTGTCATATTCCTAACCACTGCGGAAGGTACTAGTGTTGAAGGATTGACTCTCGTAAGAGGTGTTTTTTGATGTGCTGAGTTTTCAAAGTAATTTTTGCAACCTTGGATATTAGAATAAGATGACCATTTTAAAATTTTGCTCCAAAATATCTCCTTCAAGATTTTGCTGAGCACCATGTTAATTAGTTCATTTTTATGAGTTCTTACTTCCTATGGTTCTTGCTTCAACCAACCACCAGCGAATGTCGTCCCTTTCTGCCTTTCTCACTGACCATTTCTCCATAATCACAGCCTCTTCCAACTTTGGCTATATTTGCAACTCAACAAGCATTGTTAAAAACTGTTTATTAGCTAATCTCATTTAACAGACAATTATTAGAATTCTTAATGCTAATTGAAACAAACAAGTCGTTGTAGTATAGTGGTAAGTATTCCCGCCTGTCACGCGGGTGACCCGGGTTCGATCCCCGGCAACGGCGTTTTAATTTTTTGATGCATCTTTCTTAATGGGCCAAATGTTCATCTTCTTTTTTTTGTTTTTTTCCTTTCTGTCTGTTGCCCTTTATTATGCAAACCTCTTCTACATTGTACGGGAAAGGTGTATAAACAGTTAACAAATAAAAAATGAGTCGATTGTGAACAACTTAAGATTAACTTCCCTCGTTATGTGGGCTTCATGGGTCCGCTAATGTAAGCAAGTCGAGATCTCAAGAGCAAGTCGATACCTTCAAAAAAAAAACTCACTGGCAACTTGATACTTAAGCTCGAGGTCTAGCAACTCGAGTAAATTTTTGAGTCGAGCTTAAGTATAAAAACACTCGGTTGGTCAAGCTCACAAGCCTTACCAAGTGTGTGCCAGTTTACATCATTACCCTTTCTGTATATTTATATGTATATCTAAATAATTAAATACCATACAATTTAACGAAGTCGAGACGATCTGAAGAGTATCCGATAATGCACCAAACTCAAATCCCAACTTTAAAAAAAGGTTCAATCAAAAGCCAAATCGAGTTCCAAGCTTCAATGTATTCAACAAGTCAAGCTTGGGCCATTACACCTCTAAGTGCAACACCTCTATTGTTTTAGCATTTAAGGCCCATTTATTCATTTAATATTTCAATATAACCAGCATGACCAATCATGTTTCACTCTACTTGAAACTTAGCCATTCTGTTTAACTTGTTTTATTTGGAACATCTACTTATTTTACTTCCATACGCCAAAGCAAAGCCCAGAGTACTGTTCTAGCCCATTAATTACAGTAATAAGGTGATCTATTTGACAAGGTTCAAAGTTCAAACAGTTTCACATAGTGGACCAAAAAATCAATACAAGCAATCAGCTGATCTATCCCAAAGGCCCAAACGATTTTAAAATGAAGTGGAACAAGGTTGTTTAACTTTAATATATGGGAGAATTGCATATATACTGACTAAAACTCAAATATTTGCATATTTCCCAAAATACAAGTTTTCAATGCATGATGTACAATGCAAGTTAAACATGTTTTGGGTATTTAAGCAAATATGCAAGTTTTAGTGGGTATATATGCAATTGCCCCTTAATATATTTATGTATAGATTTATAGTTGAAATAACAATAATATTATTCAGCAAAGACAAGTTTACAGTTATCACAAAATATTCATGGGTTTGTTAAGGCTCAACATACAGATATCATCAAACAAAATTATTGACATGAAGAACTGAAATTTTTAAGTAAAAATATACAACAACAACAACAACGAAACCCAATCCCGCCGGAGCGGGGTATGGGGGAGGTGAAAAAGTAGACAGATCCTACCCCTACCCCAGGATAAACCTGGGAGTAGAGAGACTGCTTCCAACGAGACCTCCGGCTAGTGCGGGTGTGCAGGTGATAAAAAAGAAAAGAAAAGCGGAAGACAGACAACAAAGCACTGCAGAAATAAGACAAAAACAGGCAAACAAGTAAGAGGTCACAGACAAAAACAAAGAAACAAAGCACAAATGGACACAGGCATACCAAAAAGTGGCAACAAAAGAACAAGGCAAAGCAACGCAGAGCAAAACAAAGCACCAAAAGCAAAAGCAGAGCTAGAAAAAGCAGGCAAGCTTGAGCATACATAGCAAAGCAAGGAAACACACGGGGCCTAAAGCTACGGCAAAAGCAAAAAGGCACGGGGCCTAAAGCTAAGGCAGAGCAAAACAAAGCTCCAAAAACAAAAGCAGGGCGAGAAAAAGCAGGCAGGCCTAAGCACCCAGAGCAAAGCAAAGAAACGCCCGGGGCCTAAAGTTACGGCAAAAGCAAAAGGGACGCACCAAAACCGAAAAACGCCGAGGCAAAGCAAACAGAGGGACGCCTAAAAGCCTAACCCACCAAAAACCACCTAAACCCAAAAAAAAAAAAAAAAAAAAAAAAAAAAAAAAAACCTAGCCCAAAAATCTAACCGCAAATCCTAATCCTATCTCTCCACCCCTTTCTATACATAAATAAAAAAACAAAACCCTATTTTGTTAGAAAAATTATTTTGTACAATCTCTACAATGTGTCAAAATCTACTACTCTCACTCATTTGTACATGTACATAGGTTTTTCTTTGAAATCGTTTATTTTTTTATGTAGATAAATTGGAGACCCTAATATGTAATCCATTTGGTGCTTCAACTCTTGGAAATTTCATGAGCTTGTCTCCTCCCACTTCTTCCCATCTGCATTTGTTTATTTGGATCTGATTAGTATATAGAATACAAAAGTTATTAAACAAACAAATACTCGATCATGATTTGAAAAGATAAAATACCTATACTTAGTTACAAAGTAATGCAAAAAAGTTGATATTTCCGCAATGCCTAGTTCCTTTCCAGGACATTGTCTCGTCCCGCCTCCAAAGATGAAAAAGTAATTTTGCGCATCCAAGCTTCGATCCTACATTTCATGACCAAAACCAAATTAGTTTCATGTTCATCAAAACGAGTTAGATTTCGTATCAGCACAAGTAAAACGCAACGCACCAGCCATCTCCATGGGTTGAAGGTATACGGATCGGGGTACAAACATGGGTCATAGTTAATCTCTCGTGTATATACATATATCCTCCATCCTTCAGGAATCACAAATCCTACAAAAATAATGAAAGAAATAAGTACCTAAACCTCAAAATAAGTTGTCCAACACAACTTTTGAAGTGTCAAGAGTTTAAAACTATGCTTTTGCATTATTAAGATCTATATTTTAAGTTTCAAAAAAGTATATCAACATAACTTTGATTATAGTATTAAGAAAACTTAAAGAGATGATGATAACATTGAAATTTTATAAAAAAAAAGACATGGGTCATAGATCAAAGTATTATTCCAAGCTGGAAGAGTTGCTATGCCATGTGGATTATGATGTGTGGTAGGGTCAATTGTAAAGATGACGACACCATTTACAGCATATCGAGCCCCCAAGACCCCCACTTAAAAAAGCCACTACAGTACTCGAATTATATGTTGTCACACGTTTAATATAATATTCCAATGTTTTTTATGATTATCATGGCCGGTTTTGACTGGTTGGGTTTACGAGGTTCTAGTCAACTTTCTATGTACATGAGTCATAACTCAAAATTTCGTGATTTCCAAAAAGAAAATTAAAAAAGTCAAATATATATTTTCACTTTTGTATGAAATATGCATGTTAAATGTACTAGCATGGTACTCGCGCTAAGCAGCGGTTCGGAGGTGAATATTGTTTAACGATTTTATGATTTTACGTTTTTTTTGCCGAATATTATTTAACGATTTTCTATAAAAGATATTTTTTAGAAATTGTGTGTTTATGTTGTGATACTATGAAGAATTAATATGACATATTATTATATATGCAAATTCAAAAAGTTATTAATTTTAACTCTAAAAATATTAAATTCATTCTGTTAGTTATATTTTATTTATTGTAACATGCATACAATTTAATGTCATAATTTAATGTGCATTTAGTGTGTTTTTAAAATTTTAATTTCAAAATTACTAATAATAGCAAGTGTGTAAGCTTAAAAATTTTAAGACTTCTAAAATTAAAAGTCCTAAATGCTTTATAAAGAGTAAAGATATTAAATTAAATAATTCTTGGAATATGTACCTTATGGATGGACAAAAGAAAATGTAAGAATGATATTATTTCAGCATAGTTAAAAGTATATTCTGTACTATGAAGTAATAAAATACTATATATACTACGTATTCAAATAGTGCAATTTGCTTTACAAGACCTCTACTCAACAGTATAAATTAACAATGTTTGTAGGTATTCTCATAATTAGTTTCATATATTTGTAGGTATTTGAAATTTCAATTATTTTGTCACTTATTGTGAATGATACTCCATATATGATAAGTATTGTGGCCTTTGATGTACGTGTAATTTTAACTAACTTTGAGTATTACAAAAACGAATAAAAAAATGCTCACCATTGAGTTCCATTTCTTTGGTAGTTTTCCTTAAAACTCCATTAACAATAGTTGCCAATCGGGAGGTCTCAAAGATAACCTGCACCACCACACCAACATGATAATCTAAATTAATCAAAAAACGTATATAAAAACATTCTAAAAAACAAAATCTACATAAATTCCTTCAAATTTAAATGGTTATTTAATAAGCTACAAAACCTACCGCACGAGTGAACTTCATGGACTTGTAGTCTTCCCAATCAAGTGGGTCCCCTGCATTTTTTCTCTCTCTGATTCCTAAATGTTCCTTCTACAAGAATTTTAACTTATGTTAAAAGGGTTTGTCTAACATGTGCCCTAAGGGCACAAGTTAAGCACACAAAAGGACACCAGGACTCATAGAAAAGTACACAGGAATTCACAGAAAAGTACAATTTATGTGGATCCATATGTCCTTTTATGTGGGTCCCGATGTCCTTTTAGTGTGCTTAACTTGTGCCTTTAAGGCACAAGTTAGAAAAATCCATGTTAAAAATATAAAAACTTCAATGGTAAAAATAAAAATAATCTTGTAACAAGTAAAATTTGTTGTACACAACATTATAACTCTTTTTGTAAGTGAAAACTTAAACTAACATTATGCTTCAAATAAGAAATTGGTCCATAACGAGTGTTGGAAAACCCGCGCGATGCAGCGGGATTGCTTAAAGGACTTACTTTGCAACGACATTTAAACCTCAGGGGTTGTTTTTGCTAAGTTGCGAAAGATTATTAATGCTAAAGGACTTACTTTGCAACGACACTTGAACCTCATGGGCTGTTTCTGCCAAGTTGGCAAAGTTTGCATTTAATGTGCGGGTTGTTATTCTCTCTCTTCCCCGCCTTTTAGTATATATAATAATTTCATGTTTACTTAAACTAACTTGTATTACTTGTTATACCAAACTTAGTGGTCTTGTTAAAAAAAAGTTCAGTAACCTAATCGATCAATAAAATAGACTTTTGGTACCTAAAATCCGGTGTCCGACCTTATTCGAAAAAAACCAATAGTTTGATCCCAAAATAGCAACAAAGTGATATTATCTTCATAGCCATACTAGTCAATTAACTTTACAACATGGTAATACTTGAAGTAAATAAACAAAACTTACTCTAAGCTCTTGAAGAACTTTAGGATGATCATGTAGATACTTGACAGCCATCATTGAAGTAGTGGAAACTGTCTCATACCCAGAGTACAAAATGGTAATTATTTGATCAATTATTTCTTCATCACTTAACTTATATCTATTATCCACACCACTCATCAATAAACTAAGCATATCTTCATGTGTTTCTTTTGAGTTCCTTCTTTCATCAATTAATTCTCCCAACATTCTCACAATGTTTTTTCTTGCCTGCAAACATCATTTCAATGTTCATTCCAACTTTATTTTTTATTTTTTTTTAGAAGGTAAAATTTATAATGGATCACTTTTTTTATACCTGTAAACCGCGATGGTAGTTGGTGTTTGGAAGATTTATAGGAAGTGAAAGAGTCCCCAAAACCAACTTGCAAAACTCAGGCATGAATTCTTTAGATAATGAGCTAGATTCAATCCCAGAGATTTGTTTAAGTGATGATAAAAGAGCCATCTGTAAAAATATGTGCTATTTGAGTAACAAAGTACACAATAAAAGAGTTGTACAACAGACGTATTAATGTCACAGAATAACTACGTACTTTTATCTGTAAAAATATACCAAAACAAAAATTAATTTTTTAATTAGGTGGCTTGATTGGTCATCTTTAGAGGTTGCATGTTTACTACTATCTCATTAAAAGAAGTAGAATGAAATGGTGGAGACTGCATACCTCTTTGGTCTTTTGTTGGATATCAATGATTTCATCAGTCCAATTAGAAAGATGTGATGTCATGAACTCATCAATTTTTGGGAGGATTTGGTGTTTGATGATGGCTGGGCTAACAAGTGATAATAATGCACCTCTCATGTTCTTGTGAGCAGGGCCATGGACAGCAGCAATGTTTGATTTACCCAATATGTCAAGCATGGATTGTGGATAACCAGGAAGTATGCCTTTGCTTTCACTCATCAGTATGTATCTATTTAGTTCTGGATCCATTGAAACAATTGTTGGGCATCCCAATATATGTGACTTGAATACACTTCCATACCTGTTTTGTTTTAGTTTCATCAAGAACATATAAATGTTAAATTACTAAAATACCCTGATTAAAAATGGTGCATTTCTGATATGGGCTTTCAATATAGTCAACGAAAAAGGTTGCTTTTTTTTGTCAAATCAAGAACCCCATGTGGAAATTTGATGTATTTGTGAGATGGGTTTTTCAAGAAAATCAAGAAAAAGGTTGCTTTTTGTAAAGAAGCACACAAGTGAGATAGTTGGAATGGTGCATTTCTGAGTTGGGATTTTCAAGATAAAAGTTTGCTTTTGAGAAACTGAAATATTTGGCACACTACATAGTACTCTTCAATACTTGGTGATATCATAGCATGTGATGTAAACTAATTTTAATGGGCTAAAAATGGTATTTACTTGTATAATGATGCATTTCTTAGCTGGTTTTTTGAGATATATCAAGAAAAAGGTTGCTTTAATAATTTTAGAAAAAGAAGTTAAGAAAGAAGAATGAACCTTGCTCTCTGGTTTTTCATAAAGCTGGGGCCTTGTTTGAGAAAGTCAGTGGTCTCACCAAAAAGTGGCCAACCCATGGTACCAGGGGGTAAGCCTTTCTTGTTGTACTTCATCTCATTCCATCTCAAAAGGGCAGTACTCAACAGGCAAACTCCCAACACAACACCAATGATAACAATCAAAACAGCCATGGATGATGATGCTCACTCTCTTTCTTTTCAACCTTCTATAACAAATGAAGTTAATAAGTAGAAGCAGAAGGAGAAGAGAGGTGTTTGCTCAAGTTTTTTGCTTGGCAAGAATGTGTATATATAGGCCTTTTATGGAGTTATGGGGTGTATTGTGGGTGGGGTGGGGTGGGGGGTGGATGTGGGGAGGTGCCATGTGTTGAGGTAAAAAGTGTGACTTAATGCCCCAAAATAAATAGAACAAATTACACGTTTGGTCTATGTGGTTTGCCCAAAATAACAACTTTAGTCTCTAAGTTACTTTTATTACACCAGTAATACCTAATTTTGAAACTATGCATGCTTTTAGTCCCTATTTTGAGAAATAGGGACTATCCGTGTAATAAAAAAAAACTGTAAATAGCTACACGGATAATCCCTATTTCTCAAAATAGGGACTAAAAGCGTGCATAGTTTCAAAATTAGGTATTGCTGGTGTAATAAAAGTGACTTAGGGTCTAAAGTTGTTATTTTGTGCAAACCACAGGAACCAAACGTGTAATTTTTTCAAATAAATATAATGAAAGTCTCAAAGATCATAATATTGTTTTAGAATCAATAATTTAGAAAATATCTATAACTAGTCAATTAAAAAAAAAATGTCTTATTTTTTTACCCACTTAGGCTGCATGTAGTAACGTCGATCTCTAGTCGATCGAGTGGGTTTAGGCGATCGATTCAAGTCGATCGTCCTATTGTGGTTTAGTCGATCGCCAATGAATCCCAAACATTTAGATCGTCTGTACGATCGAGACAAATGAAATGGTACTGTTTGTAAATCCAACCGTTGCACATATCCAAACAAAAAAATAATATTACCGTTTCATTAAAAAAAAAAAAAAAAAAAAAAAACAAACTTGTCGCCCACTGTGGCACCTAATCGCTGAAGGTCATTTTGAGAGAAAGCTGACGTAACAGTGAAAAGTAAGAGGATTGAATCCCCCTACTGGGGCAGCCTTATTGGATCGTCTACTACCCTAACTTAAAAAAGTTGCAACAATGTATCCTCAATTTAAACATGATTGTCTACTAACTTGTTTATAAACAAGGTTAAGGGTGCGTTTAGTTGATAGAAAACACCTTTATTTTCTACAAAATATTTTGCGGAAAACAAAGAAAACAGAGATCGCGTTCAAATTAGTATTTTGCAATAAAATTCTCTACAAAACACAAGATTCTTATTTCCAACTTTAATACACAAAACTGCAAAGCACTTTTTTTTTTGTTTTCACCTATTTTCCTTTAAAATACCCTCAATCTGTTTTCGTCCTTTTTTATACGTTTTTGTCGATTTTTATCCGTTTTCATATGTTTTTATACGTTTTGTCCGTTTTCATATGTTTTTTACGTTTTCATCCGTTTTTAACGTTTTCTTCATATTTTTTACGTTTTCGTCTGTTTTTTACGTTTTCGTCTGATTTTTTACGTTTTTGGCATTTTTTTTACGTTTTCGTCCGTTTCCTTACGTTGTCGTCCGTTTTCATCCATTTTTATGTTTTCGTTCGTTTTTTATGTTTTCGTCTACTTTTTATGATTTCGTTCGATTTTTTACGTTTTTGTCCGATTTTTAACGTTTTCGTATGTTTTTAACGTTTTTGTCCATTTTTTACGTTTGCGTCTGATTTTTTTACGTTTTAAACCTTTATTTACGATTTCGACCCTATTATTACGTTTATGTCTTTTTTTTACGTTTTCGTCTGTTTTTTTATGTTTTCGTCTCTTCTTTTACGTTTTCGTCTATTTTTTTACATTTTCGTCTGTTTTTTACGTTTTCGTCCGATTTTTTACGTTTTCGTCTTATTCTTTATGTTTTCGTCCGATTCTTTACGTTTTCGTCTGTTTTCTACGTTTTCGTCTGTTTTCTACGTTTTCGTCTCAATTTTTACGTTTTTGTCTATTTTTTACGTTTTCATCCATTATTTTACGTTTAGGCCGTTTCCTTACGTTTTTGACAGTTTTTTGCGTTTTAGTCTGTTTCCTTACGTTGTCGATTTCGACTATTTTTTACGTTTTAGTCTGATTTTTTACGTTTTCTTCAATTTTTTTACGTTTATGTATTTTTTAACGTTTTCGTCCGATTCTTTACGTTTTCGTCTGAATTTTAACGATTTCGTATTTTTTACGTTTTTGTCTTTTTTTTTTACGTTTTCGTTTGTTTCTTTTATGTTTTCTTACGTTTTCGTTTTTTTGTACGTTTTTTAGGTTTCGTCTGACGAAAACGTAATAAACAGATAAAAACGTACAAACATGGAAGAAAACGGAAAAAAACCATACGAAAACGTAAAAAAACGGATGATTTAGAAAACGTAAAAAATTGTAAAAAAAAGGGACGAAAACGTAAAAAAACATAAACGAAAGGACAGAAACGTAAGAAAACATATTAAAATGGGCGAAAACGTAAGAAAACGAACGAAAACGTTAAAAAATTGACGAAAAAATAAAAAACTGACGAAAACGTAAAAAAATGAACGAAACTGTTAAAAAATAGACGAAAACGTAAAAAAAGGGCAAAAACTTAAAAAATCATACGAAAACGTGAAAAACCGTATTAAAACGCAAAAAAAGGCGAAAACGTAAGAAAATGGGCGAAAACGTAAAAAAACCGACGAAAACATAAAAAACGAACGAAAACGTAAAAAACAGACGAAAACGTAATGAAACGAACGAAAACATAAAAAAGCGGACGAAAACATAAAAAACATACGAAAGAGTAAAAACACGGATGAAAACACTTTAATTTAGTGGGTCGACCCGAGCCAAACCATCTGACCTATGACCCGTTAGACCAATTTTGAAAACATGACATGTATGACCCATGACCCAAACCAACCCAACCCAACCCGTTTGCCACTTCTATTAAAAAAAAATGTTCTAAAGCATATAAAAACATACAAAAACGGATAAATATAAAATGGATGAAATATGAAATTTTACTTTATGTCGAATTTAATGTTTATATGTCGAATTTTAGTCGCTTGAAGATTTTTTCATGTTATTTGATGTTATATTTTACTTTTTTAATTTTTTATTTTCTCGTATTATATTTTTTTTAATTATTTTGTAATTTAGTTTGCTAGTTTATAATATTTGTTTTTGTGTTTTGAAGATATTTTTATAATATTACAAAGGTGAGTAGAGAATTGAGATAGAAAAAAACAACATTTAAATATGTTTTTTAGTTTTGCAAAATGGAAAACACAAACACATGTTTCTCAAACTAAACGCGTTTTATAAATTTTCCATTGTTTTGTGAAAATAAAACTCCCCTCCCTTTTCCTACAAAACAAGAAATAGAAAATGAAAGAAAATGTTTTCTAACTAAATACCACCTTAGTATGTCTCTGTACTTTTCTACGGGCTTTTACAAAACATGAGTGAGTTAATTTATATATGTTGAGTAGAGATGTCTTGTAAAGCAAATTGCACTATTTGAATATATCCTATAGTTTTTTATTACTTCATAGTACAAAATATACTTTTAATTATGTTGAAATAATATCATTCTTAGAGCATAGGGTGTCATGGTTTGTCATTTTTTTGTATTAACTCAGCACTACCTTAGCATACTCACTTTTAACATTCACACACTAAAATTAAAGGTGGAAACAAGCCGAGTCGAGCCCGAACCTGCCAGAGCTCGAGCTCGGCTCGTTTTAATATAAAAAGCTCGAGCTCGGGCTCGAGCTCGTTCCGAGCCTCATATTTTGAGCTCGAGCCTGGCTCGTGAAAATTTTCAAAAAATCGAGCTCGACTAACTTATATAACATGTTGAATGAAATAAAGCTCGAAAGCTCGTTAATCATATTATGATCGAGCTCATTTATATTTTTAAGCTCGTATATGTATAGAAAATATATACAGGAATATATTTTTAGGGCTCGTTTAAGCTCGCGAGCCTAATCGAGCTTTATATATAAAGCTTGGGCTTGAGCTCGATTATTGAACGAGCCCAAACTTAGTCTCGAACTCGGGCTCGAGCTCGTTTAGGCTCGGCTCAGCTCGGCTCGTTCAACATGGCTTACTGTCACTTCAGGCAGTAACCCGGGCTTAACATAATGACTTGCAGTTATTTCAAACTGTAACCCGCTTTAAAAGAAAGGACAGTGCTATGCTAAATCGTATTTTAAAACATCAAGCTCTGATCCTAAAAAAAAAGTTAATAAGGAATATTTGTCGTCAAAAAGACAAATGTTTCTTCACAAATGTTTTTCATTCTAAAGATTCTTCTAAAAAATATTTGTCTTCAAATAGAAATAAAATTGTTTTAAAAATAACTCGGACTTCAATTTTTGAAAATCAACTAGACAAAATCTTTGTCTCTCAATCAACAACCTTGGTCATTGATCGAAGGGAGAATGATTTCAAATATTTCAAAAATGATATTTTCAAACAATTGGCATCAAAAGGAGCATGTTCTATACTATCGAACATTTTGTCCACAATTGGATCAAGAACATGCTAACCTTGAGTTTTCATACAAATGGTACATTTTACAAAATCTGAGCATTTTACAAAATGGTACATGAGCATGTTAGATCAATAGAGATTAAAGTTTAAAATCTGATCTTTATCAGTTAAGTGTTCTTAAAACAAAATAACATCTCTCCTCAAAAAGTTTTTCCAAAAATAATTCAAATCAATTGGGATCCCAAATCTCAAAGGGTTTGAAAATTGTGATCGGGGGAGAGTTTGTGATTTAAATTGGAAATAAACTGATTAATTGGTGAGTGTTTTAGAAATGTAATAAAAGGCACTCCTTCATACATGTGTCAAACGATTTCAAATTTTCCATGCACATGTTAAGGGGGAGCATTTATCTAAAATCAAATATTTGACTCAAAGTGCAGGTTCTCTCTAATATGTGCAAAACTCTTTCGAATTTCGATGCACATATTGAGGGGGAGCAAGTAAAAGAAAACCACATCCTTCACCAAAATGTTTTATCTAAAGTATCTAAATACTAGATTTGATCGGGGGAGAGATGATGATCATTTTAGATAACAAAATCATTTTATTGATAACGTGAAGAAGAATTGGAGCTTTCATTCAAATCTAACCTTCTATGTTTTCTCTCCTCACTTTCTCACACATGTGCCAAAAGATTTATTATACACTATGCACATGTTGAGGGGGAGTATTTCTAAAAGATAAAAAATAATTAAGGTACAAAACGCTTTGATTTTATATCACAGGTACCTTGATTAATTTTTCAAATAGTTTTCATTTGGTTTCGAGGCGAAAATGAACTGTACCAAAAAGACCGATCAATTTACTTTATTCATTGAAGTTATAAGGATGGTAAGGTTAGGTATTCGTTCCCATGATCCAGCTAGAGCTGGAGGGATCTACCCAGGGACAATCCACTAGATAGTGTAGAAGTCCTTAGGTATGATGAAAAAAGGAAAAAAGTGAGAATAAAGGAAGAGTGCCGATTGAGATAGAGCTAGAACTGGAATAAACCCAACAAGGTTCTAGTAATAAAATCTCGGTAAGCACTGAAGGGGTTGAAGAATGAAAAATAAATGAAATGTGAAAAGGGTGAAAAGAAATAGCCCTCCAATAATTCAACCTTAGGGCAGAAACCGGGTTCAATTCATATGCTACTGGTGGTTACTAAGGTAATGCCGGTATTGAAGAAAAGACGTCATGGACCTAGTGACGCACTGCTCTAAACTTCCTAAGCCACTCAAGTTCTCTCAAAAGGACTTGTTTCATTCTCACTGGGAACCTACATAATCTATCGACTTTCTCTTAGAGATAGTTGATATTGAAGAAGGAGACCCTCTCCCTAGTCTCCGATTAGGAAACCAAAATCCACAATTGAGTCTAGAGCCAAGAGATCATCCACAAAATCTCACTAGGACACACAATTAATGAAGACTTGCTGTTTCACGCAATGTGGAAAGTAAGAATATATATTGAGAGTCCTACGCATTATCCTTGTGGTATTGCCAGAACATCCGAGTGATATGTAAAAGTATTCACGATGAAGATGGAAATCCTTCTAGAGCCAACATCAAACAAGATCTTGGTGGGTGCCGTGTGAGATCTTTTCAAAAGATCAAGCTTGTGACAACTGGATAGAAACGATGGGGCGATTCACTCTTGAATCAACCTTGGTCCAGGAAATGATTTGACGGATACCTTTGAAAAGCCATTCGATGTGCTCAACAATCTCCCCCTAAGGGAGGTCACCCCATGAGTTACATTTTGGAATCCTAGCATTTTATCTTTAATCTTCATGTTCAAGATCGTAGACTTTGAAGGTTCCTTAAGTTCAACTTTGCATATCAGTAGTGGTTCTTTGGCTTGAACGTTTCTTTGTTATGTGATCACAAGCTTTCTTTGAGATCATCAGCCACATAGAATCTCCAGCTCATCCTTTGAAGTATTTCTATTATGTGATGGTGTGACTTTTGACCGACATGCTCACAGTTTTGGATCATAACATCTTTTCATCAGAGTAGCGGAAGCTTTGTTGTATGTTTTGATCATCATGATTTTCTTCAAGTATGATTGAGATATGTGAGCATGCGGTTATGAATTGACGTCTCATCGGCTATCAACTACAATCATCGAGAGTACCTGCAAACGATAGTTAGCAATAAACACACGAAAATATCTTTGTTCACTTTCGTTGAATATGGTTGCAAGAACCACGGTTCCCCGTTGATCAGTATAAATACTGCCTGTGATCAGGTAGAATTCTTAAGAATCTCCTTGACAGGGTTTCGCAGCTGTACTAGCCGTTCTCAAACCGGAGCAACTCAAAGCAGACAACACCGAGTGAGTGAATCAGCGAATTGATATTCACTGATTGATGAGAAATTGATTTGATAAACAATCGCGTATTTCTAAATAAAGAGTTTTTGCAATACGACATAGGTTTTATGAATTAAATCAAAGTTCACTCAAAAATACTTTTGTTTGTAAACATTAATGCGCATTCGATGTGCTGGATAACAATTTTGAGCACATTGAAAGGTTTTACTAAAAGTATCCATCAATTCATAACCTTGACCAAGGTTGATTCATGATAGAATCGCCCCATCGTTTTTATCCAGTTGTCACAAGTTTGATCTTTTGAAAAGATCTCACATGTCACCCACCAAGAGCTTGTTTGATGTTGGCTCTAGAAGGATTTCCATCTTCATCGTGAATATTTTACATATCATTCGGATTTTCTGGCAATACCACAAGGATAATGCGTAGGACTCTCAATATATAATCTTACTTTCCACATTGTGTGAAACATTAAGTCTTCATAAATTGTGTGTCCTAGTGAGATTTTGTGAATGATCTCTTGGCTCTAGACTCAATAGTGCACTTTGGTTTCCTAATCGGAGACTAGGGAGAGGGTCTCCTTCTTCAATATCAACTATCTCTAAGAGAAAGTCGATAGATTATGTAGGTTCCCCGTGAGAATGAAACAAGTCCTTTTAAGAGAACTTGAGTGACTTGGGAATTTTAGTGCAGTGCATCACTAGGACCATGACTTCTTGTCTTCAATACCGGCGTTACCTTAGTAACCACCAGTAGCATATGAATTGAACCCGTTTCTGCCATAAGGTTGAATTATTGGAGGGCTATTTCTTTTCACCTTTTTCACATTTCATTTCTTTTTCATTCTTCAACCCCTTTAGTGCTTACCGAGACTTCATTACTAGAACCTTGTTAGGTCTGTTTCGGTGCTAGCTCTATCTCAGTCGTTACTCTTCCCTTATTCTCACTTTTCTCCTTTTTTCATCATACCTAAGGACTTCTACACTAACTAGTGGATTGTCCCTGGGTAGATCCCTCCGTTTCTGGCCGGATGATGGGAACTAATACCTAACCTTACCATCCTTATATCTCCAATGCATAAAGTAAAATGGTCGGTCTTATGGTACAGTTCTTTCCTCCTTGAACCCAAATGAAAATCATTTAGAAAATCAATCAAGGTACTTGTGATATGAGATCAAAGCATTTTGTACCTCAATAGTTTTGATTTTTCATAAATGCTCCCCCTCAACATGTGCGTAGGCTTTTGAAATCATTTTACACATGGAGGAAGAAATGTTCATTTGAGTTTTTACAAATGCTCCCCCTCCATGTGCATCATGAATTTTTTGAAATACTTTAGCACATGGAGGACGGAGAGTTTTGAAGCACTTTTCACGATCACAATTGCCATAGGAAACCATTTAAACTCAATCATGGTACTTATGATAAAACATTGAAGCGGTAGTACCTTGACAGTTTTTATATGAATTTTGAAATACCCCCCTTTAATATGTGCATCAATAACTGAAAATGTTTAGCACATATGGGAGAGCAGCCTATACATTGAGTCATAAAAGATCACATTGTATCAGATTTCATATTTATATCACATTTTCTCCTCCAATCAAAAATTTCAAATCCTTTGAGATTTTGGATCCCAAGTGATTTAAATATGTTAGAAAAATTGGAGAAAAATATGGTCTGATTTTATTTAATCTGTCACGAAACATTACATTGGTCCCTCTTAAATTGAGAGGGAGACTACAAGCCACATATGTAACACTACTATATACTATACAGTTTTATATGTTCATATTACAATTACCACACCACACTTTAGAGTTCAAAAGAATAATCAACCACAACAAGGACATTATCATTTAGTTCGCTACAGAAGCTTGTAGTGCCCATCATGAATTGGCAACCCCAACTTTCCAAGCTTTGGAAGATTCTCCGAATCTTTAGCCTTCTTCCGATAGCAGCAATAAAGGCTTCACTCCTTTCAACATCTTTTGCAGTCCAAAACCTTGTACGCACTCCCGGTCTCATCTTGAGCTTATACTCCTTGACACAATAATCCAGAGCTTCTTCTATTAGACGAAGAGTACCATCACTGAATTTGTACAACTCACATAGCCTCATGAGCATCCTTGTCATATTTTTCTGTTAGGAATTAGAAAATTCCATAGTGAAGAGTCGGTCACCCCAAATGTTATCTAGCTTAAGTTAGCTCATGGACTTGTCATTAGTTACGTTATTTAGTAGTTTATTTATTAGTTTGTAGCGTAGTATAGTGTAGTGCAACACTGTGGAGGAAGGACGGGTCTTTACCCACTGTATACCTGATCCACAGGCCGATAGGAGGTCGTGTATTTGTAAGTATAAATACCCCTTCCATCCATGGAAGGGGTGGTGCTTTCTCATTAATCTAATATTTCATACTCTGTGTAAACCTCTAGCAAGAACACCCTCTCTCTCTACCAACTCTCTAACTATGGCAAACATGTATTTTGATCATCCAAGACCACCCGAATCATCAACACAATAAAATAACGATCCTACAATTGGTTTCAGAGCTAGGTTATGTGGTTTTGATGATTTATTGTGGTCTATTGTACCGTGTTATTACTGGTTTGGTGTTACTTTTGGTCGGAAATTTGTTTTTGGGCAAACAGTGTTTATCTAATATTGTGTATTTGGTTTTTGGTCTAAAAATCTCATATGGTCTTATCTATCATGTATATCTGTCTTGTTTCAAAATATTGTCCAAGTCAGTATTCTGCATATGTTTTATGTATCTGTTTTGGTATTACACATATCTTCTTTGGATAAACAGTCAAACTATCAAAACGGTCAACTGGTCATTTTCTGGGTCAAAGATGAAGAGTTTCATATTCAGTTTTCTGGGTAAACTGGGTAAATATAAATATGGTCAGAAAACTCATCGGAAAAAGGTCATATTTCAAGGTAGCAACTTGGTAAAGTGCTAGCGAGTTGTCCTTAAAAGATGTCCAGATACAATGTTTTCAAAGCGAGTTGACTATTGAGTCAACTGCTGCTAGCGACTTGGCTATGCTAGCGACTTGGCTATGCTAGCGACTTGGCTCATTATCTAGCAACTTGACTAAACCACTTTGACTCTTGAGTCTTAGCGACTTACTTTGAGAAAAAAATGGCTAGCGACTTGGACAGAAAAGAAGAGATGAAGTAGAATAAGACTCGACCTTGAGCTCAACATACCATATATCAAAAACCTTACAACGACCTCAGTAAAAAATACCAACATCATCAGTCTTTATAGTACAACACAAAACGAATTGAAAAGAAACTACAAACAGATTCGACTCATACCATATTCAACCACTCGACATACCCTATAACCAACTCCGACACTATCAATATCTCATCTCATAAATCAACTTCAACATATTTATCCCTTCTCCTTCCAAAAGACTCACGAATCAAAATGAAAAATATATCAAACAATCTCAGATTATTTCTTCGGGGTATTAACTGAAACATCAAAACCATTGAAGGTTCACACGAAGAAATAAATCATCATCGATCTACTTTTTGAAGCTTCCCTTCATTAATTATCCGAAACATAAGGAAAGAATCATAACTATTGGGTTAGATTCATTTCCTTGGTTCGTTTAAGACGAGAAAACACATGCAATTAAACACCTACCCGAGACCTGTCAACAGATCTTGATGCTCTTAACTCGAAGTCCTTGGCAACATCATATTTTGAAAAGAGACATATTTCTTTTGTGGCTAATAGACTCGTTATTTTGATGTAAGATGCTAAGGGTGTGTTTTCAATTTGTGTATAAGGAGAGATGTGTGCTTGACTTGATCGGATGATTGTGAATAATTTGGTATGATTAACGGATGACAATGTTTTTGGATTGAAGATTATCTGTGTTGATGGGAGTTAAGTTAGGAAAAGAGGCGTGTTTATGATTGAGAGAATTTTTAGGGTAAAGATGTGTGAGATATGAGTGTTAAATAATCCGAGATTTTAGGGTTAAAAGGGGAGTTTTGGATCTGTTTTGTCACTGGGCAGTATTTATTCTGATTGGGCTTCGAGGATTTGGATGAAACGGGCTTCAAGTGTATAAAATAGGCCTATGGTATCATGCTGTTATGTGGCCATGTATTAAATCATGTATATTGCATATGGGAGTTACGTGATATCACCAAAAAGCAAGTATATTGCACATGGTATTACTTTGGTTTGAAAAATGATATCACGTGCAAAATGATCGTCATTTTTGAAAAGTGATTGGACAATCTTTGATGTTTTCTTTCACGTGATATTACTAACACACAATCTTATCACAATCTTATCATGTCAAGTGAAGATGGAAATTATCTTATAACATGAAGATAATTGCAAGTTTATGGAGTTGCGTGATATACCATGAATATACATGTTAGCATGTCACGTGATCGATCTTGGTATCATGAAACAAACGATTCAATCATCCTGAAATTGCAATAATGGGGAAGTGGTGTATTATGTGGTTTATTGGGCTACTACTGGACCTGGAATTGGACAATATTGCATTTGGGTTTGCAGACTATTTTATGAGCCGAATATTGTGACCGGGTTTTTGATTTTAATTACTTGGGCTTTGAATTTTGGAACTGAAGTGTGCTTGAATGTTAACTAAATGTGTTAATTTATGTATTAACTTGGATTTGGATGATGGATTGTTGGGATTCTCTAACTTGGATCGTAAATGCGTGATTTGAACATATGGAATGACAAATAATGAGATTTGATGATGAGGCTTGTTGAGTTATGTGATTTGATACTTTGGTTTATATGTTTTCACGAAGAATATCATGTCACGGTTTGAAGTGTGTATTGGTAAATGTTGACTACGGGGTTGTTTGTACGGTATTTCTTATTTGGATTTGATGTGTGGTTTTTCGGGCGCGTTTACTTAGTTCGTCTTCTTTCTTTCTACCCTTTCGCGAAGATGACTTGTTTGGGCTGTTATAGTGTGTGATAAAGACTTGGCGATTTAGTCACGGTTGTGATTCTTTCTCGATTAACCCACAACGTAGCTATCACTTCGGTGTCTCACGCAGTTGAGGATATGTCAAGAGGTTTTGTACATTGGGTACACCGTTTCTTCTTCACAAGGATTAGTGCAAGCTTAAGTAACAAATCCAGGGAATGTTACGTCTCGTTCAAGTTTGGCATATCGGGTTTACTTCACCACGTGGTCACAGCAACAGCCGACATAATGCGTGAATGATGTGTTTACCAGAGTGTCCATTGGATGGTTGATGATATTGGTGTTGTTGGATTATGGACCGTTGATGAACCGCTGCATGTTCTCCTAAAACAAATATTCACCAAAACCAATGTTGTCATAACACATTCAAGCTGACATTGTTTACGGTTCTGTCTTGATTTTGTAAAATCCCGCGAAAGAACCTATTTCTCGGTTTAAATCATGGACTTGTAAAATCCCGTGACAATGGAAACATCCTGGTAATAGTAACGTGCATTTCCGGATCTATCTTATGGTTTATTCTTGGTTTTGTAAAATCCCGAGAAAGAATCTATTTCTCGGTTTAAACCATGGAATTGTAAAATCCCGTAATGATAGAACCATCCTGGAGAAAGGAAAGTGTAATTCTAGATCTTATATGATGCTGGTGCTACGGTTTCTGCTTCAAAGAAGGGATAAAAGGGTGTACTTCATGAATTGGATGTGTGTTTGGATATTCGTCATGGCAGTTTGGTTACTTCTAAGTTTTACGGGGTTATGCTCATTAAACCATGGTAGGGATGAAACCATTATCAGAGTTCACTTAAAACGTCAAAGGAGGCTAGATTTGAGCTTTTAACCAAGAAGATGTGACAACGGAGTTAATTCACTATTATTTATTTGAGGTTGAAGTGAAATATCACGGGCAAGTGTACTTAGCATCTGAAGGTATCGGGGATGGTTGGATGAAGATTCTTCATGATCCTTGTTCGAGCTTATTATCAAAAACGAAGACTTGGAAATCTAGTTATTGTTGGGTGTCTTTTACCTTTTCTTTTACCACTTGGGGGAATTGGGCTCATACCACCACAAAATAACTATCACTTTAAGGAGTTACGTTGTAGTGCTCAGTGTCACATTCAATTGTGGATTTTCAAGAGGTGACATACGTCTTATACTCGATGGTTGGTTGGTTGAAGAGTATAGAGTAATTAGAGATTCAATGGTGCATGAATTCTCGGCACCGCTCTTTGTTACATATGTGCAAGTTTAAGTCACGAGTTCGGGTTAGTTTACTTCAGGGTCAAATTCATCATATTGGGTTATCTCCATCAGCTATCACTGCAAAGAGCCTACTGAATGATAATGGTGATGATTACATGCTTAGCTAAGAGAGTTGAAAAGAGAGAAAAGAAATGTGTACGTCTCAGTGCGCATTATCTTCCAAAGAAGAGAAATCTTCTTATGACGTATGTTCACATCAGTTCAGGCCTCGTACTCCAAAGAAAAGAAATGTGTACGTTTCAGTGCGCATTATCTTCGAAAGAAGAGAAATCTTCTTATGACGTATGAACACAACAGTTCATGCCTCGTACTCTAAAGAAAAGAAAAGTGTACGTCTCAGTGCGCTTTATCTTCTGAAGAAGAGAAATCTTCTAATTAATGACCATTCTCACCAACATGCTTCATGCTTTTTCCATGCGCGCTCAGTCATCAAGTGGATCTTCTTCTCATATTTTTTCTCAATGGTGATCTACTTACTGTTGATGGTTTTCTATTTTTTCAATAGCTCAATTAAAATGGCGATGGCGACATCATATGCAAATTTTGCGGGGGAGAAGTGGAAATAGACTACACATGGATGAGTTCACTTGTTTAATCAAGAATGGCAACTACGTATGCAATTCTTGAGGGGGAGAAGTAGTGTGAATTTTTTGCATTGTTGATTGAAATTTGAGAATATATGGTCAAACGGCTTCTAAACTCATGTAAGAACCGAGCTTCTTCTTATTGGGTCATATTCACATGGAGTTTTTCTCTTCTAAGAGCCGTTGGTTGACATCTTCACAAGCTGATATGAGTTTATTGACAAAGTGCTTCTGGTTAATGCTTCACATGCACATTAACATGATGATTCGAACAACCTTCGTTCTTGTTTGATGTGATTGTTTGCTTGGTGTTACCATTTTGTGTGTTCGTTGCGGGCTGATTGCTGATTTCCTTGATGAACATCTTTTTGTTCTTGTTTGATTGGGAGGATCTTAATTAAGGGGATTTGCAAGATGCAAGTTAATTGGGATGCTTTTTGGTGATGTTCTTGTGTTTTTGGTGAAATGAAGATATTAACTATCTATTCCCCAATTGGACAATCTTGAAGAAGGTCGAGTCTACAGTCGGTTCTACATATTCTGCTACATGTTAGAAGACTAAAGACGAGTTGCATTTAACGATCTAAAGACTTCTTCTTTAACTGGGCATTTATCAAACAGATTGTCGGTTTAGGGGAGCACTAATGGGAGAAAGTTATAAGTCGATTCAATTCCCAATTAGACTTGCTCAAATTTTTAGCAATTGACTTCGAGCGTTGATATTGACTATTGTTGGACATTTGACACAAGGTGATTACTTGAGTTAATCATTTATCACTTATTTGAGATTGAAGTTGACTTTCACAAAGGCGTGTTCTTATTTGATAACTTGCTCGGGCTTAAGAATTTGAGGTGAAGACTTGGTTTATCTAGTTGCCAGCTATCGAGGTGGATGGTTGAAGACCTGGCTAACTATCACTATTAGGAGTTACTTTGTTTTACTCAGTGTCACACGCATATGACGGTGTGGATAATCTCAAGAGGTGTTAATGTCTCATACTTTGTTTGGGTAGTGAGTACTTAGAGATTTGCTTGAAGCATAAATTCTCGAAACCGTTCTTCCATCATTAGGTGCAAGCTTAAGATACAAATGTGGGGAAGTTGACTTCGGTTTCTAGGGTTTTTCTTCTTCAATAGTCACTACAAATCGTCTACATAAGGGTTGATATAAATAGTCAGAGAGAGTCTTCAGCAAGTTGATTCTCACAAGACTTCAAGCGATCTTCTCAACAAATTTCTAGTATACGGGCTTACAATGAGTTGCTGATTATGAAGTGTCTAAACCACAAGGGAAAGGAGACTCACATCTAAACACAAAGCGAGTAAACTTGATGAACTTAATTCTTCTAAGTGATTGAAGATAATCCGGGAAGACAAATGTTATTACCGCAGAGAAACTCAAGGTTTGACTCATGACGAGTAAACTTGATGAACTTAACTCTTCTAAGTGATTGAAGATATCCCGGAAAACAAATGTCATGACCGCAGAGAAACTCAAGGTTTTACTCATCAAGGCTTTGTGTGTTATTATTCCAACGACGTGGGGGAAATGAGGTAATAGAAGTTAGTTTCTAAAGATGAAAGAGGTACACAAGTGTGTGTGATTTTGATTCATTAGGGGAGAGATTGTGTACATTAGGGATGCTCAGCTGTTCACTTGAGTGCTTAATCAGTGATTCAGAGATATAATCACTTATCCCGGAGTTGACATCCGCAGAGATTGTCATCCACAGAGATAATCAGTGACTTGGCATGCTTCTTCAATGTTATCAGTTATTAATTCCTTGTGTATTGGTATACTTCGGATACTTGAGCTTCATACACGATCATCTTGGAAGAAAAATGTGAACATGGGGAGATGTTTTCATTCCCCTCATGATGGTATTGGAGAGCTCTTGGTATTGGTGTACTTCGGTTCTTGAGCTTCATACCGATCATCCGGAAGAAAAATGTGAACATGGGAAGGTGTTTCATTCCCTCGGGTATGATGTGTGTTCGGGAGTTCTTGAGCATTAGTCTACAAAGAGGTTGACTGATCTGCACATCAATTCAACTACTTGGGGGAATTGTTCTCTTGACACCTTTTTTGGAATGGATTGCTTCAGACTTCAGTGGTAATGAAATTTGAGAATATTATTTATGAGTGGGATGATACGTTGTTGTTCTTCTTCTTGATGATATAACCCCGAATGGAGATCACGATTATCGTTCTTAAAAGGAGCAGAAGGCGGGATTTATGATAATGGTGTGATTCTTTTCTTGCACCTGGCTAAGGCAAGCTTGAAATAGAGCTTTGAATCTGCTCATCACAAGGATTTTCGGTTTGGGGGAAGCTGCCAATGTCTCTCTTTTCTGGTTCAATTTCTTCAATTCTGGAGCCTCGGAAGCTTTGGTGGTGAATGTTTAAGAGATGATGACTTCTATCTTCTACACGTGCGCTCGATATCCTTATCTCGGTACTCGTATCATCATCTTCTTTTACTATCTCATCTACTCTATCTTTGTATATATTTTAGAAAACCAAAAATACAAAAATAAAAAACTAAAAGAAAATAGAAAAATATAAAACCATCAAAAACCCATAAAAATCATAAAATTTCAAAAATTCCAAAAATATGTTTTTCTATGACATTTCTTCTGGTATCGATAACATCTACGGTCTTAGAAATGTCATTCAATAATGGCACGGGACCATAGATGAAGTTCGAGCAGGAGGTGTAAATATTCTTTTCTATACATGTCAAAAAAAAAAAAAAAAAAAAAAATGGCTTACAGTTATTTCAGACTGTAACCCGGGCTTCAAATGATGGCTTGCAGTTACTTCAGACTGTGACCCGAGCTTAAAACTATGGCTTGCTATTATTTGATAGCTGTAACCGGGCGCAAATGATCTTCAGTTATTTCAGAAAGGAAAGTGCTGCGCTAAATCATGGCTTGCAGTTTTCAAATATTTGACCCGTGCACTTATCCTAAAAGGCTTGCTATTATTTGAGGAAAGTATGTCGAAGGACTGCTTTCTACACAAATGTTTTCCGTCTAAAATTCTTCAGAAAAATATTTGTTGTTTTCAAAA
Source organism: Chrysanthemum makinoi (assembly GCA_910596185.1). Classification (NCBI taxonomy): domain Eukaryota; kingdom Viridiplantae; phylum Streptophyta; class Magnoliopsida; order Asterales; family Asteraceae; genus Chrysanthemum; species Chrysanthemum makinoi. The sequence goes on from OU343221.1 coordinate 131,906,227, forward strand.
ATGGTGGTAAATGAGTTGCTTAAAAATCAATCTTATTCAGAGTTTTCGAAATAAATTGAAAACTCAATCAATGACTTCAGCACTTTTAAACTTTTCATAAAATGAGTCATGGATTGAGGGGGATAATGTTTTTCAAACCTACATCGTCTAACGGGCTTTCTTAATTATCCTAATATGCTTAATTAAAAATGATGTTAACCTATGTTGAAGGACTAGGTGCCTAGGATATGATTGCTAGGATTAGATGATTAGAGTTTGATGTACACATTATTCCCATACATTTATATGATCTGATTGATATGTTGCATTGACTTTTATTAGTCGATTGTTGTTTGGGTGATGTCGACCACCATATATTTGTATGTGTGTTCACTAACATATGCAGGTATATTGGTATAAAAGAATGTTCCCGATCCGGATCCCACAATTGAAGATGATTGGATGCCGAAATGAAAGGGTAACGATATCTTGGGTTGACAAATGAAGAAACGGAGCTTAATTGGACTTCCATGGAGAGTTGGCATAAATGCAACGTAAGAGGTCTCACTGCATCAGCAGAAACCGGGTTCAATACATATGCTACTGGTGTTTACTAAGGTAACACTGGTATTGAAGACAAGACATCATGGACCCAGTGATGCACTGCACTACAACTTCTCAAACTACTCAAGTTCCTCTTAAAAGGGCTTGTTTCATTCTCACGGGGAACCGACATAATCTATCGACTTTCTCTTAGAGATGGTTGATATTGAAGTAGGAGACCCTCTCCCTAGTCTCCGGCACAGGAACCAAAAGTGCACTATTGAGTCTAGAGCCAAGAGATCATCCACAATATCTCATTAGGACACAAAGTTAATGAAGACTTGCTGTTTCACACAATGTGGAAAGTAAGTATATATTAAGAGTCCTACGCATTATCCTTGTGGTATTGCCAGAACATCTGAGTGATATGCATACATATTCACAATGAAGATGGAAAGCCTTCTGGAGCCAACATCAAACAAGCTCCTGGTAGGTGGCATGTGAGATCTTTTCTAAAGATCAAACTTGTGACAACTGGACAGAAACGATGGGGCGATTCATTCGTGAATCAACCTTGGTCCAGGAATGGAATTGATGAATACTTTTGGAAAAACCGTTCGATGTGCAAACCTTCTTTTCTCTAGCACGTCGAATGTGTATTCATTTCAAATTCAAAAAGTATCTTTGATTGAAAAATACTTTTAGAAAAACCGTTCGATGTGCGAATCTCTTCTTCGCTAGCACGTCGAATGTGTACTCATTCTCTAATACAAAAAGTATTTTGATTGAAAATTGATCTTTCTCATAAAACCTTCGTCATATTGCAAAACTCTTTCTTTAAGCAATACGCGATTGTTTTTCAAATCATTTTTCATCAATCAGTGAATCTTAATTCGATGGTTCACTCATCTCACTCCGTGTTGTCTTCTTTGAGACGTTCCGGTTTGAGAACAGCTAGAACAGCTGCGAAACCCTGTCAAGGAGATTCTTCGGAATCCTACCTGATCACAGGCAGTACTTGTACTGATCAACGGGGAACCGTGGGTCGTGTACCTCAATTCAACGAAAGTGATCAAAGACACTTTCGTGTGTTTTATTGCTAACTGTTGTTTGCAGGTACATTTGGACGGTTGCAGCTGATCAGAATTTGAGGAGTCATTCCAAAGCCGCATGCTCACAGCATCCACACTTAATTTGAAGAATTCATGACTGGTGCATATCTACATAACCTGGCTCAGATATTTCTATACTATGTCTCTGCTACGCTGCTGAAAATATCTTGAACCAGTAAAAGCTTCCGCTACTCTGATGGAAAGATGTCATGATTCAAAAGTGTGAGCATGTCGGTCCAAAAGTCACAACATCACATGATGGCAACACAACAAAGGGTGATCCAGAGATTTACTGTGGCTGATGATCTCAAAGAAAGCTCAAAGATCATCAAAGATGTGGATCAGACCAAAGACCTCCACTAAAAGTACAAATCTATGCGGACTTTGAAGAATCGCTGCTAATGCACAAAGATTGCGGAAATGAAGAATTCAAGTCTACGAGCTCAAGACTGAAGTTATAATAGAATGCTAGGATTCGAAATGTAAAACATGGGGTGACCTCCCTTAGGGGGAGATTGTTAGGAATTAGAAAATTCCATACTAAAGAGTCGGTCACCCCAAATATTATCTAGCATAAGTTAGCTCGTAGACATATCGTTATTTACGTTATTTACTGTTTTATTAGTTAGTTATTAGTCTAGTTTAGCATAGTGCAACACCGTGGAGGAAGGACGGGTCTTTACCCACTGTATCCCTGATCCACAGGCCGATAGGAGGTCGTGTATTTGTAAGTATAAATACCCCTTCCATCCATGGAAGGGGTGGTGCTTTCTCATTAATCTAATATTTCATACTTTGTGTAAACCTCTAGCAAGAACACCCTCTCTCTCTACTAACTCTCTAACTATGGCAAACATGTATTTTGATCATCCAAGACCACCCGAATCATCAACACAATAAAATAACGATCCTACAGTTCCTCTTAACAGTTCCTTACCATCAAGTTCTCTAACAAAACAAGTATGTTTTCTGAAGGCTACTTCTAGATCAGAATCACATAATTGACCGACAGAGAACAGATTATGACCAAGACCTTCCACATAGTATACTCTAGAGATAACACTATCACCAACAACATAACCACCATAACCCATAATTGCACCGAAATGATCATTGCCGAATCTAACTGTCCCGATGAATTTGCTCACGAAGTTCATGAGCCGCGACCGGTCTACAGTCATATGCTTGGAACAGCCTGAGTCCAGGTACCACAGAACGATTTGAACGATCTGCAGTTGAACACAGACAAGAATGGATAACTGGATAATTGGGATCCCCATGCAAGAATGGGTTCCACTTGGTTAGTAACAGTAATTGGAACACCCACATCAGAAATAGAAACATCCATATCAGAAGTAGAAGCAATGGAATCATTGGGAATAGATGCAATGCTGGTGTCTGTATTTGACCTATTCAAAGTATGTTCACTTCTTAAAGGAATAGATCTACCAGTAGGCATCCATTTTCTAGTGGGCATAGTCTTAGCAGTTTGAGGGCAAAACTAATTATTCTTATGGCCAAAAGGTATCCAATAATAACCTATATTTATAAATGTTCTTCCTGTGGGTTTCCATTGTTTTCTAACAATCTTTCGTCTTTGCCTTTTAGATTTCTTTGCACGATTATTAGCCTTAACAATTTTAACTGGGCATTTGACAGCATTGGACAAAGCATTCACACCACATTCATGATTAGCAACAGAATTCAAGCAGACATCATTACAAGGTTTGCAAATAGTATCAGAATTAGAATTAATTACAGTACACCTAAGGCTAATACTAGAATCAACACGATTCGTTTTATTCAACTCAAGCTTAAAGTTCCTAGGTTGGTCTTCTACTCTCTTCCAATGCACATTTTTAGCTTGCGAGGTCCTATCATTCCTTGTATTGTCTTGAGACTTTGACCTGCTCGCTTTAATGTCACTGATTACTCATGTAGAGGGAATTATGGGAACATTAGTTGGTTGATCTACTTTTTGCATTCCTGAACTGGACGTGCAAGGATCTGTATTACTAGACGACACATTGATGTATACTTTCTTAAAACGGGGCCTAGAATGGTTTGAAGGCTCGGCACTAGGCATAGAACAAGGCATCACAGCTTTGCCTTTTGCACCTAAGGATAAGGATTTAGGACATGTTGCAATTACACATTCTAGCAGCTCTTGAGATCGTTTGGCCTGGAGGCAAGCAAACCTAATTTCACTATCAAGAGGTTTGTTAATGAAATCTTCTTCGACAATCTCACGGAGACATTCTAGACTATCCTTAAGGTAAGCACAGTAGTCATGAAAAGCATGTTCATTATTCCTAAGATGAGGAGGAATATATTTAACTGTCACAGTGTATTTGCAGTCTAAGGGTGACTTTGAGACAACATTCTTATTGAAAACAAGTGGCAGTTTCCCATTTCCCTGACTTCTCAGATTCTCAATTTCCTTTTGTAAAGACGTTATTTTTTCGTTGTTTTGGTCACGGGTGACTTTTATTGAATCAGATAACTCTTTAAATGTCGTTTAACTTTTTCATTTTCTTCTAGAAAACTCTCGTTTTCCTTTTGTAAGGCATTAACTAAGTTTTGAAGATGAAAAGTTTGAGAGTACTGAGAATCTAAAGGAGGAGGCATTTGGGAGCCTGTCATACTGTTCGTTTGACCCTTTAATTGAGAGATTTGGGCTTTCAATTTTTTGATCGTGTTACAATGAGCTCGAATCTGTTCATCACGTTTGTTAATTTAAAAAACTGCATCAAACTCTGGAGCATCTAAGGATGTCTTGATATTTGAAGTTTTGACATTTTCTTTAAGATGTTGATATTTTAGTTGTAAATTAAAATGCTCAACTTCTAGTTTAGAAAAATGTTTAACCAAATTGTCGTGATCATCCAGTTCAATTTTCTCATTTAGTTCAGAATTAGTTTTTTCAAGCTCAATGACACGATCATGGGACACTTTCAGGGCAACAGATAGTTCATGAAATTGGGAAGCATTAATAGAACAATTTGTAGCAGTGAAAAACATATCTTGAGCAACACATTCAGTAATAAGAATCTCATTTAATGTATGCAAGTTCTTCC
>OU343221.1:131911037-131963997 GCA_910596185.1 Chrysanthemum makinoi
ATTATTGCTAGCAGGCACCATGTACTAGATTGAGGATTCTATTTTTATGAGTTCTCTGCTTTCCTATGAATAAGATTTTTTTGCTCCAACTCAACCACCATGCGAGGCCTTGCGTCCCTTTCTGCCTTTCTCACTGACCATTTCTCCATAATCACAGCCTCTTCCAACTTTGGCTATATTTGCAACTCAACAAGCATTGTTTAAAACTTTGTTTGATTAGCTAATCTCATTTAACAGACAATTATTAGAATTCTTAATGCTAATTAGAACAAACAAATGGATTACCTAGTATAGTGGTAGAGTATTCCTTACCTGTCGCGGGTATTCGGATTCGATCCCGACAGCGGCGTTTTAATTTTTGATGCATCTTTCTTAATGGGCCAAATGTTCATCTTCTTTTTTGTTTTTTTTCCTTTCTGTCTGTTTACCTTTATTATACAAACCTCTTCTACATTGTACGGGAAAGGTGTATAAAACAGTTAACAAATAAAAAAAATGAGTCGATTGTGAACAACTTAAGATTAACTTCCCTCGTTATGTGGGCTTCATGGGTCCGCTAATGTAAGCAAGTCGAGATCTCAAGAGCAAGTCGATACCTTCAAAAAAAAAACTCACTGGCAACTTGATACTTAAGCTCGAGGTCTAGCAACTCGAGTAAATTTTTGAGTCGAGCTTAAGTATAAAAACACTCGGTTGGTCAAGCTCACAAGCCGTACAAGTGTGTGCCAGTTTACATCATTACCCTTTCTGTATATTTATATGTATATCTAAATAATTAAATACCATACAATTTAACGAAGTCGAGACGATCTGAAGAGTATCCGATAATGCACCAAACTCAAATCCCAACTTTAAAAAAAGGTTCAATCAAAAAGCCAAATCGAGTTCCAAGCTGTGTATTCAACAAGTCAAGCGGGCCATTACCTCTAAGTGCAACACCTCTATTGTTTTAGCATTTAAGGGCCCATTTATTCATTTAATATTACAATATAACCAGCATGACCAATCATGTTTCATTCTACTTGAAACTTAGCCATTCTGTTTAACTTGTTTTATTTGGAACATCTACTTATTTTACTTCCATACGCCAAAGCAAAGCCCAGAGTACTGTTCTAGCCCATTAATTACAGTAATAAGGTGATCTATTTGACAAGGTTCAAAGTTCAAACAGTTTCACATAGTGGACCAAAAAATCAATACAAGCAATCAGCTGATCTATCCCAAAGGCCCAAACGATTTTAAAATGAAGTGGAACAAGGTTGTTTAACTTTAATATACGGGAGAATTGCATATATTTAAAACTCAATATTTGCATATTTCCTCAAAATACAAGTTTTCAATGCATGATGTACAATGCAAGTTAAGGATGTTTTGAGTATTTAAGCAAATATGCATTTAAGTGGTATATGCTAATCCTAATATATATTATGTATAGATTTATAGTTGAAATAACAATAATATTATTCAGCAAAGACAAGTTTACAGTTATCACAAAATATTCATGGGTTTGTTAAGGCTCAACATACAGATATCATCAAAACAAATATTGACATGAAGAACTGAAAATTTTCAGGTAAAATATACAACAACAACAACCGTAGGGCGGTATGGGGAGGAGGTGAAAATGAAGCAGATCTACCCCTCCCAGGATAAACACGGGGTAGAGAAGGCTGCTTCAACGAGACCTCCGGCTAGTCTTGGTGTGCGGTGTGATAAAAAAGCGGAGGAAAGCAGGGCAGACAGCAATGGCACTGCGAGAAATAAGACAAAAACAGGCAAACAAGTAAAGGTCACGGACAAAAACAAAGAAAGCAAAGCACAATGGACGCAGGCGGACCAAAAGTGGCAACAAAGAACAAGGCAAAAGCAATGGCGAGGAAGCAAAACAGCCCAAAAGCAAAGCGAGGCTAGAAGCGGCAAGCTTGAGCATACATAGCAAAGCAAGGAAACAGGCGCCTAAAGCTCACGGAAAAAGCAAAAAGGCACGGGGCTTTAAAGCGGAAGAGCAAAACAAAGCTCCAAAAACAAAGCGAGGCGGCAGGCCTAAGCACCCAGAAGCAAAGCAAAGCGGGGCCTAAAGTTACGACAAAAGCAAAAGGGCACGCACTAAAAGAAAACGCCAGGGGCAAAGCAGGAGGGACTAAAAGCGCCCAAAAAAACTAAACCCAAAAAAAAAAAAAAAAAAAAAAAAAAAAACCTGCCCAAAATCTCTGCAAAGCTTACTTTCTATACATAAATAAAAAGCAAAACCTATTTTGTTAGAAAAAGTATTTTGTACAATCTCTACATATGTCAAAATCTACTACTCTATCATTTGTACATGTACATAGGTTTTTCTTTGAAATCGTTTATTTTTTATAGTAGATAAATTGGAGACCCTAATATGTAATCCATTTGGTGCTTCAACTCTTGGAAATTTCATGAGCTTGTCTCCTCCCTTCTTCTTCCCATCTGCATTTGTTTATTTGGATCTGATTAGGTATATAGAATACAAAAAGTTATTAAACAAACAAATACTCGATCATGATTTGTGAAAAGATAAAATACCTATACTTGGATTACAAAGTAATGCAAAAAGTTGATATTTCCGCATACTGCCTAGTTCCTTTCAGGACATTGTCTCGTCCCGCCTCCAAAGATGAAAAAAGTAATTTTCGCATCCAAGCTTCGATCCTACATTTCATGACCAAAACCAAATTAGTTTCATGTTCATCAAAGCGAGTTAGATTTATTGTCGGCACAAGTAAAGCGCAAGCGCACCAGCCATCTCCATGGGTTGAAGGTATACGGATCGGGGTACAAACATGGGTCATAGTTAATCTCTCGTGTATATACATATATCCTCATCCTTCAGGGAATCACAAATCCTACAAAAATAATGAAAGAAATAAGTACCTAAACCTCAAAATAAGTTGTCCAACACAACTTTTGAAGTGTCAAGAGTTTAAAACTATGCTTTTGCATTATTAAGATCTATATTTTAAGTTTCAAAAAAGTATATCAACATAACTTTGATTATAGTATTAAGAAAACTTAAAGAGATGATGATAACATTGAAATTTTATAAAAAAAAAGACATGGGTCATAGATCAAAGTATTATTCCAAGCTGGAAGAGTTGCTATGCCATGTGTGGTTATATATGATGTGGTAGGTCAATTGTAAAGATGACGACACCATTTACGCATATCGAGCCCCCAAGACCCCCTTAAAAAGCCACACAGTTACTCGAATTATATGTTGTCACACGTTTAATATAATATTCCAATGTTTTTTATGATTATCATGGCCGGTTTTGACTGGTTGGGTTTACGAGGTTCTAGTGTTTCTATGTACATGAGTCATAACTCAAAATTTCGTGATTTCCAAAAGAAAATTAAAAAAATCAATATATTTTCACTTTTGTATGAAATATGCATGTTAAATGTACTAGCATGGTACTGTATTGCTTGGCCAGTGAATATTGTTTAGATTTTATGATTTTGTTTTTTGAATATTATTTAACGATTTTCTATAAAAGATATTTTTTAGAAATTGTGTGTTTATGTTGTGGCATTGATCTTATGAAGAAAATTAATATGACATATTATTATATATGCAAATTCAAAAGTTATTAATTTTAACTCTAAAAATATTAAATTCATTCTGTTAGTTATATTTTATTTATTGTAACATGCATACAATTTAATGTCATAATTTAATGTGCATTTAGTGTGTTTTTAAAATTTTAATTTCAAAATTACAATAATATACAAGAGTGTGTAAGCTTAAAAATTTTAAGAAACAAAATTAAAAGTCCAAATGCTTTATATAAAGAGTAAAGATATTAAATTAAATAATTCTTGGAATATGTACCTTATGGATGGACAAAAGAAAATGTAAGAATGATATTATTTCAGCATAGTTAAAAGTATATTCTGTACTATGAAGTAATAAAATACTATATATACTACGTATTCAAATAGTGCAATTTGCTTTACAAGACCTCTACTCAACAGTATAAATTAACAATGTTTGTAGGTATTCTCATAATTAGTTTCATATATTTGTAGGTATTTGAAATTTCAATTATTTTGTCACTTATTGTGAATGATACTCCATATATGATAAGTATTGTGGCCTTTGATGTACGTGTAATTTTAACTAACTTTGAGTATTACAAAAACGAATAAAAAAATGCTCACCATTGAGTTCCATTTCTTTGGTAGTTTTCCTTAAAACTCCATTAACAATAGTTGCCAATGGGAAGTCTCAAAGATAACCTGCACCACCACACCAACATGATAATCTAAATTAATCAAAAAACGTATATAAAAACATTCTAAAAAACAAAATCTACATAAATTCCTTCAAATTTAAATGCTTATTTAATAAGCTACAAAACCTACCGCACGAGTGAACTTCATGGACTTGTAGTCTTCCCAATCAAGTGGGTCCCCTGCATTTTTTCTCTCTCTGATTCCTAAATGTTCCTTCTACAAGAATTTTAACTTATGTTAAAAGGGTTTGTCTAACATTGTCTTGCTAGGGCATGAAGTTACAGCCACATGAGAACTGGCAGGACTCATAGAAAAGTGCACAGGAATTACAGAAAATAATTTATATGGTCAGTATAATCCTTTTATGCGGTCCGATGTCCTTTTAGGTGTAATCTTAACATGTGCTTTAAAGTAGGTAATCCATGTTAAAAATATAAAACTTCAATGGTAAAAATAAAAATAACCATGTAATAAGTAAAATTTGTTGTACACAACATAATAACTCTTTTTGTAAGTGAAAACTTAAACTAACATTATGCTTCAAATAAGAAATTGGTCATACGCTTGTGTTGGAAAGCTAGCGATCTTGGTGAGGTTAACTAAGGACTTGCTGCTTGACGAAGTTTAAACCTCAGGGGTTGTTTTGCTTGCTAAGTTAGAAAGATTATCTTTAAAAGGAACTGCTTTGCAACAACACTTGAACATATGGGCATTTTACGAGTTGGCAAAGTTTGCATTTAATGTTGGGTTGTTATTCTCTCTGCCTTTTATTTGTATATAATAATTTCATGTTTACTTAAACTAACTTGTATTACTTGTTATACCAAACTTAGTGGTCTTGTTAAAAAAAAGTTCAGTAACCTAATCGATCAATAAAATAGACTTTTGGTACCTAAAATCCGGTGTCCGACCTTATTCGAAAAAAACCAATAGTTTGATCCCAAAATAGCAACAAAGTGATATTATCTTCATAGCCATACTAGTCAATTAACTTTACAACATGGTAATACTTGAAGTAAATAAACAAAACTTACTCTAAGCTCTTGAAGAACTTTAGGATCATGTCAGATACTTGACAGCCATCATTGAAGTAGTGGAAACTGTCTCATACCCAGAGTACAAAATGGTAATTATTTGATCAATTATTTCTTCATCACTTAACTTATATCTATTATCCACACCACTCATCAATAAACTAAGCATATCTTCATGTGTTTCTTTTGAGTTCCTTCTTTCATCAATTAATTCTCCCAACATTCTCACAATGTTTTTTCTTGCCTGCAAACATCATTTCAATGTTCATTCCAACTTTATTTTTTATTTTTATTTAGAAGGTAAAATTTATAATAAAAATGGATCACTTTATATACCTGTAAACCGCGATGGTAGTTGGTGTTTGGAAGATTTATAGGAAGTGAAAGAGTCCCCAAAACCAACTTGCAAAACTCAGGCATGAATTCTTTAGATAATGAGCTAGATTCAATCCCAGAGATTTGTTTAAGTGATGATAAAAGAGCCATCTGTAAAAATATGTGCTATTTGAGTAACAAAGTACACAATAAAAGAGTTGTACAACAGACGTATTAATGTCACAGAATAACTACGTACTTTATCTGTAAAAATATACCACAACAAAAATTAATTTTTTTTTAGGTGGCTTGATTGGTCATCTTTAGAGGTTGCATGTTTACTACTATCTCATTAAAAGAAGTAGAATGAAATGGTGGAGACTGCATACCTCTTTGGTCTTTTGTTGGATATCAATGATTTCATCAGTCCAATTAGAAAGATGTGATGTCATGAACTCATCAATTTTTGGGAGGATTTGGTGTTTGATGATGGCAGGGCTAACAAGTGATAATAATGCACCTCTCATGTTCTTCTTGCAGGGCCATGGAGCAATGTTTGATTTACCCAATATGTCAAGCATGGATTGTGGATAACCAGGAAGTATGCCTTTGCTTTCACTACAGTATGTATCTATTTAGTTCTGGATCCATTGAAACAATTGTTGGGCATCCCAATATATGTGACTTGAATACACTTCCATACCTGTTTTAGTTTCATCAAGAACATATAAATGTTAAATTACTAAAATACCCTGATTAAAAATGGTGCATTTCTGATATGGGCTTTCAATATAGTCAACGAAAAAGGTTGCTTTTTTTTGTCAAATCAAGAACCCCATGTGGAAATTTGATGTATTTGTGAGATGTGTTTTTCAAGAAAATCAAGAAAAAAGGTTGCTTTTGTAAAGAAGCACACAAGTGAGATAGTTGGAATGGTGCATTTCTGAGTTGGGATTTTCAAGATAAAAGTTTGCTTTTGAGAAACTGAAATATTTGGCACACTACATAGTACTCTTCAATACTTGGTGATATCATAGCATGTGATGTAAACTAATTTTAATGGGCTAAAAATGGTATTTACTTGTATAATGATGCATTTCTTAGCTGGTTTTTTGAGATATATCAAGAAAAAGGTTGCTTTAATAATTTTAGAAAAAGAAGTTAAGAAAGAAGAATGAACCTTGCTCTCTGGTTTTTCATAAAGCTGGGGCCTTGTTTGAGAAAGTCAGTGGTCTCACCAAAAAGTGGCCAACCCATGGTACCAGGGGGTAAGCCTTTCTTGTTGTACTTCATCTCATTCCATCTCAAAAGGGCAGTACTCAACAGGCAAACTCCCAACACAACACCAATGATAACAATCAAAACAGCCATGGATGATGATGCTCACTCTCTTTCTTTTCAACCTTCTATAACAAATGAAGTTAATAAGTAGAAGCAGAAGGAGAAGAGAGGTGTTTGCTCAAGTTTTTTGCTTGGCAAGAATGTGTATATATAGGCCTTTTATGGAGTTATGGGGTGGTATTGTGGGTGGGGTGGGGGGTGGATGTGGGGAGGTGCCATGTGTTGAGGTAAAAAGTGTGACTTAATGCCCCAAAATAAATAGAACAAATTGCGTTTGGATCATGTGGTTTCTTAAAATATTCTTTAGTTCTAAGTTACTTTTATTACACAGTATACAATTTTGAAACATGCATGCTTTTAGTCACTATTTTGAGAAATAGGAATTTCTCAGATAATAATAAAAAGCGTAAATAGGCTACGCGGATAATCCCTATTTCTCAAAATAGGGACTAAAACGTGCATAGTTTCAAATATTTGATGGTAATAAAAGATGGGTCTAAGTTAATTTTGTATAGCGCAAGAAGTCAACGTGTAATTTTCCAAATAAATATAATGAAAGTCTCAAAGATCATAATATTGTTTTAGAATCAATAATTTAGAAAATATCTATAACTAGTCAATTAAAAAAAAAATGTCTTATTTTTTACCCCTTTCATGTATGTAGTAGTCGATCTCTAGTCGATCGAGTGGGTTTAGGCGATCGATTCAAGTCGATCGTCTATTATTGTAGTTTAGTCGATCCAATGAATCCCAAACATTTAGATCGTCAGTACGATGAGACAAATGAAATGGTGCTTTGTAAATCCAACCGTTGCACATATCCAAACAATAATAACCGTTAAAAAAAAAAAAAAAACGCTACTTGTCGCCTGTCACCGCGAAGGTTCATTTGGAGAAAGCGGCGTGGCAGTGAAAGTAAGAGGATTGAATCCCCACTGGGGGCAGCCTATTGGATACACTACCCTAACTTAAAAAAGTTGCAACAATGTATCCTCAATTTAAACATGATTGTCTACTAACTTGTTTATAAACAAGGTTAAAGGTGCTTTAGTTGATAGAAAACACCTTTATTTTCACAAAATATTTTTCGGAAAAAAAAAGAAAGCAGTCGCGTTCAATTAGTATTTTCAATAAAATTCTCTACAAACACAAGATTCTTATTTCCAACTTTAATACACAAACTGCCAAAGCACTTTTTTTGTTTTCACCTATTTTCCTTTAAATACCCTCAATCTTTTCGTCCTTTTTATTATACGTTTTGTCGATTTTTATCCGTTTTCATATGTTTTTATACGTTTTGTCCGTTTTCATATGTTTTTACGTTTTGTCCGTTTTAACTTTCTTCGATTTTTTACGTTTTCGTCTGTTTTACGTTTTCGTTTCGTTTTTTACGTTTTTGGTTTTTCGTTTTCGTCCGTTTCCTACGTTGTCGTCCGTTTTCATCCATTTTATGTTTTTTGTTCGTTTTTATGTTTTCGTCTACTTTTTATGATTTCGTTCGATTTTTACGTTTTTGTCCGATTTTAACGCTTTTCATATGTTTTAACGTTTTGTCCATTTTTTACGTTTCGTCTGATTTTTACGTTTTAAACCTTTATTTGATTTCGACCCTATTATTACGTTTATGTCTTTTTTTACGTTTTTCGTTTTTTTTTTTTTTATGTTTTCGTCTCTTCTTTTCGTTTCGTCTATTTTTTTACATTTCCGTATGTTTTTTACTTTTTGTCTGATTTTTTATGTTTTCGTCCGATTCTTTACGTTTTCGTCTGGTTTTTTTACGTTTTCGTCTCAATTTTTACGTTTTTGTCTATTTTTTACGTTTTCATCCATTATTTTACGTTTAGGCGTTTCCTTCACGTTTTGCGGTTTTTTGCGTTTTAGTCTGTTTCCTTACGTTGTCGATTTGACGCTATTTCGTTTTAGTGATTTTTCGTTTTCTTCAATTTTTTACGTTTATGTATTGTATTTTTTAGCGTTTTCGTCCGATTCTTTACGTTTTCGTCTGAATTTTTACGTTTTTGTCTTTTTTTACGTTTTCGTTTGTTTTTTTATGTTTTCTTACGTTTTCGTTTTTGCGTTTTTAGGTTTCGTCTGCGAAACGTAATAAGCAATAAACGTACAAACATGGAAAAGCGGAAAAAATACCTAAAACGTATAAAAAAGATGATTTAGAAAACGTAAAAATTGTAAAAAAGGGACGAACGTAAAACATAAAGACGGACGTAAGAAAACATATTAAAATGAAACGTAAGAAAACGAACAGCGTTAAAAATTGACGAAAAGTAAAAACAGCATGCGTAATGAAAAGCTGTTAAATAGACGAAGCGTAAGGCAAAAACTTAAAAATCATACGAAACGTGAACCGATATTAAAGCATAAAGGCGAAAACGTAAAAAAGTAGCGAAACGGCAACGCAAAAAACGAACAAAACGTAAAAAGCGGTGACTGACGTGTAATGAAACGGCAAAACATAACCATACGGACGGTTGGAAACAGGATGGGGCGTGGGCCAAACCATGAGCCCTAGGACTTAGACTGACATGTATGACCCATGACCCAAAACCAACCAACCCAACCCGTTTGCCACTTCTATTAAAAAAATGTTCTAAAGCATATAAAACATAAAAACGGATAAATATAAAATGGATGAAATATGAAATTTTACTTTATGTCGAATTTAATGTTTATATGTCGAATTTTAGTCGCTTGAAGATTTTTTCATGTTATTTGATGTTATATTTTACTTTTTTAATTTTTATTTTCTCATTATTATATTTTTTAATTATTTTGTAATTTAGTTTGCTAGTTTATAATATTTTTGTTTTGTGTTTTGAAGATATTTTTATAATATTACAAAGGTGAGTAGAGAATTGAGATAGAAAAAAACAACATTTAAATATGTTTTTTAGTTTTGCAAAATGGAAAAACACAAACACATGTTTTTCAAACTAAACGCGTTTATAAATTTTTCATTGTTTGTGGAAATAAAACTCCCTCCCTTTTTCTACAAAGAAATAAAAATGAAAGAAAATGTTTTAACTAAACTGTACACTTAGTATGTCTCACGTACTTTTCTACGGGCTTTTACAAAACATGATTAATTTATATATGTATTTGGTAGAGATGTCTTGTAAAGCAAATTGCACTATTTGAATATATCCTATAGTTTTTTATTACTTCATAGTACAAAATATACTTTTAATTATGTTGAAATAATATCATTCTTAGAGCATAGGGTGTCATGGTTTGTCATTTTTTTGTATTAACTCAAGCACTACCTTACATACTCACTTTAACATTCACACACTAAAATTAAAGGTGGAAACAAGCGAGTCGAGCTGCGCTTCGAGGCTCGAGCTCGGCTCGTTTTAATATAAAAGCTCGAGCTCGGGCTCGAGCTCGTTCAAGCCTCATATTTTGAGCTCGAGCTCGCTCGTGAAAATTTTCAAAAATCGAGCTCGACTAACTTAATGACATTTTAAATGAAATAAAGCTCGAAAGCTCGTTAATCATATTATGATCGAGCTCATTTATATTTTTAAGCTCGTATATGTATAGAAAATATATACAGGAATATATTTTTAGGGCTCGTTTAAGCTCGCGAGCCTAATCGAGCTTTATATATAAAGCTTGGGCTTGAGCTCGATTATTGAACGAGCCCAAACTTAGTCTCGAACTCGGGCTCGAGCTCGTTTAGGCTCGGCTCAGCTCGGCTCGTTCAACATGGCTACTGTCACTTCATGCAGGCGATAACCGGGCTTAACATAATGATGGCTTGCGGTTATTTCAAACGTAACCAGCTTTAAAAGAAAGGACAGTAGCATATGCTAAATCGTATTTTAAAACATCAAGCTCGATCCTAAAAAAAGTTAATAAGAAGAATATTTGTCGTAAAAAGACAAATGTTTCTTCACAAATGTTTTTCATTCTAAAGATTCTTCTAAAAAATATTTGTCTTCAAATAGAAATAAAATTGTTTTAAAAATAACTCGGACTTCAATTTTTGAAAATCAACTAGACAAAATCTTTGTCTCTCAATCAACAACCTTGGTCATTGATCGAAGGGAGAATGATTTCAAATATTTCAAAAATGATATTTTCAAACAATTGGCATCAAAAGGAGCATGTTCTATACTATCGAACATTTTGTCCACAATTGGATCAAGAACATGCTAACCTTGAGTTTTCATACAAATGGTACATTTTACAAAATCTGAGCATTTTACAAAATGGTACATGAGCATGTTAGATCAATAGAGATTAAAGTTTAAAATCTGATCTTTATCAGTTAAGTGTTCTTAAAACAAAATAACATCTCTCCTCAAAAAGTTTTTCCAAAAATAATTCAAATCAATTGGGATCCCAAATCTCAAAGGGTTTGAAAATTGTGATCGGGGGAGAGTTTGTGATTTAAATTGGAAATAAACTGATTAATTGGTGAGTGTTTTAGAAATGTAATAAAAGGCACTCCTTCATACATGTGTCAAACGATTTCAAATTTTCCATGCACATGTTAAGGGGGAGCATTTATCTAAAATCAAATATTTGACTCAAAGTGCAGGTTCTCTCTAATATGTGCAAAACTCTTTCGAATTTTGATGCACATATTGAGGGGGAGCAAGTAAAAGAAAATCACATCCTTCCCCAAAATATTTTATCTAAAGTATCTAAATACTAGATTTGATCGGGGGAGAGATGATGATCATTTTAGATAACAAAATCATTTTATTGATAACGTGAAGAAGAATTGGAGCTTTCATTCAAATCTAACCTTCTATGTTTTCTCTCCTCACTTTCTCACACATGTGCCAAAAGATTTATTATACACTATGCACATGTTGAGGGGGAGTATTTCTAAAAGATAAAAAATAATTAAGGTACAAAACGCTTTGATTTTATATCACAGGTACCTTGATTAATTTTTCAAATAGTTTTCATTTGGTTTAAAAATGAACTGTACCAAAAAGACCGACCAATTTACTTTATTCATTGAAGTTATAAGGATGGTAAGGTTAGGTATTCGTTCCCATGATCCCCTATTAGTTTGAGGGATCTACCCAGGGACAATCCACTAGATAGTGTAGAAGTCCTTAGGTATGATGAAAAAAGGAAAAAAGTGAGAATAAAGGAAGAGTGCCGATTGAGATAGAGCTAGAACTGGAATAAACCCAACAAGGTTCTAGTAATAAAATCTCGTAAGCAGAAGGGTTGAAGAATGAAAAATAAATGAAATGTGAAAAGGGTGAAAAGAAATAGCCCTCCAATAATTCAACCTTAGGGAGGCGTGAAACCGGTTCAATTCATATGCTCTGTGGTTACTAAGGTAATGCCGGTATTGAAGAAAAGACGTCATGGACCTAGTGACATCTTTGCTCTAAACTTCCTAAGCCACTCAAGTTCTCTCAAAAGGACTTGTTTCATTCTCACTGGGAACCTACATAATCTATCGACTTTCTCTTAGAGATAGTTGATATTGAAGAAGGAGACCCTCTCCCTAGTCTCCGATTAGGAAACCAAAATCCACAATTGAGTCTAGAGCCAAGAGATCATCCACAAAATCTCACTAGGACCCACAATTAATGAAGACTTGAATGTTTCCAATGTGGAAAGTAAGAATATATATTTTGAGAGTCCTACGCATTATCCTTGTGGTATTGCCCGAACATCCGAGTGATATGTAAAAGTATTCACGATGAAGATGGAAATCCTTCTAGAGCCAACATCAAACAAGATCTTGGTGGGTGCCGTGTGAGATCTTTTCAAAAGATCAAGCTTGTGACAACTGGATAGAAACGATGGGGCGATTCACTCTTGAATCAACCTTGGTCCAGGAAATGATTTGACGGATACCTTTGAAAAGCCATTCGATGTGCTCAACAATCTCCCCCTAAGGGAGGTCACCCCATGAGTTACATTTTGGAATCCTAGCATTTTATCTTTAATCTTCATGTTCAAGATCGTAGACTTTGAAGGTTCCTTAAGTTCAACTTTGCATATCAGTAGTGGTTCTTTGGCTTGAACGTTTCTTTGTTATGTGATCACAAGCTTTCTTTGAGATCATCAGCCACAATGAATCTCTAGCTCATCCTTTGAAGTATTTCTATTATGTGATGGTGTGACTTTTGACCGACATGCTCACAGTTTTGGATCATAACATCTTTCATCAAGTAGCGGAAGCTTTGTTGTATGTTTTGATCATCATGATTTTCTTCAAGTATGATTGAGATATGTGAGCATGCGGTTATGAATTGACGTCTCATCGGCTATCAACTACAATCATCGAGAGTACTGCCGCAAACGATAGTTAGCAATAAACACACGAAAATATCTTTGTTCACTTTCGTTGAATATGGTTGCAAGAACCACGGTTCCCGTTGATCGAGATAAATACTGCTGTGATCGGGTAGAATTCTTAAGAATCTCCTTGACAGGGTTTCGCAGCTGTACTAGCCGTTCTCAAACCGAGCAACTCAAAGCGCACAACACCGAGTGAGTGAATCGTGAATTGATATTCACGATTGATGAAATTGATTTGATAAACAATCGCGTATTTCTAAATAAAGAGTTTTTGCAATACGACATAGGTTTTATGAATTAAATCAAAGTTCACTAAAAAATACTTTTTTTTGTAAACATTAATGCGCATTCGATGTGTTGGATAACAATTTTGAGCACATTGAAAGGTTTTACTAAAATTATCCATCAATTCATAACCTTGACCAAGGTTGATTCATGATAGAATCGCCCCATCGTTTTTATCCAGTTGTCACAAGTTTGATCTTTTGAAAAGATCTCACATGTCACCCACCAAGAGCTTGTTTGATGTTGGCTATAGAAGGATTTCCATCTTCATCGTGAATATTTTACATATCATTCGGATTTTCTGGCAATACCACAAGGATAATGCGTAGGACTCTCAATATATAATCTTACTTTCCACATTGTGTGAAACATTAAGTCTTCATAAATTGTGTGTCCTAGTGAGATTTTGTGAATGATCTCTTGGCTCTAGACTCAATAGTGCACTTTGGTTTCCTATGTCGGAGACTAGGGAGAGGTCTCCTTCTTCAATATCAACTATCTCTAAGAGAAAGTCGATAGATTATGTAGGTTCCCGTGAGAATGAAACAAGTCCTTTTAAGAGAACTTGAGTGACTTGGGAATTTTAGTGCAGTGCATCACTAGGACCATGACTTCTTGTCTTCAATACCGGCGTTACCTTAGTAACCACCAGTAGCATATGAATTGAACCCGTTTCTGCCATAAGGTTGAATTATTGGAGGGCTATTTCTTTTCACCTTTTTCACATTTCATTTCTTTTTCATTCTTCAACCCCTTTGGGTGCTTACGAGACTTCATTACTAGAACCTTGTTAGGTCATTTGATTGCTAGCTCTATCTCAGTCATTACTCTTCCCTTATTCTCACTTTTCTCCTTTTTTCATCATACCTAAGGACTTCTACACTAACTAGTGGATTGTCCCTGGGTAGATCCCTCCGTTTCTGGCCGGATGATGGGAACTAATACCTAACCTTACCATCCTTATATCTCCAATGCATAAAGTAAAATGGTCGGTCTTATGGTACAGTTCTTTCCTCCTTGAACCCAAATGAAAATCATTTAGAAAATCAATCAAGGTACTTGTGATATGAGATCAAAGCATTTTGTACCTCAATAGTTTTGATTTTTCATAAATGCTCCCCCTCAACATGTGCGTAGGCTTTTGAAATCATTTTACACATGGAGGAAGAAATGTTCATTTGAGTTTTTACAAATGCTCCCCCTCCATGTGCATCATGAATTTTTTGAAATACTTTAGCACATGGAGGACGGAGAGTTTTGAAGCACTTTTCACGATCACAATTGCCATAGGAAACCATTTAAACTCAATCATGGTACTTATGATAAAACATTGAAGCGGTAGTACCTTGACAGTTTTTATATGAATTTTGAAATACCCCCCTTTAATATGTGCATCAATAACTGAAAATGTTTAGCACATATGGGAGAGCAGCCTATACATTGAGTCATAAAAGATCACATTTTATCATATTTCATATTTATATCACATTTTCTCCTCCGATCAAAAATTTCAAATCCTTTGAGATTTTGGATCCCAAGTGATTTAAATATGTTGGAAAAATTGGAGAAAAAGTGGTCGATTTTATTTAATACTGTCACGAAACATTACATTCTCCTCTTAAATTGAGAGGGAGACTACAAGCCACATATGTAACACTACTATATACTATACAGTTTTATATGTTCATATTACAATTACCACACCACACTTTAGAGTTCAAAAGAATAATCAACCACAACAAGGACATTATCATTTAGTTCGCTACAGAAGCTTGTAGTGCCCATCATGAATTCTGCAACCCACAAAACTTTCCAAGCTTTGGAAGATTCTCCGAATCTTTAGCCTTCTTCCGATAGCAGCAATAAAGGCTTCACTCCTTTCAACATCTTGTGCAGTCCAAAACCTTGTACGCACTCCCGGTCTCATCTTGAGCTTATACTCCTTGACACAATAATCCAGAGCTTCTTCTATTAGACGAAGAGTACCATCACTGAATTTGTACAACTCACATAGCCTCATGAGCATCCTTGTCATATTTTTCTGTTAGGAATTAGAAAATTCCATAGTGAAGAGTCGGTCACCCCAAATGTTATCTAGCTTAAGTTAGCTCATGGACTTGTCATTAGTTACGTTATTTAGTAGTTTATTTATTAGTTTGTAGCGTAGTATAGTGTAGTGCAACACTGTGGAGGAAGGACGGGTCTTTACCCACTGTATATACGATCCACAGGCCGATAGGATTCGTGTATTTGTAAGTATAAATACCCCTTCCATCCATGGAAGGGGTGGTGCTTTCTCATTAATCTAATATTTCATACTCTGTGTAAACCTCTAGCAAGAACACCCTCTCTCTCTACCAACTCTCTAACTATGGCAAACATGTATTTTGATCATCCAAGACCACCCGAATCATCAACACAATAAAATTAATGATCCTACAATTGGTTTTGAGCTAGGTTATGTGGTTTTGATGATTTATTGTGGTCTATTGTACCGTGTTATTACTGTTTTGGTATTACTTTTGGTCGGAAAATTGTTTTTGGGCAAACAGTGTTTATCAAATATTGTGTATTTGGTTTTTGGTCAAAAAATTTCATATGGTCTGGTCTATCATGTATATCTGTCTTGTTTCAAAATATTGTCCAAGTCATATTCGCATATGTTTTATGTATCTGTTTTGGTATTACACATATCTTCTTTGGATAAACAGTCAAACTATCAAAACGGTCAACTGGTCATTTTCTGGGTCAAAGATGAAGAGTTTCATATTCGGTTTCTGGGTTGCTGGCGGGTAAATATAATATGGTCCGTAAAACTCATCGGAAAAAGGTCATATTTCAAGGTAGCAACTTGGTAAAGTGCTAGCGAGTTGTCCTTAAAAGATGTCCAGATACAATGTTTTCAAAGCGAGTTGACTATTGAGTCAACTGCTGCTAGCGACTTGGCTATGCTAGCGACTTGGCTATGCTAGCGACTTGGCTCATTATCTAGCAACTTGACTAAACCACTTTGACTCTTGAGTCTTAGCGACTTACTTTGAGAAAAAATGGCTAGCGACTTGGAGAAAGAAGAGATGAAGTAGAATAAGACTCGACCTTGACCTCAACATATCATATATCAAAAACCTTACAGCGACCTCAGTTAAAATACCAACATCATGGTCTTTATAGTACAACACAAAACGAATTGAAAGAAACTACAAACGATTCGACTCATACCATATTCAACCACTCGACATACCCTATAACCAACTCCGACACTATCAATATCTCATCTCATAAATCAACTTCAACATATTTATCCCTTCTCCTTCCTAAAGACTCACGAATCAAAATGAAAATATATCAAACAATCTCATATTATTTCTTCGGGTATTAATCGAAACATCAAAACCATTGAAGGTTCACACGAAGAAATAAATCATCATCGATCTACTTTTGAAGCTTCCCTTCATTAATTATCCGAAACATAAGGAAAGAATCATAACTATTGGGTTAGATTCATTTCCTTGGTTCGTTTA
Organism: Chrysanthemum makinoi; assembly: GCA_910596185.1. NCBI lineage: Eukaryota > Viridiplantae > Streptophyta > Magnoliopsida > Asterales > Asteraceae > Chrysanthemum > Chrysanthemum makinoi. The sequence continues at coordinate 131,928,088 of OU343221.1, forward strand.
AGACGAGAAAACACATGCAATTAAACACCTACCCGAGACACTGTCACAGCGGATCTTGATGCTCTTAACTCGAAGTCCTTGGCAACATCATATTTTGAAAAGAGACATATTTCTTTTGTGGCTAATAGACTCGTTATTTTGATGTAAGATGCTAAGGGTGTGTTTTCAATTTGTGTATAAGGAGAGATGTGTGCTTGACTTGATCGGATGATTGTGAATAATTTGGTATGATTAACGGATGACAATGTTTTTGGATTGAAGATTATCTGTGTTGATGGGAGTTAAGTTAGGAAAAGAGGCGTGTTTATGATTGAGAGAATTTTTAGTAAAGATGTGGGAGATATGAGTGTTAAATAATCCGAGATTTTAGGGTTAAAAGGGAGTTTTGGATGTTTGTCACTAGGCAGTATTTATTCGATTGGGCTTGAGGATTTGGATGAAACGGGCTTCAAGTGTATAAAATGGGCCTATGGTATCATGCTGTTATGTGGCCATGTATTAAATCATGTATATTGCATATGGGAGTTACGTGATATCACCAAAAAGCAAGTATATTGCACATGGTATTACTTTGGTTTGAAAAATGATATCACGTGCAAAATGATCGTCATTTTTGAAAAGTGATTGGACAATCTTTGATGTTTTCTTTCACGTGATATTACTAACACACAATCTTATCACAATCTTATCATGTCAAGTGAAGATGGAAATTATCTTATAACATGAAGATAATTGCAAGTTTATGGAGTTGCGTGATATACCATGAATATACATGTTAGCATGTCACGTGATCGATCTTGGTATCATGAAACAAACGATTCAATCATCCTGAAATTGCAATAATGGGGAAGTGGTGTAATATATGGTTTATTGGGCTACTACTGGGCCTGGAATTGGACAATATTGCATTTGGGCATGCAGATTATTTTATGAGCCGAATATTGTGACCGGGTTTTGGATCTTAATTACTTAGGCTTTGAATTTTGGAAGTTGCTTGAATGTTAACTAAATGTGTTAATTTATGTATTAACTTGGATTTGGATGATGGATTGTTGGGATTCTCTAACTTGGATCGTAAATGCATTGATTTTGAACATATGGGAATTGACAAATAATGAGATTTGATGATGAGGCTTGTTGAGTTATGTGATTTGATACTTTGGTTTATATGTTTTCACGAAGAATATCATGTCACGGTTTGAAGTGTGTATTGGTAAATGTTGACTACGGGGTTGTTTGTACGGTATTTCTTATTTGGATTTGATGTGTGGTTTTCGGTAGCGTTTACTTAGTTCGTCTTCTTTCTTTCTACCCTTTCGCGAAGATGACTTGTTTGGGCTGTTATAGTGTGTGATAAAGACTTGGCGATTTAGTCACGGTTGTGATTCTTTCTCGATTAACCCACAACGTAGCTATCACTTCGGTGTCTCCCACCTTGATTGAGGATATGTCAAGAGGTTTTGTACATTGGGTACACCGTTTCTTCTTCACAAGGATTAGTGCAAGTTTAAGTAACAAATCCAGGGAATGTTACGTCGTTCAAGTTTGGCATATCGGGTTTACTTCACCGTGGTGGGCAACAGATACCGACATAATCGTGAATGATGTGTTTACCAGAGTGTCCATTGGATGGTTGATGATATTGGTGTTGTTGGATTATGGACCGTTGATGAATTTGCATGTTCTCCTAAAACAAATATTCACCAAAACCAATGTTGTCATAACACATTCAAGCTGACATTGTTTACGGTGTTGTCTTGATTTTGTAAAATCCCGCGAAAGAACCTATTTCTCGGTTTAAATCATGGACTTGTAAAATCCCGTGACAATGGAAACATCCTGGTAATAGTAACGTGCATTTCCGGATCTATCTTATGGTTTATTCTTGGTTTTGTAAAATCCCGAGAAAGAATCTATTTCTCGGTTTAAACCATGGAATTGTAAAATCCCGTAATGATAGAACCATCCTGGAGAAAGGAAAGTGTAATTCTAGATCTTATCTGATGCTGGTGCTACGGTTTCTGCTTCAAAGAAGGGATAAAAGGGTGTACTTCATGAATTGGATGTGTGTTTGGATATTCGTCATGGCAGTTTGGTTACTTCTAAGTTTTACGGGGTTATGCTCATTAAACCATGGTAGGGATGAAACCATTATCAGAGTTCACTTAAAACGTCAAAGGAGGCTAGATTTGAGCTTTTAACCAAGAAGATGTGACAACGGAGTTAATTCACTATTATTTATTTGAGGTTGAAGTGAAATATCATGGGCGAGTGTACTTAGCATCCGGCTGAAGATCGGGATGGTTGGATGAAGATTCTTCATGATCCTTGTTCGAGCTTATTATCAAAAACGAAGACTTGGAAATCTAGTTATTGTTGGGTGTCTTTTACCTTTTCTTTTACCACTTGGGAATTGGGCTCATACCACCACAAAATAACTATCACTTTAAGGAGTTACGTTGTAGTGCTCAGTGTCACATTCAATTGTGGATTTTCAAGAGGTGACATACGTCTTATACTCGATGGTTGGTTGGTTAAAGAGTATAGAGTAATTAGAGATTCAATGGTGCATGAATTCTCGGCACCGCTCTTTGTTACATATGTGCAAGTTTAATTCACGAGTTCGGGTTAGTTTACTTCAGGGTCAAATTCATCATATTGGGTTTTCCCCATCAGCTGTCACGCAAAGAGCCTCTGAATGATAATGGTGATGATTACATGCTTAGCTAAGAGAGTTGAAAAGAAAAGAAATGTGTACGTTTCAGTGCGCATTATCTTCCAAAGAAGAGAAATCTTCTTATGACGTATGAACAATTCAGTTCATGCCTCGTACTCTAAAGAAAAGAAAAGTGTACGTTTCAGTCGCTTTATCTTCAAGAAATCTTCTTATGACATATGAACACAACAGTTCATGCCTCGTTCCTCAAAGAAAAGAAAAGTGTACGTGTCATCGGCGCTTTATCTTCGAGAGAGAAATATTCTAATTAATGACCATTCTCATCAACATGCTTCATGCTTTTTCCATGCGCTTCAGTCATAAAGTGAACCGGGCTACCACTGATTGTTTTCTCATTCCACTTGCTCGATTATAATGAAGATGGCGACATCATGTGCTGATTTTGCGGGAGAGAAGTGTGAATAGAACATTCGGATGATTTTCACTTATTTAGTCAAGAATGGCATCTCCGTATGCAATTCTTGAGGGGGAGAAGAAGTGTGAATTTTTGCATTGTTGATTGATATTTGAGAATATAAATGGTCATACGGCTCTAAACTCATGTAAGAACCGAGCTTCTTCTTATCGGGTCATCTTCACATGGAGTTTTTCTCGTCTAAGAGCCATTGGTTGACATCTTCACTCTGGATTGATGAGTTTATCGACAAAGTGCTTCCGGTTAATGCTTCACGTATACATCAACATGATGATTCCGAACAATCTCTCTATTCTTGTTTGATGTGATTGGTAGTTTGGTGTTACCATCTTATGTGTTCGTTGCGGCCTGATTGCTGATTTCCTTGATGAACATCTTTCTGTTCTTGTTTGATTGGGAGGGATTTTAGTTAAGGGGATTTGCAAGATGTAAGTTGATTGGGATGCTGTTTGGTGATGTTCTTGTTTTTTGGTGAGTTGAAGATGTTAACTATCTATTCCCCAACTGGACAATCTTGAAGAAGGTCGAGTCTACAGTCTGTTCTACATTTTCTGCTACATGTTAGAAGACTAAAGACGAGTTGCATTTTATGATCTAAAGACTTCTTCTTAATCTGGGCATTTATCAAAAAGATTGTCGGTCTAGGGGAGAGCACTAATTGGGGGAATGTGATATGTCAAATTTAATCCCCAATTATACTTGCTCACATTATTCAAAGCATCGATTCTCACAAAGACTTCAAGCGATCTTCTCAACAAATTTCAAGTATTTGGGCTTATACTATGTTGCTGACTCTGAAGTGTCAAAACTAGCAAGGAGAAAGGAGACTCACATATAAACACAAAGCGAGTAAACTTGATGAACTTAATTCTTCTAAGTGATTGAAGATATCCCGGGAAGACAAATGTTATTACCGCAGGGAAACTCAAGGTTTGACTCATGACGAGTAAACTTGATGAACTTAACTCTTCTACGTGATTGAAGATATCCCAGTAAAACAAATGTCATGACCGCAGAGAAACTCAAGGTTTTACTCATGAAGGATTTTGTGTTACTATTCCAACGTGACGTGGGGAAGAGATGGAAGAGTTAGTTTATGAAGATGAAAGAGGTACACAAGTGTGTGATGATTTTGATCTTATCACAATCATCAAGGGATAGAGATTGTGTACATTGGGGATGCTCAGCTGTTTTACCTGAGGGCTTAATCTGTGATTCAGAGATATAATCACTTATTTCGGTGTTGACATCCGAGAGATTGTCACCGCGAGATAATCATGATTCGCCTGCTTCTTCAATGTTATCGGTTATTCTCTCTTTGGGCATTCGGGTACTTCGGGTTCTTGAGCTTCATACACTTTCTTCAGAGGGAGAAAAGTATACATCGGGGTTATTCTTTGGCTATTGGACTTAATCTGCTACTTCGATGGTATAAGTTTCTTTGTCTTTGGGTATGTGTATTCGGGTTCGTGAGCTCTAGTCTAAGAGATTGACTGCATCAATTCAACTACTTGGGGGAATTGGTCTCTTGACACCTTTTTTGGAATGGATTGCTTCAGACTTCAGTAGGTATGGAAATTTGAGAAGATTATTTATGAGTGGGATGATACGTTGCTGTTCATCTTGATGATATAACCCCGAACGATGAATCACGATGATTATTCTTAACAGGAGCAGCAAGTTCGATGATAATGGTGTGCTTCTTTGTGCACCTGGCTAAGGGAAGCTTGTAAGAAAGCTTTGAATCTGCTCATCTAAAGGATTTTCGGTTTGGGGAAGCGCCAGAGTCTCACTTTCAGATGGTTCAATTTCTCTCAATTCAAGAGCCTCGGAAGCTTTGGTGGTGAATGTTTAAGAGATGATGACTTCTATCTTCTCGACGCTCTCGATATCCTTATCTCGGTACTCGTATCATCATCTTCTTTAACTATATCATCTACTCTATCACTGTATATATTTTTCAGAAAAACAAAATACAAAAATATAAAACCAACTAAAAGAAAATAGAAAAATATAAAACCCTCAAAAGCCCATAAAAATCAGAAAATTGAAAAATACCAAAAACATTGTTTTCTCAAGACATGTCTTCTGGTATCGATAACATCTACGGTCTTAGAAATGTCATTCAATAATGGCACGGGACTTTAGATGAAGTTCGAGCAGGAGGTGTAAATATTCCTTTCTAAACATGTCTCAAAAATGGCTTACAGTTATTTCAGACTGTAACCCGGGCTTCAAATGATGGCTTACAGTTATTTCAGACTGTAACCCGTGCTTCAAATCTATGGATTACAGTTATTTTAGACTGTAACCCGGGCGTCAAATGATGGCTTACAGTTATTTCAGAGTGTAACCCGTGCTTCAAATCTATGGCTTGCAGTTATTTCAGACTGTGACCCGTGCTTAAAACTATGGCTTGCTATTATTTCAGATAGCAACCCGTTCTTCAAGAAAGGAAAGTGCTGCGCTAAACCATTTTTCAAAATTCGTGCACTTATCCTAAAACAATACAAGGAAAACATGTCGTCAAAAGACTGCGTTCCTACACAAATGTTTTTCCGTCTAAAATTCTTGGAAAATATTTGTTTTAACAAAAGGTGGTAAATGAGTTGCAAAATCAATGGTTTCAGAACTTTTGTAAATTGAAAACTCAATCAATGACTTCAGCGCTTTTAAACTTTTCAGAAAATAAGTCATTGATTGAGGGGAGAATGTTTTCAAATCTATATCATCTAACGAGCTTTCTTAATTATCCTACGTGCTTAATTAAAAATGATATTTGCCTATGTTGAAGGACTAGGAATTTAGGATATGATTGTTAGGATTAGATGATTAGAGTTTGATAAACACATTATTCCCATGCCATATATGATCTGATTGATATGTTGCATTGACTTTTATTAGTCGATTGTTGTTTGGGTGATGTCGACCACCATATATTTGTATGTGTGTTCACTAACATATGCAGGTATATTGGTATAAAAGAATGTTCCCGATTCGGATCCCACAATTGAAGATGATTGGATGCCGAAAGGAAAGGGTAACTATATCTTGGGTTGACAAATGAAGAAGCGGAGCTTAATTGGACTTCTATGGAGAGTTGGCATAAATGCAACGTAAGAGGTCTCCCTGCATCAGCAGATGGTTTTCTTCTAAGTGATTGAAGAAACGGAGCTTAATTTGACCTCAGTTGGCATTCAAAATGCAACGTAAGAAGAAGTCTCCTTTGCATCAGCAGATGGTTTTTCTTCCAAACCCTACAGCAACAACAACGGAAGCTTCTCAACCACTAACGTATCTTTGTGCATGATACCATTTTTAAACAATTTTGAATAATTTGATTAAATTGTTTTGAAAATGGAAAATATTGTTTTGAGAATATATTGGACTAATTTTTGAAAATCACCGGACTTCTTTTTATCATAACCTAAGTCACTCAATTATTGACTTCTGTCATTGATTGAGGGGGAGAGTGATTTAAAATAAAATATTTTCAAACGATATTTCTTCATAAAAAGTCCGCTTTGTACGTTAAAATGTGGTGATCTAAAGATTTAATGTTATGTCATGGTATGATTTTTCTTTTGAATCAAGGTCTTTCAAAATGCAATTTTTTCTGTTCTTGTTTGATTGTGAAATTGTTTTGTTTTACTTAAAAGATCTCTTAAAATAATCATACCTGACACTAACAATCTTTAATGTCTAAATCTGGTCCTTATCTATCATTTTTTTCAAAATTAAATCTTGCCACGTCTTTCCCTCAAACTTTCTAAATGATTTAAATCAATCGGGATCCAAAATTCTAGTTGGTTTGAATTTTTTGATCAAGGGAGAGATCGTGATTTAAATCTCAAATTTGTTTTAATGGAATCGGTTTTAGTCCTTTAAAGGCACTCCTGCCTCCATGTGCCAAACGATTTCAAATACACGATGCACATGTTGAGGAGGAGGATTTATCCAAAAACATGATGAGTATTTAAACTTGGCCACATATTCTCCCATGTTTTATAAACCTTATTAAATCACTTGGGATCCAAAATCTCAAAGGGTTTGATATTTTTGATCGGGGGAGAATTTGTGATTTAATAATGAAATTTGATAAAAGTTGATCTTTTTGATTCAATTGTGCGGTCGCTCTCATTGTATGTGCTAAACGCTTTCGAATCTCGAAGCATATATTGAGGGGGAGCATTTTAAAAGAAAATAAACTATCGAGGTACAAAAGCTTTTATGTTTTAACATAATGTACCTTGATTGAGTTTTCAAATGGTTTCTTAAATGGCTTTTGTAATCGTGAATGTGCTTCAAAAGAACTCTTGCCTCTATGTGATAAAATGATTTCAAATATCCTATGCACATATTGAGGGGGAGAATTTTACCAAGAAAATCAAATGGCTTTTTCGTAGGAAATTGTGATCAAGAAATTATTTCAAAGAAATTATTTCAAAGAACTCTTGCCTCCATGTGCCAAACAATTTCAATATCATATGCACATGTTGAGGGGGAGCATTTCTAAATGATCAAAACTATTAAGGTACAAAATGCTTTGATTTTATATCACAAGTACCTTGATTGTTTTTCCAAATGATTTTTCAATTGGTTTCAAGGAAGAATGAACTGTACCAAAAGACCGACCATTTTACTTTATGTATGGAGTTATAAGGATGGTTAGGTTAGGTATTTGTTCCCACGATCCCGCCAGAGCCGGAGGGATCTACCCAGGGACAATCCACTAGATAGTGTAGAGTCCTTAGGTATATTGAAAAAAAAAAGGAGAAAAGTGAGATATGGGAAGAGTGCGGATGGCGAATCAGCTAGTAATGCGGAATAAACCCAACAAGGTTCTAGTTATGAAGTCTCGGTAAGCGCTGAAGGGGTTGAAGAATGAAAAAGAACTGAATGTGAAAAAGGGTGAAAAGAAATAGCCTTCCATCAATTCAACCTTAGGGCAGAAACCGGGTTCAATACATATGCTCTTTTGGTGGTTACTAAGGTAACACGGTATTGAAGACAAGACATCATGGACCCAGTGATTTTGCACTAAACTTCCCAAACCACTCAAGTTCCTCTTAAAAGGGCTTGTTTCATTCTCACGGGAACCGACATTATCTATCGACTTTCTCTTAGAGATTGTTGATATTGAAGAAGGAGAACCTCTCCTAGTCTCCGACCACGGAACCAAATGTGCACTATTGAGTCTAGAGCCAAAGAAGGCATCCACAATATCTCATTAGGACACTAAATTCTTGTAGACTTTTTGTTTCACACAATGTGGAAAGTAAGAATATATTAAGAGTCCTACGCATTATCCTTGTGGTATTGCCGAACATCGAGAGTGATATGCATACATATTCACAATGAAGATGGAAAGCCTTCTCGAGCCAACATCAAACAAGCTCCTGGTAGGTGGCATGTGAGATCTATTCTTCAACCATGTGACAACGGATAGAAAGATGGGGCGATTCACTTCGTGAATCAACCTTGGTCCAGGAAATGGATTGACGAATACTTTTGGAAAAACCGTTCGATGTGCAAACCTTCTTTTCTCTAGCACGTCGAATGTGTACTTATGTTTTCAAATTCAAAAAGTATCTCCGATTGAAAAATACTTTTAGAAAAACCGTTCGATGTGCGAATCTCTTCTTTTCGCTAGCACGACGAATGTGTACTCATTCTCTAATAAAAAAAGTATTTTGATTGAAAATTGATCTTTCTCATAAAACCTTCGTCGTATTGTAAAAACTCTTTCTTCTTCAATCAATGCGATTGTTTTTCAAATCATTTTTCATCAATCGGTGAATCTCAATTTGCTGGTTCACTCACTCCGTGTTGTCTTCTTTGAGACGTTTTGGTTTGAGAACAGCTAGTAGCACTGTTTTGAACCCTGTCAGGAGATTCTTAGGAATCCTACCTAATCACAAAGGCAGTACTTGTATCGATCAACGAGGGAACCGTGGGCGTGTACTCAATTCGACGAAAGTGATCAAAGACACTTTCGTGTGTTTTTTGCTAACTGTTGTTTGCAGGTACATTTGGACGGTTGCAGTGATGATTGAGCGGTCAATCCAAAGCGCATGCTCACGGCATCCACACTTAATTTGAAGAAATCATGACTGGTGCATATCTACATAACCTGGCTCTGATATTTCATACTATGCTTTTGCTTGCTGGCTGCAAATATCTTGAACCAGTAAGGCTTCCGCTACTTACTCGATGAAAGATGTCATGATTCAACTGTGTGAAGCATGTCGGTCCGAAAGTCACAACATCACATGATGGCAACACAATTAAGGGTGATCCAGAGATTTCTGTGGCTTTGATCTCAAAGAAAGCTCGAATCATCAAGATGTGGATCGATTAAAGGCCTCCACTTAAAGTACAAATCTATGCGGACTTTGAAGAATCGCTACAAAAGCACAAAGATTGCGGAACTTGAAGAATTGAAGTCTACGAGCTCAGAACAAAGTCAATAATAGAATGCTAGGATTCGAAATGTAAAACATGGGGTGACCTCCCTTAGGGGAGATTGTTAGGAATTAGAAAATTCCATAGTGAAGAGTCGGTCACCCCAAATGTTATCTAGCTTAAGTTAGCTCGTGGACTTGTCATTAATTACGTTATTTAGTAGTTTATTTATTAGTTTGTAGCGTAGTATAGTGTAGTGCAACACCGTGAAGGAAGGACGGGTCTTTACCACTGTATACACGATCCACAGCCGATAGGAGGTCGTGTATTTGTAAGTATAAATACCCCTTCCATCCATGGAAGGGGTGGTGCTTTCTCATTAATCTAATATTTCATACTCTGTGTAAACCTCTAGCAAGAACACCCTCTCTCTCTACTAACTCTCTAACTATGGCAAACATGTATTTTGATCATCCAAGACCACCCGAATCATCAACACAATAAAATAACGATCCTACAATTTCAGTGAAGACAACTACTCGTGGAGAATTGATTACTAAGAAGTCATGCCTGTATTCGAATCCTGTTGCATCCCATCGAGGCTTGGTTAGGTTGATGTGAGTCTGGTAGCTCTCCATTCCAAGCTGAAAGTCACCAACTCTTTGTCGAATCACTAAACCTCTTATCCATATTTTAACTGCTGCAGCAAGAGACTTCTTTTCACGAGTGGGCAGGTGATCAAGGTGGCCTTAAAGGTTCAATAGATACAGATTTTTGAAGTCGTTTTCCTCTATTACATGGTCTTTCAGATATGCTCTTCGGAGGACAATCTTCTTCTAATAATCATATCCATACATCGAGAAGATCTCCACACTGACGACACTTGGGATTCGCAATTTTGATCGAACAGCCCTACGACTCTTCTCCGCACCGTGTCTTTCAATGTAGAAACGCTTCTTGTTGAACCAACAATGTGAGATTCCATACGCGGCAGCAACGTCATACTCATATTCTTTATCAGCCCAAAATTGATCTAGGACCATCTGCTCTAGACCAACATCCGGATAGTTGGCACCCTTCATTTTCGAGATTGATAGAGCAGGTTTGCTACCCTGATTCTCGACACGCAGATAATCCAGATCTCTGTTGAAGAAGAAGTCTGCTTGGATGGTTATTTGACCAGGTTCACCACCTAGAGGAATTGGTTTGTTGACGTTGAATTGAAGCACATTATCGTCTACTTGATCCGTCAACAACTTGTAGCACTCCTCCATTTGGTACTGTAAGTGAGAGGCGTCTGGATGAAAGGCCTTTACTATCTCATATGCTGGGCCTTCCAGATATTTTGGCGTGAGCTTTGGAATTCCTTGCCTCTCGTAGTACCACTTCATGAAGCTTCCCATATCCCTTGTTATGTTTAGCAGAGATTCCTCAGGAGGGGCCACATGGTTAGCTGTAATGGTGTTCGCCAAGTTGTTGTCAGGAGTGATAAGATCAGATGCATGAATAGTCTATGAAGGCTCTAGAGTTGCTGTTCGCTCCTCTTTCCACCAGTCTTGAGTCATTTCCTTGGTTGGTGCAGACCAGGATGACTTAGCACTCTTTTCTCCCATAAAAGTTTTCCACCAGGCGTCGTTACGAGTCACCTTAGGAATATGTCTGGGGGAAACATCCTCATCTTCTAAATCAGACCCTTGATCAAAAGTTGATTCTTCATTCATTTCTTGTCCTTCAGGAATGAAAGAGAAGGTAGGTGTGAATCTTGATTCAACCGTGGTCCAGGCAACATGGGCCGAGGTTTTAGCTGTCTTATGAGAACCTTGACCAGCTGTAGAACTAGGTTGACTTGATGGTGGATTAGGTGGTGGTGGATTGGTCTTTTTTGTGTCTGAAGTGCCAGAAGATCCACCTGTTCCTGATGAACCTTCACCACCAGTAGGAGGAGGAGGAGGTGGTGGTTTAGGAGTTCCCGAGGGTGATTTAGGTAGATCATATCTTCTTCTTTTCTTCTCCTTTTGTTCACAGATGTCTTTTAAGTACTGCATATAATTATCACGATCCATCGAATTATGAAGAGCGTCGTAAAGTTGCGTATGGACTTCGTGCTCCTTGTATTAATCAGTTTCATACATCCTTTGTGGAAGAATCACTTTCATATCTGATGTAGGAAGGTCTTTGAACCTTGCATACAACGGAGCTTTCATGGTCCATTCGGCCACTTCTTTAACTTCAACTTCAATAGCATTAACCACTTCATGATCCAAGTTGAGTCGTTCCAGTTTTGATAGTCGATGATCGTGATGCTTAACTTTTTCCGACAGTTTTTGCTTCTCAAGGGCATCAAGACGTCTAAGAGCCTCGTCCAGTCATTGCTCGACGGTTTTGCTTGTAGGTGGTGATGGTGGTGGGGTTGTTGTTTCACTTGTATCTATGACGGTTGTGGAGACGGTTGTTGTTGTCACTTCGGTTGTCACGGGTGGTGGAAGTGCGATTGATGGTGCGGTTACTGATGGAGTTGGTGTTGGAGCCGTCATTGGTGGAATGGTCGAAGTATCCTGTTGAATGGTGACATAAAACATGGATACAACTTCCTTTTCATCCTTTGATTTATCAGCTTCAGTATCCGACGGTTTGTCAACTAGGAATTGGTCACCATAAGAGAAATCAGTATCAAGGTTTTTCACTGAAGAAAGGGTTTCAGATGAATTGTTTGTTTCATCTAGGAGCACGTGATCATCAGTTCGTTGTTTGAGAGATTCCTGGATATTCGGATACGCTTCTTAAACAAATTCATCTCCTGCTAGCCCACTACCTTGAACACCTGTCACTGTTTCTGTTTCCTTAACATCTAATTCAGACTTCTCAGTGATAGTGGTTTCCGTAATAATCTCCGTCTGCACCTCTCGTTCAGCCTTATCAACATTTCCACCCTCATAGTCCTGATTCTCAGACTCAGTGTCTGATAACATCAAATAGTCATGAATATTAAGTGTCAATTTCCCTCGATAATGCTCGTATTTTATATCATTTATATGGATTTACGGTTGTTTTCCTTTATATTTCACTTTCAGGTAAAATACGAGCATTGGAGCTATTGAGAAGCGGATTTGGAGATTTTCTAAGAGATTTATGATAGTATTCCCACTGTGAATAAGCTACGGTGTAACTCCACTTTCACATTACATCGTAGCTAGTGCGTGAGTTAGAAGACCAACTCAACAGCTAATTACGGCGTAACTCCCAACTAGGATTACGTCGTAACCAATTAGGTTAAAGGATGTTCCACGCCGCCATCAGCTGCGACGTAATTCCTTCCAATGATTACGGCGTAATCACAACAAATGTAACCTGTATCGAAGATACGGCGTAAGTCATTCCATGTGTTACGCTGTAACCAGGTTTACGAGAGCATTATTATGGAATTACAGAGGTTACGGCGTAACTCTCAACTCAAGTTACGCCGTAACTAGATCACGCCTATAAATACAAGCCTTAATTTATGCATTTCACTTCATTCACTCCACACCACAAAGCAGAGAACGTGAAGAGGGGTCTAAAGGCAGATCTTGAAGAGCATACGGAGCCATCTCCAAGGGAGAAATCACTCCCTAACGATAAGCTTTAGCGATTATATTTTCTTTTACTTTCGATTCATGTATTTCATTATGTCAAACATTGAATCTTTGGCTTTGTTTAATATGATCGGCTAAGCACCTTTGGTACTAGCCTAGTTATGATTCCTTAATTGTTTTGTTTACATTTACATGCTTCCGTATAATTATTTCTAGTGTATGCATGCATAGTTTGTTGGTAGCTACCCTAATTTCGGTAGTTTTGAATGGCGGTAGTGTCTAGTTGCTTAGGAGAATTGACCAAATGACCCTAAGTAGGTAGACTGAGTGGGATAAGAAACTGGCGACCCTTCTTCGCTTGTGCGAACTGACCAAATGATCACCTGATGTTTAGATGAACTTAAGAATTTAGGGATGAGTGTCTAAGATGCTAGCGCCCGGGCACTCATTGTTATGAATCTTGCTTGTAGAGGTACTTAATGACTTGTCTTAGGGGACTAAAAACAACTGGACTTTCAAGGGTAGTAGCTTGATCTCCGGTGGAAGCCTTTGCTGATAGATTAGGACGAACTGACCAAACGCTGTCCTAGCCCCCCACTTGAATCAATTGGAAGTAGTTAGACGTGAACATATCATGATAGGATGAGTAACTAGGTTAGCACACTTTACCTCTCTTGATCACAACCTCTATTTACTTTTCGCATTTTATTTCTTGTTTTTTAGTTAATTAATCATTTCAATTCTAAAAACAATTAAAACCAGTGACACCTAGACTTAATTAGAATCCGCTCACATAGCTCTTGGGACGACCTCGGTTTTACCGATTACTACACTACACACGATCGGGTACACTGCCCGTGAGTGCATAAGGTGGACCATAGGTAAACGAGACCTTATATATATTAAAACCTGGTCAAAAAACATGCATCGATTTTTTGGCGCCGCTGTTGGGGAGTTATAATAGGATTTTTGTTAAGTCTTTTACTTTTGTTTTATTTTAAATTATCTTGTTTTCTCACTATTTCTTTTTAAGTTTTAGGTACCATGGAAGTCATAAACATTGATGACCTCAATCTTGAAGAATATTTGGCATTGACTAGGGATGAACAAGGGTCGGAGCTCGTTAGGCCGGCTATTGGAGCTAATGTTCATTTCGAGATCAAAGAACAATTTATGAGGGAGCTACGAGCTAACCCTTTCTCGGGAAACAGAGATGGAGATGCTTATGAACATGTTGAAAATGTCTTGTACATCGCAAGCATTTTCAACATACCTGGTGTTTCTCATGACGCTATTATGCTATGAGTATTCCCCATGACACTTACTGGGGCAGCTAGAAGATGGATTGAAAGATTGCACGCCGGGGCAGTCGATACATGGGCTCTCCTAAAGAAGCATTTCATTCAAAGATATTGTCCTCCTTCAAAGAAATCTAATCAACTCATGGAGATCCATAATTTTAAACAAGAAGACGATGAAATGTTGTATCAAGCTTGGGATAGATACAATGACCTTCTCTACAAATGTCCCACTCATGACCTAAATAGCCAGCAAAAGGTCAACATTTTCTATAAAGGTATCAACATGGCTACAAGACAGATGCTAGACTACCAGGACCAATTCCAAGCATGAATCCTATCCTCGCCATTGAAGCCATTGAAAAAATGGCCGATCATTCTCAAAAATGGCACGATGGAGGAAGCCAAAGAAGCCTAGGCGGGAATACTGAAGGAATTGCCGCCATTACTAGCAAGCTTGAAAATCTAGGTCGGGACATGCTCAAGCTCAGGGAATATGTTCATGCCATCCAAGTAGGATGTGAAAGCTGTGGAGGGGACATCTCACAAAAAATTGTCCTCTCATTAACGATGATAGAAAGGTTGAAGAAGTGAAATATGGTGAAAATCAACCGTTTCAAGGGGCAAATGGAAACGGAAATGGGTATCGTGGGGAACCTCCCACATATTACAACCGCAGAAATTTCAGGGAAAGAAGATCTAACTTGGAGGACACAATCAGCAAATACATCGAAGACTCGACTAAAAGACAAAAGGAGCAAGAAGAATGGCTTAAGAACTTTCAAGAAGGCACAAACAAAAGCCTTTTTAGTCATGACGAATCGCTAAATAACTTGGAAACCATGATTGGCAAGCTTAGCGGTGAGGTACAAAGAAGAAATGAAGAACAAAAGAACAAATCAATAGCATGCAAAGCCGTGTTTTCTGAAAAAGACAATTCCGACGATGGCTCTAGCATGGTGGAGGAAAATGATGCTGATATTGCAGACAGAAGCCAGTTACGCCGTAACCCAACATAAGAATTAAGGCGTAACTGGGATACGTGGTCTAACAGATTTCTCGAATTGGATGAATCAAGAACGCATGTTATTAACGGGTGGTCCAGTGATACAAACCTGTGCCCACAATCCCCATCCAAGAGGAAGAATCACTAGTGCAAAGCAATACCAGTAGACAATGGTGAGTGGTACGATATATGAACCATGCAACCCTCATAACGAAATTTGCGACGGAGGAGACGATAAGGAGAGTGTTAAATATAACAAATACATGTGGTCTGCATTTAATGATGATGAAAGGTTGGAAAAATTCTCAATCGAAGAAGAGGAGGAACCACCTATTAAACACTGCTGCAATCCCATAATGATCACATAATACGAGTCCACACGAGCATGGCATACATGCAATTCTTTCCGTGAGTATTGAAACGGGGTGGTAATATGAAGGGCGAAGAATGGACGTGCCTTCATGAGCTAGAAATACACGACATCATGTTCGGAGATCTATTCTTTCATGATTGGTATTTCGTAAGATTCGGAGATGCTATAATTAATGCGGGTCTTCGAAGGAAGCTAAAGCTCGACTATAAAGAGCATTGTCTCCAACAAAAAAAGTCCATGGATGAAAGACCAATCGAAGATGATACCTCCTTCAAGGATGTCCCCTCATGCAACACCAATGATAAAATAGCTTGGAAGCATTGGTGTAGAAGATAAAGACCGTTGGCGAAGTTTTTTGGGCGTCTTGTAACCCGTTTGATGATGAATGTAATGGGGGAAGTAGCATTGCGAGAGTTGGGGATGATGAGTTCTTATGGACTTCAACCAATGATGATGAGAGAACAGAATTACCTTGGCTAGACAATTTGGGATTTGACGATTGGGTTAAAATCAAATATAGAAAGGCAGATGCTTCCATTAAGGAGAAGATTTGGAAGGGATGTATGAGTGAAGAAGACCCGAGTGAAGAAATTCCCAAAAATATGAGTGAAGTGATGGATGAAGATATCAAAGATATGATGGGTAATGAAAAAGAAGAATGCAAGCGTGTACTCATCAAAGAATTACTGGATGATAAGTGGTTCAAGGGAACTGAGTCCGATGATGATGAAATCGAGGGAATTATGGACTACCTTGAACTACAAGGTGAAGATGGGTTCACTGACCCAGATGCTGAAGCATACGAACAAAGAAGGTTCAAAATTCTTGGAATTCTGATGCGCGTATAACGCGTTCGGGGTCAAAGGAAACTTCCTTTTCGTCGAGCAAGTTTTTCAACCCCCTAGGCAGTGAACCAAATCGTTGTAGTGTAGTATTGGGTAAGCCTCAGGTATTGATATCGTTCTCAAGGGGAATAGGAATGCTAGTGAGAGATGTACTACGCTAAGGTTTGAGGTTGAGGAAGATTATTTTTTATCTTTTTATATTTTTTAGAAAGCTAATGGTAAAATCTCGGGGTTTGGTACTTCTACCGATTACTCTACTTATCTAATTATCTAAACTAAGGGTTAGTCTATGTCTATTGATGTGTGCTCGTATAATGATTAAAAATGTGTCTACCTAGATACTATTACTCCCTAGTTATCTTTTATTGGTGGTTGAATTGTCACGTCCTTATTCTTAAAGCGTTATGTTTTCTAAGGTCGTAGGGTATGCTTTTATCCCTAACTCTTTGAGACTACCTTAAGGTTGGCCATCACGAAGTCTCTAGGATTCATAAACTAACTCTAAGGTTATCTTTGGATGTTTAGTCTACGATTTCGCTAAGTGACTATAAACTAAGATTCACAAAGATTACTCAAGCATTAAAAACACAACGATGGCCTAATGCACTCCTAAGCCAATTACAATTAAGATAAGAGATAACCAATCAATAATTAATAACTAGGTTTCATAGATCTAAGAAAACACACAAGAAACTTAGCCGGACAAGTTAAACATGCAAGCATACACACATACAATCGAAAATGTAATGAAATCAATGAAGTAAATTACTTATCTTGATGTAAAATAGGGTATGAGAACCCTAAGATATTATCCAAACCGGACTTAAGTCGTTTTAGGTTTTTACTCCACAAGTCTACCTCCTAAAATTCTGAAAATTCGATTTCTATATATAGTTTTACAACTGCGACGGCGTCACCTTATAGTTGGGACGACGTCAGATCACCGTCATTAGGGTTTCGTCTTGGCCAAGTAATAGTTGGGATGGCATCACGTTGTGGTTGTGACGTCGTCAGTCTTCAGTAGTGACGTCATCTGAATCTGGATCTAGGCCGTCTGAGAATAAAAGTCTTCGTGACGTCCTTACTCTTCAAAGCTTGATGCCGTCAAGTGTAAATTAGCAAAAGCGCTACTAAGTCATCGCAATTTTAATTACATAGAGAGGGACGACGTCGCCCTCTGTTTGGGACCCCGTCTGGTGTAATTCCAGCAGCCTGAGTGTCTTGATCTTGACTTAGCCATTTTCTTCACATATTCACTCCTTTTCGTCCAAAAATGCATCATTCAAGCATTTTGCTTCCAAGAGACCTAAAAAGTGAAAAGGAACGAAATTAAGCAGTAATGGATATAAAAGTGGGCGATCAAGGGCTTAAATGACCCCTTAAAAGTGTACGTTTTAAATCCTTATCAAATATCCCTACACTTGGTATTTGCTTGTCCTCAAGCAAATGTGCTTTTGGCCAATCAATTTATAAGTTAGGGGGCATAAAGCATTGGTTTAACATAATTCATAACAAGTAAAAGCACCACAATAGTCATAACAAGCATGAAAATTATATACTAGCACCTCACAAGGGGTGTTTGGATTCTCTCATCTCTCGGGTGTATATGAAATATAGTCAATGGAAATGGAAGATAAACACTCATTAACCGGTCACAGTACAGAGATTACCATAGGCTTGAGACTAGATCAAACCTCCACCGCTTTGGCGTAAGCACCTAGGAACAACTATCTAAGAGGTGTTTAAAAGGGTTGTAACGTTAGGCTTACGGTAGGGAAACAAAGGGTTTGGTTGGATAGGCAATTTAGTGGTGGCAAGTCAAAATTCTTATGTTACAAACATGAAAAGAATGGCGTTGCTAAGCCATAACTCGAATCTCTAAACTCTAGATAACTTTGAAACAAACATACATAAATATAAAGATAAATGAAAGATGGTAGCCCGCATGTGTGTTTTTTTTTTTTTTTTTTCTTTTTCATTTTTTCAATTTTTTATATTTTTTTATTTTATTTTATTTATTTTTTATTTTTTTCGACACTCTTTTTTTTTTCTTTTTTTGATTTTTTTTGCATACACTTTTACTCTACCATCCTCTACGATAACATCAAAATATAAGGGATTTATAGGAGCATCCATACACTTGAGTTTTTACTACTCTAACACTAATTTGACCCGAATTAAAAAGATCATAAAACCTGGAGTACCTTATTACGTAAATAAAGAGAATTTGAATTTAACGTTCTTTCCCGTCACTCCATAAAATTTAACTTTACCCATGAGTCACAATCATCCCAGAACTGTCTAGAAAAGATATAACTCGACTTAGCAACCATGCAAGTAACTAGATAATTGAACTAAGGGTTTAGTATGATAACAATAATGCACTAAAGGTGAGTGCATACAAGGTAGGTTAAGGCGATTTGGGTGTACATTTGGGGGTGGATTGTAAACAATGCTCTTCATTGATATTTCGGAAAACCGAAACATCACGAGAACCGCGAAAGGGATAGGCTCTGAGGGGTTAACTAGGGGTATCGTGTACTAAAGATGAGTACATCGCAAGGGTGTGGGGGAATTACTCGACCGATGTGGAAGAAGTAATTATAATGCGGGTATCAAACAAGGGTTATCCTAATGCCTCTTATCATTTAGTTATTCCTAACTACACAAGTGTAGTCTCACTAGCGATCTTGGAATGCATCACACAACAAGTTCTAGAATCTATTATACTACCGGTACACTCTCGAAGCATTAAAGGTGAATGCTTTAATTCCTATAGATCTAGGGGCGAACCTCACATTTTTGGGGTGCAATTTGAGTGGTAAAAGGTTTTTGTGCTAGTCATATAACTCTTATCCACGAGACGCTTTATTAAGACTAAAGCCCCACCCGTACATGTCGTGAACAATTTTAAATTTGGCGCTAAAATGCCCTAACAAATATCTCTCATGGTTTATTACACAAATGAAATAAGACAAGACAAATGATCAAGGGTAAGCATAGTTTCAAAGTTCCCGTTTTATTCTCCCTCCCTACACTTAAACTGAATATTGTCCCAAATGTTCTCCGAAAGTATCAAAGTTATGATAACGGAAGGTAATTAAAAGAGAAAGAAACTAGTACTCCCCTGATTAGCTTGGTAGGATCCGTGTGAAGTAGTGGTTAAATTGTTTCCAAGAAGAATGTATGCGTGAAAAGCTTCATCCAATGCTATGTTTCTTCTTCTTGATAAATAAAACCTATACATTTTAAGAAAATAGACGAAACCTTTGCGTAAAATCGGCGGTAAACTATATATGACTCTACTAAACTAGGATATAATGCTTGTGGAATGGATGTTTGCAGATTTTCTGGAAAATTAAGACCTTAGAATTTCCAAAAATTATAATTAGCACAGAAAACGAGAGAAAGTAATAAGCTGTTTCTACTCCTCCTGATGTCGCCAGGTTATAATCCTGACGCCGTCAGGTTATCCTGACAGAAACTGGTCTGTTGCATTTTTCTGGAAAATTTTTGGAAACATGTGTAACCCGTGCTTAAAACTATGGTTTGCAGTTATTTCAGACTGTAACCCGTGCTTAAAACTATGGTTTGCTATTATTTCAGATACGCAACCCGCTCTTCAAAAAAGGAAAGTGATACGCGTAAACGATTTTCGTAAATTCGTGCACTTATCGAAAATCAAAATGAGGAAAGCATGTCGAAGGACAGCTGTTCGTACTCAAATGTTTCTCTTTCTATGATTCTTCAGAAAAATATTTGTTTTACAAAATGGTGGAGAATGAGTTGCTTTAAAATCAATTAGACTTGGTGTTTTCATAAAATTTGGAAACTCAATCAATGACTACAGCGTTTTTAAACTTTTCATAAAATGAGTCATTGATTGAGGGGGAGAATGTTTTCAAATTTATACCATCTAATGGGCTTATTAAATCATCCTACATACTTAATAGAAAAAGATGTTTGCCTAAGTTGAAGGACTAGGAGCATAGGATATGATTGTTAGAATTAGATGATTATAGTTTGATGAACACATTATTTCCATACCTTTATCTGATTTGATTGAATAGTCGATTGCTATTTGGGTGTTGTCGACCACCATATATCTGTATGTATGTCCACTAACGTATGCAGATAACACGGTTTAAAAAATGTTCCCGATCCGGATCCCACAAAAGAAGATGATTGGATGCCGATAGGAAAGGGCAATTATTTCTTGGGTCGACAAAAGAAGAAACGGAACTTAATTGGATCTCTATGGATAGTTGGCACGATAGATACAACTCCAGAGGTCTCACTGCATCAGCATGTGGTTTTCTTCCGGCCTTTCAGCAAAAACAGAAGCAGCTTTTGATTCTCATCCACCTAACGTATCTTTGTGCAGGACAAATAGTGGATGATACCATTTTCCAACAATTTTGAAAATATTGTTTTAAAAATGGAAAAATATTGTTTTGAAAATAAATTGGACTTAAATTTTGGAAATCAACCAGACTTTAACTTTGTCAAATCTTAAGTCACTCAATCAACGACTACGGTCATCGATTGAGGGGGAAAGTGATTTCAAATTAAATATTTTCAAACGATATTTATTCAAAGAAGTCCATTTGTACGTTATGAAGTGGTGATCTAAAGATTTAATGTTATGTCATGGTATGATTTTCTTTAAAACTCAAAGATCTTTCAAAATAAAAAAATTTCTGTTCTTGTTTGATTGTAAAATTTTTTCTTTTACCTAAAGATCTCTTAAAATTTTCATACTTGACACTAACAATCTTTAATGTCTAAAATTGATCCTTATCAGTTATTTTCAAAATTAAATCAAGCCACGACTTTCCCCAAAATTTTCTAAATGATTTAAATAAATTGGGATCACAAATCTCAAAAGATTTGAAATTTTTGATCGGGGAAGAGTTCGTGATTTAAATCACTAATCTGTTTAAATGGGAATTTTTTCAAAGGCACTCCTTCCTCCATGTGCCAAACGATTTCAAATACATAATGCACATGATTGAGGAGGAGCATATATCCAAAAACCAGAAGAGAATTTAAACCATGCCGCATTTTCTCCTATGTTTTTTAAACCTAATTAAATCACTTGAGATCCAAAATCTCAAAGGGTTTGATATTTTTGATCGGGGGAGAATTTGTGATTTAATTATGAAATCTGATAAAAGGTGATCATTTTGAATCAAATATGCAGGCTGCTCTCCCATATGTGCTAACGCTTTCAATAATTGATGCACATATTGAGGGGGAGCATTTCAAAAGAAAATAAACTATCAAGGTACAAAGATTTCTATGTTTCAACATAAGTACCTTGATTGATTTTCTAATGGTTTCTTAATGGCAAGTGTGATCTTGGAAGTACTTCAAAGAACTCCTTCCTCTATGTGTTAAATGATTTGAAATAACCAAAGCACATTTTGAGGGGGAGCATTTACCAAAAAATCAAATGGCTTTTTTTAAAGAAATTGTGATCAAGAAAAGATTTCAAAGTTTTCTTGCCTCCATGTGCTAAACAATTTCAAAATCATATAGCACGTGTTGAGGGGGAGCATTTTTAAATGATCGAAAAAATTAAGGAACAAAATGCTTTGATATTATATCACAAGTACCTTGATTGATTTCCCAAATGATATTTCAATTGGTTTCAAGAAGGAAAGAACTATACCAAAAGACCGAACACGTTACTTTATGCATTGGAGATATAAGGATGGTAAGGTTAGGTATTAGTTCCCACGATCCCCTAGAGCCGGAGGGATCTACCCAGGGACAATCCACTAGATAGTGTAGAAGTCCTTAGGTATATTGAAAAAAGGAGAAAAATGAGAATATGGGAAGAGTGTCGACTGAGATAGAGCTAGAACTGGAATAAACCCAACAAGGTTCTAGTAAAGAAGTCTCGGTAAGCACTGAAGGGATTGAAGAATGAAAAAGAATTAAAAAATGAAAAGGGTGAAAAGAAATAGCCCTCCAATAATTCAACCTTAGGGCAGAAACTGGGTTCAAGTCATATGCTACTGGTGGTTACTAAGGTAACACTGGTATTGAAGACAAGATGTCATGGACCCAGTGACGCACTGCACTAAACTTCCCAAGCTACTCAAGTTCTCTTAAAAGGACTTGTTTCATTCTCACGGGGAACCTATATTATCTATCGACTTTCTCTTAGAGATAGTTGATATTGAAGAAGGAGACCCTCTCCCTAGTCTCCGATATAGGAAACCAAAAATGCATAATTGAGTCTAGAGCCAAGAGATCATCCACAAAATCTCACTAGGACACAAAATTAATGAAGACTTGCTGTTTCACACAATATGGAAAGTAAAGTTATATATTGAGAGTCCTACGCATTATCCTTGTGGTATTGCTGCGAACATCTGAGTGATATGTAAAATATTCACAATGAAGATGGAAATCCTTCTAGAGCCAACATCTGGTGGGTGACATGTGAGATCTTTTCAAAAGATCAAGCTTGTGACAACTGGATAGAAACAATGGGGCGATTCAATCTTGAATCAACCTTGGTCCAGGAAATGAATTGACGAATACTTTTGAAAAACATTTCGATGTGCAAATCTTCTTTTCTTTAGCACATCGAATGTGTATTCATATTTTAAACACAAAAAGTATTTCTAATTGAAAATTGATCTTTCTTACAAAACCTTCGTCATATTGCAAAACTCTTTCTTCAAGCAATACACGATTGTTTTCAAATCAATTTTTCATCAATAAGTGAATCTCAATTCGCTAGTTTACTCACTCCGTGTTGTCTACTTTGGGATGCTCCGATTTGAGAACGGCTAGATCAAGCTGCGAAACCCTGTCAAGGAGATTCTTCGGAATTCTACCTGATCATAGGCAATATTTATACTGATCAACGGGGAACCGTGGTTCTTGCAACTATATTCAACGAAAGTGAACAAAGACACTTTCGTGTGTTTTAGTGCTAACTATTGTTTGCAGGAACATTTGGCGAATGCAGCTGATCGATATTGAGAAGTCAATTCATAACCGCATGCTTACAGCACACACGCTTAATTGAAGAAAATCACGACTATCAAAGACATACAACGATGCTTCCGCTACTCTAATGAAAAGATGTCATGATCCAGAAAGTGTGAGCATGTCGGTCCAAAAGTCACAACATCACATTAAGGCAACACAACTAATGATGATTCAGAGATTTATTGTGGCTAATGATCTCTAACTTGGCTCAAAGAATCACCTACTCGTGGATCAAGTCTAAGACCTCCACTGAAAGTACAAAGTATTCGGACTTTGAAGAATCACTGCTAAAGCACAAAGATTGCGGATATTGAAGAATTGAAGTCTATGAGCTCAGAACTGAAGACAAAGATAGAATGCTAGGATGCAAAATGTATTTCATGGTGTGACCTCCCTTCGGAGGAGATTGTTAGGATTTGGAAAATCCATGTGGAAGTGTCGGTCACCCGAATTCTAGTCTAGCATATGTTAGCTCGTAGACATATCGTTATTTATTAGTTAGTTAGCTAGTTAGATAGTTTAGAGCAACACCGTGGAGGACGGACGGGTCTTTACCCACTGTATGCCTGATCCATAGCCCGTAGATGGCGTATTATGTAATAACTATAAATACCCTATACCTCCCAAGGTAGAGGGTTGGAGCTTTCACTTAATCTAATATTCTCTTTGTTTTTCTCTCATTTTCTCTCTCTAGAAAGCCTCCCATCCTTCTACTTTCTCTCTCTAAAATCTTGTCATAATTTGAACCATATTGAATCATATTTGTGTGTTACAATAACCAATATACTACATGGTCAAAAAATATGCATCAGTGTCACTGGAGTCGAGATTGAGTTCAGGAGTTGTAGAGTGTTCCCCTTCCCTTCTACTTTGCTCCTGTGCAGATGATGATTCAGTACTTCGTTTCTGGAGCACGTATTTGGTGGTAGTCTTTGGAGCTAGAAAGGATATTGTCAATAACATTTCAACAACCTTCACAACTTCCTCAACTGCCTTTCCTTTTCCCTTACGTTCAACTACTGGAAGGGAGTGATGTGGCTCAGATTCTGGTTCGCTTATTGTCACACCCTTACTTGGTCGTCTCTCCGACTCCTCTTGTTCCTTTAGACTGGCATCAATTCCCTTTTGTAGCTCAACATCATCAACATCTGTAAGAGCCAATTCGGTCCTTTGTTTCTTGGATCCTCTTCCCGTTCCTGCTCCTCCCTTTCTCTTCTTCTTCTTGCTTTGTGTGGAAGGATCTACAGTAGTAGATTTAAATTGACCTTTCTTGGGAAGGTCGGCATAGGATGACTTGGATAATGTTTTGGTTGTTTTTGTTGGTGTAGTATTGGGTGAGTCTCCGGTGTCATTCTTGGTTGATTTATTCAGATAACTTTGGAAATACTTTGCGTTGAAAATCTCGTCCATGATGAGTGCGTCATTGCCTTGCCAAATATTTCTTGAGTAGACCCTTAGCAACGAACTTCAGATTCCCAAGAATGTGCTCTGAGTCGGCAAGATGAAGAGCAAATTCGCTCCTTGGATTGAACTGATGCTTTTCCTGAAGATGCTTGATTATGAGCTTAGAAAACCTGATGCTGGGGATTACTCGTTTGTACACAGATTTCTTTCCTTTGATATTTTGTAATGTCTTTTGCTTGTCAATAATGAAAGTGTCCATTGATAATGTGAACTCCTCCCAGATTAGTTCAGCATAATCAATGTTTTCTTGATTCACCACTCCCCACTAGATTTGCAGAATTGGGGCTCTTACTCTTTCAAATCCAGATGTTTTACTAGTGAGGCAAAGATTGAGAATAGTGACGATTGCCCTCCATGGTTGAAACATTTCGTTGGTAATAACTGCAGAGATCTTCTTGATGATATGCGGATATCCCAACTCTGTGACAAACTCGATTAATTCTTCAGTGGTTGGTGGAGAAGTGAATGGGTGAGCTGGGTCTAATGGTGTGATTTGAAGAGCTTCCCGAAGTGTGTCCACAGTGAGTTCATACCACGTGTCATCAAGTTAAAAGATGTATGCTGCAGTGATCTTGTCCCACTTGACCGTATCCCAGAATTGTTGAATGTAGATCGATGGGATTGTGGAACGTAACGTTAGAGCACCAAAGAAATTAGTGATCTTCAGTATGTCCACAAAAAATTGGTAGGTGGGGTTGGGTTAGTTTCTGTCCACGTCAATAAAGCATTTGCTTATCCTAATCGCCACCCAGTCATCGCGAGGAAGAATTTGATCATCTGTACGTGTGCTAGGTGGGACCGTAGTGGCTTGGTTAACCGGTGCAGTGATATCAGCCATAGTTTCTGTAATAAACACATCCACAAAGAAAGATATTTGCAGAATTATTATGTTAGATGTGAATAACAGAATGGACATTAGGAGCACATGAGATTGAATACCAAAGCATTGGAAATCCTAAGACATGGTCAAAGAATAACAAGCACATAACGAGAAATGGGACACTCCCATGATTATGTCATATTGATCACCATTATGAGATACACAAAAACTCTGTTTTGTCACATTGTGGTGATCAAGTAAAATGTGACAAATCACAAGAGATCACATAGCAAAATACATATGATATTCAGGACAAAATGCATAATGGAGCCACATGGGACAAAATGCACAAAGGACAACATAATGGCAGACACAAATCGCATAGTACATATCAAACGCATAGGGACAAATCGCATAGCACACAAGTCGCACAACAATGATAACTCGCACAAGATAAACCTCAGTCTTATCAAGACGCATCAAGTCAAATCGAAGTACATCAAAATGCTTTAGGAAAAACCGCATTATGTCAAGACGCATTGGGTCAAACCACAATGAGTCAAGTCGCACTAGGTCAAATCGCATAAATTCAAACCGCACTGGGTCAAACCGCACTAGTTTACCAAAACGCAATGACACAAGTCGCATAAGACAAGACGCAGTTCAAAATGACAAATCGCAGAGAATATGATATAGTCACAGTGGGTCCTACATAAAATATTCATTTCTTGTCAAACCGCATGAACTGCGTTTTGACACAAACCGCACCGAGACTAATTTAACCAAATCACAATCAAAGCTGCATAATCAAATCGCATCCTAAAAACTCTATCAAATCGCAACCAGGAATGATATTATCAACCCGCATTCAAGAACAGTTCAACAAACCGCAACCAAGAATAACATTTTAAACAACACTTATCCAAGCTTTTAACACCAAATCACACTCAAGAATCTTCTCATAAACCCAGAAACGCATTCAAGAACATACTTTATCAACTTCAACAAGCAGATATGTCTAAGCTCAATACATATCTTAACCAAGATTCAACTTTATCCAAATTAACAAAATAGTGTACAGATCACTTAAACTAGCATCTATTTCAACCAACATAACACAACAACCATGGATCACTACTGATTTGCGCAAAATGCAGTCAACAAAAATTAATAACACGCAATGTCGGGACAAGAGAATAATGGGGGGTTTTAAGTACAATCAACAATTAATCATACACAACAAACATATCACCTATATCTAGCAACTCATAATGAAAATATGGACAAACCTATTGTGCGAAAAAGGGGATTTGAACGAAAAATCACACAATAGCTGCAATTGAGATTAAAGATTAGAGATATGATCAAATATAAGTAGTTATTTAAGTGAGATGAGTCTTTGAATCTGTTAATACCTAGAACGAGGTCACAAAGATCAAAACGCAGCGAGGAGTGGGGAGTAAAGTATGTGAGTGTGTTTGACTAAGGGTTCGAAAAGTTTGACCAGACAAACCGCACTCCATTTTATAGCAAATCTCACATGTTTCAGAAAATGACACAAACAGTCCCTCTGTTTGTCAAAACGCACTAGTATTCCTTTTACTAGACAAACCGCATAAATGTTCTTTTATTTGACAAATCTCACTCTCAATTTTAATAATTATCATCTTTTGACATTTTTAGCCCTTTGTAATGAACAATTGCACTCTTGATCTCAAATAATATCTTGCAAAATCCAATTAGTCTTTTTATTTTCTTAACTGTGTATTTTTGTTATGATCTTTTCAGATTTGAACCCTATAAACCATTACATGAGCATATAGAGATACACAATAACACGGGAAAGCAAGATGACTATAATTACACGAATATCTAGGAAACAATTAGCAGATAGCAATCAATATCCTAACTATAACACATAATCAGCTCATGAGACCAAATTGGACAAAATGCAAAGCAGGGATAGAGTTCAATACGATGAAGCAGCTTGACAGATAATCATAAATTTTGATCATTGACTCTCCCCCTCAATCAATGACTCAATTTTGAATAAGCATGAGAAGTCATTGATTGTTTATGAGAAATTTATACACCCATGATTCCCATTGATTAAAAACATTAATAAAGTATTTGTGTAGGCATGTTTTGAAAAACACATATGAACTTCTGTTCGAACTTCATCTAAAGACCCGTGTCATTATTGAATGACATTTCTAGGATCGTAGATGTTATTGATACCAGAAGACATGCCTTTGGAACTGTTTTTGATATTTTATGATTTTTCAAATTTTTATGGGTTTTTGTTGGTTTTATAATTTTCTATTTTTTTTAAGAAAATATTTACAGAGAACAATATATTTACAACGTGAGTATACTATAGTTGGAAACACTCTCAAATGAAGTGGGTTAAAGTACGAGTCCTGAGTTGAAGTGATCAGGAATAATAGTACATGCTCATCAATTCTGACATGCGAGAGCTCCTGAAAGAGGAGGCTTCTTTTCCTTTGGAGCCCAGACCATGAGTATTTTCTTGATTGAGTTAAGCATTGTACCTGCAAAAGAATGAGGAATACCTGCACTAAAAACACAAGAATGTATGCATTTAAGTGGGTTAGCTGCAACAGTATCCATTCCGTTGGGAATTACACAATCAGCCTTAGTATTGCCATAGGTGCTTAGTATGCTGGTAGGAATCCATGTGAGTCCAACATTCTTAAACATTCTACCAGTGGTATCCACTTAAGGTAAGATCTAGGAGTTTTTGACTTCTTAGGCACTGTGGAAGATGTAACCTTATTTCTATTCCTAGTTTTTGAAGATTTGTCATTGAGTCTTTTCTTAGGACAGGGGTTAACATTTTGAGACTTCTTTAGTGCACTAGAGGATCTTTTTACATTCCTAGTCTTAGAAGATTGAGCTTTAGCTTGAGCATTATCTTTTATTTTATTGGGATTAGGTTGTGAAGTGACTGACTTTGACAAAACTTTGTTCTCATCAACTTGGGAGGCAAGCCTTGTGTTTAAAGGTTTTGTTCTTTCAGATATAAACGCAGTAGGCTGCCTAACAACATGCCGTTCTATAATGGGATGTGAAATTGGCTTCCCCAAGGTTGATGGTTTTGTAAACTTAGTGTTCACACTTTTCCCTACATTTTTTCCTAAGCTCATTCTTTAAGGCAACTATTGCGAAACTCTTATCCTGAAGTTGAGCTTTGATTTCATCAATTTTGGCTATCAAAGAGTTTGATTGTTCCAATGACCTAGTTCTAGCTTCTTTGACAGAGTCACTTAGTTTTATGTGATGCTTTTTCAAAGACTCATTTTCCTTAAGTAATTTGGCCACGCAAATTGCTAATTCATCATTTCTTGTTTTAATAGCATCAACAACATTAATATCATGATTATTCGTAACCAAATTACTTTTCTCTTGCATATTAGAAATATGTTTCCTCAAATTGCAGATTGTCGATTTTTTGTCCTGAAGCTGAGCCTTTTAAATCATTTATTTCAAAAAATTCACGAAATTCAGGAAATTCCGGTTTCTTACATGATTTCTGAGTTTGAAAACTTTCTTCTTTTCTTTATATTGCAATTTCAAATGAAATGCAATGTTTTTCAAGTTTTGAGAATTTGTTTGAAAGTTCATCAAAAAATTTCTTATCAACCACATCATTAGTTTTGAAACAATGTATGACAGAGTCAGCCTCAGTCACAGAACATTTAACAGAGTCATGTTTTGTGACATGATTAGTTTGCACAAGAGAATTGGTAGAGGCATCATGTTGAAAAGTTAATAATACTTCAGCACCTGATACTTGTTCATTTATCTTTGTGATTTTAGCATCCACTACTTGTGTGACAGGAGTTACTGAGCAGCTGGCTACATCAATCTCTATTGTCTTTGATATTTTGCATTCAGCAACACCCGATCCTTCAACTGATACATTACCCGACTCATCACAACTATCTCTTAATTGCACCTGACACTCATTCACTTTGACATTATTCTGTGTAATTTCCTCAATATACTTCTCAACGTTATCCATGAGTTGGATTAATGTCTCTCTGAACATATTTGCTTCCATCCCAGTGTGATTTTTGAATGATATTTCAGTCATATGTCTATCAAATCCGAAGTGTATTCACCATTGATGAATGACCGAAGTTGTTTGTAGATCACCTGAAGATCAGCTTTAGAACTGGCTTCTTGAACCATTTATCTATCAAGTTGTTGTTCCAATTGTTCCAAGTTCAAGAACAATGTGCCCGTAATCGATGATAATTCTTGACGGAAAAGTGTAATAACTGCTTGTTCGATTACCATTGTGTATTTGTCGTCAATTCGAAGTAACTTGAGGTGTGAATGAAGTTGTCGAAAAGGTTCAATGCAACTTTCCTTTTCCTTTGCAAGAGCATTCTGTAACTTTGACTGGTGCACTTCTCTCTCTTCAGAATTTGAACACGGAGATCTTACATCCTCATTGATTGATTCAATCATCTTTAACCGTTCAGTATAGTTAACATTCTCATGGTTGTCCATAACATCATACAGTTTGAGTACTTATGAAATCACTGAATCAGGAGTGTAAGACATGATGATGTTGTGAATTTGAATGTGTTATGATAAAAGTTGGATCAATTCAATGATTAGTGATTGTATGTTAAAAGGGATTTTGGAATGATTGGATTAGGTAAATTTTTGTCTAATTATGATTTGATGACGTTTGACTCAAATTACAAGTCTCAATCCTTTAAAAAATGAAACCCTTGACAAATCGCAGTATCACCAAGCCGCAATGTTGACAAAACGCAGCGACAAACCGTAGTAACAAAACGCAAGATTACCAAACCGCAACAATCAAATCGCAGGATTACCAAACCGCAGCAATCAAATCGCAGTATTACCAAATTGCAGCAATCAAGTCGCAGGATTACCAAACCGTAGTGTCACAAATCGCAATGTTTGACAAATCGCATGTCGCTATCACCCGTACAGTACTTTTGCCCTTTTTCCTAACAACTCGCAGTCCAATAATATTAAAATAATCAAACCGCACTCAGAACTGATCAAATCGCAGCTTTAAAGGGACAACCCGCAGTGAAGAAATTCATCTGAGGGACAAACCACATAGAAGAATAAGTACAATTATTCACCTAAAACCACCTAAAATTCACCCTTTTGAACATTTTTTCTTGGGTTCTTTTGCGCAACTTGATCCTAGAAGGTTATAACTATCTTAAAAACACTTACTTTAACATAAAAAACATGAGAATCAAAGGAAGTCACTTATGAGTCCAAAAACCTTTCAAACCAACTTTTTGATCTAACACCACCAAGATAAACGCACATACAACCTTGCTAATCAAAACATGGGCTCGGATACCAATTGTAAGATATTGGATATCATAACACCATAATCAAACAAGCTAAGAATCGTGTATAATCCAGAGAGAGAAAGAGAGAGATGAGATGTTTGTAGAGAGAGAAACAAATGCAAGGTTAGATTAACTTGTGAACATCCAACCCTCTCCCTTGAGGGGAGAGGGATATTTATACAATATTTTACACCCTCCTTCGGGCTGTGGATCAGGCATACAGTGGGTAAAGAGACGTCCTTCTTCCAAGGTGTTACTTATACTACTGTAAACCATCTAAATAACGTTATGACTACGAGCTAACTTATGCTAGACTATTGTTGGGGTGACCGACACTTCAACATGGATTTTATAAATCCCAACAGGAGCTTTTCAAGAGCGGCTCGGCTTGTTTCCACCCCTAACTAAAATACCTCTTCACTCATTACACCCCTTTCACATGACATTTGGCCCCACCATACCCAATCAAAACACAACACTACACACAAAACCAATTTAAAAAAAAGAAGGAAAAAAATGAAGGGTGTCATCGCTTGATGGTGGGTAAGGGTGGAAACGAGCCGAGTCGCTCGTGAAAAGCTCGGGATCAGATCGGTAAAAAGCTCGAACAAGGCAAGCATAAACGAGTTTGATGCGCGTATAACGCGTTCGGGGTCAAAGGAAACTTCCTTTTCGTCGAGCAAGTTTTTTAACACCCTAGGCAGTGAACCTAATCGTTGTAGTGTAGTATTGGGTAAGCCTCGGGTATTGATATCGTTCTCTAGGGGAATAGGAATGCTAGTGAGAGATGTACTACGCTAAGGTTTGAGGTTGAGGAAGATTATGTTTTATCTTTTTATATTTTTTATAAAGCTAAGGGTAAAATCTCGAGGTTTGGATTTGGGGGTTTGGTACTTCCACTGATTAATCTACTTATCTATTTATCTAAACTAAGGGTAGTCTTATGTCTATTGATGTGTGCTCGTATGATGATTAAAAATGTGTCTACCTAGATACTATTACTCCCTAGTTATCTTTTATTGGTGGTTGAATTGTCACGTCCTTATTCTTAACGCGTTGTGTTTTCTAAGGTCGTAGGGTATGCTTTTATCCTTAACTCTTTGAGACTACCTTAAGGTTATTGCCTACGAAATCTCTAGGATTCATAAACTAACTCTAAGGTTATCTTTGGATGTTTAGTCTACTATTCCGCTAAGTGACTATAAACTAAGATTCACAAAGATTACTCAAGCATTAAAAACACAACGATGGCCTAATACACTCCTAAGCCAAATACAATTAAGATACGAGACAACCAATCAATAATTAATAACTAGGTTTCATAGATCTAAGCAAACACACAAGAAATTTAGCCGGACATGTTAAACATGCAAGCATACATACATACAATTGAAGACATAATGGAATCAATGAAGTAAATTACTTATCTTGACGTAAAATAGGGTATGAGAACCCTAAGATACTATCCAAACTGGACCATAATTGTTTTAGGTTTTTACTCCACAAGTCTACCTCTTAAAATTTTGAAAATTCGATTTCTATATATAGTTTTACAACTGCGACGGCGTCACCTTAGATTTGGGATGCCATCTGATCGCCGTCATTAGGGTTTCGTCTTGGCCAAGTCATCATTGGGACGGTGTCACGTTGTGGTTGTGATGCCGTCAGTCTTCAGCAGTGATGTCGTCTGAATCTGGATCTAGGCCGTCTGAGAAGAAAAGTCTTCGTGACGCCCTTACTCTTCAAAGCCTGACGCCGTCAGGTGTAAAATAGCAAAAACGCTAATGAGTCGTCACAAATTTAATTACTTAGAGAGGGATGGCGTTGCCCTCTGTTTGGGACGCCGTCAGGTGTAATTCTAGCAGCTTGAGTGTCTTGATCTTGACTTAGCCATTTTCTTCATATATTCACTCCATTTCATCCAAAAATGCATCATTCCAGCATTTTGCTTCCAAAAGACCTAAAAAGTGAAAAAGAACGAAATTAAGCAGTAACGGATATAAAAGTGGGCGATTAAGGGCTTAAATGACCCCTTAAAAGTGTACGTTTTAAATCCTTATCAAATATCCCTACACTTGGTATTTGCTTGTCCTAAAGAAAATGTACTTTTGGCCAATCAATTTATAAGTTAGGGGGCATAAAGCATTGGTTTAACATAATTCATAACAAGTAAAAGCACCGTAATAGTCATAACAAGCACGGAAATTATATACTAGCACCTCACAAGTGGTGTTTGGATTCTCTAATCTCTCGGGTGTATATGAAATATAGTAAATGGAAATGGATGATAAACACTCATTAACCGGTCGTAGTACATTGATTATAATAGGCTTGAGACTAGATCAAACCTCCACCGCTTTGGCGTAAGCACCTAGGAACAACTATCTAAAAGGTCTTTAAAGGGTTGTAACGTTAGGATTACGGTTAGGGAAACAAAGGGTTTGGTTGGATAGGTGATTTAGTGGCGGCAAGTCAAAAATTTTATGCTACAAGCACGAAAAGAATGGCGTTGCTAAGCCAAGACTCGACTCTCTAAACTCTAGATAACTTTAAAACAAACATACATAAATATAAAGATAGATGTAAGAGCTTAAAAAAATAAACGAGCTCGAGCCTAATATGACTAACGAGATTTCGAGCTTTATTTCATTCAACATGTTATATAAGTTAGTCGAGCCCGAGCCGAGCTCGAGCTTTTGAAAATTTTCATGAGCTCGAACTCCAAATATGAGGCTCAAAAGAAGCTCGAGCCTGAGATCGAGCTTTATATATATAAACTAGTCGAGCTCGAGCTTTGGCAGGCTCGGACTCAGCTCGGCTCATTTTCACCCCAAATGGTGGCGACGCCAAATTGATGGCCACGTCAGAAGTGGGTTGTGTTAGGATTTAGAAAATCCAGTCATTAAAGAGTCGGTCACCTCAAGTATATGTAATCGTTAGAAAGCTCGTAGTCGTAGATTATTTAATGTTAAGTAGTATTTAGTTATGTAACACCGTGGAGCATGGACGGGTCTTTACCCACTCTATGCCTGATCCACAGCCCGTAGGTGGTGATTTATGTAAGGACTATAAATACTCTCTACCTCCCAAGGTAGAGAGTTGGAGCTCATAATAAGATTTTTCTTTCTCTCACTAAAGTTCCCAACCTCTAACTTTCTCTCTCTAAAACCATATTATACACCTACTTGTGGTTATGATCTAGTGTGTTTGTGAAATCCAATATGTTACAAATGGTATCAAGATCCATGGTTTGATCATCTCTTACATATCCTTGGATTTCTAGTGGTTTTTAGATGGTTTTTGAGTTTGAAAAAGTTTAGTGGTTTTTACATCATTTGGTTCATTTATAGTGTTAAACTTTGAATTTTGGGTGTACTTTTGTGTTTAGAATCATTGTATGTGCTTGGGTTTTGATTTGGTAAGCTTGAATCACTGTGGTTGAGCTTGTTTTGGATTGAAAAGTGTGTTTTTGAAGTTTTTCTTGGTAGCGACTTGGTTCTCGTAGTGAATTTCATCTTAGCGACTTGCTTTAGTAAAAAGTAGCGAATTGTAGTGCTTTTTGGTAGCGACTTGGTCCTAGCGACTTGTCTTTTGAGACAAGCCGACAAACAGTACACTTAGTGGATTCTCCACTACGGGTAGCGACTTGGTGAAGGTAGCGACTTGCTTTCAATTTTGTTAGCAACTTGTACTTAAGTTTCTTAGCGACTTGGTGTTAGCGACTTGGACCTTAGCGAGTTGCTATTTAGCGACTTGACGACTTAGCGACTTGGTGCTTAGCGACTTGTTGTCATAATTCTCAGCGACTTGGTGTTAGCGACTTGGATCTTAGCGAGTTGTTCTTTAGCAACTTGACTGTGTCCTAGCGACTTGGCATTATAACGACTTGATTTCATAATACTTAGCAACTTGGTGCTTAGCGACTTGGTTCAAGGTTTCTTAGCGACTTGGTTGAATTTTTGTTTGTAATACGGTTTTCTCTTGATTTAGTAAAATCCCGTGAAAGAATCTATTTCCCGGTTTAATCATAGAGTTATAAAATCCCGTGTAATCTGTTAACATGTCTACCAACGTATCTACAATCATCTCCACTGTTGCTGAGGATGTTCAAGGAGCTGGTTCGATACTAGTCCCACCCATGCTTGACAGACTGACTACGACTCTTGGGCTCAACGAATCAGATTTGTACTTGTCTTGGAAAGGTAAATGGGGTCAACATTCTCAAATCCATTGATGAAGGACCGTATCAGATTTAGACTACAAGAGACATAATTGATACTGCAGCAGATGGAACCATGATCTTTGGATTGGACGGACCAAAGACGTATGATGAGCTCAGTGATAAGGAGAAAAAGAGATTCGATGATGATATCAGGGCCTCAAACATCATACTACAGGGTCTTCCAAAAGACATTTACAAGCTGATCAATCACAACACTGAAGCCAAGGCAGTATGGGATAATGTTAAGATGCTTCTCTCAGGTTCTGAATTAACCAAGGAAGACAGAGAATCACAACTGTATGATGAGTTTGAACACTTCAAGATGAAACCTGATGAGAGTATCTATGAGTACTACGTGAGATTCCAC
>OU343221.1:131964097-132109760 GCA_910596185.1 Chrysanthemum makinoi
CTCGCCTAACCGTATACTATATTGTGTATGTGTGTGTTTAATACTTGTTCAATCGCCTCATCTCCTTTCTATATAATTTGTGTTTGTAAAACTAGTGACCTAACAGTATCTACTGCAGTTAGTCTGCATTTTTGTGAAATAATAATAATGATCCATGTTTTCCTTTATCATTAGGTTTACCATGCACATGTTGTTCCATTAACTCCGCCTCCAGTGACCTCTTTGTCCATCATAATGTTCAAAATCTGAAGATAGGACTTGTTGCCCGATCATGTACCTTGAACACCCACTATCTGTATATCTTGATCACTGTCCTTTTTGTCCTTGGATGTTCTTGCACATAAGAGTAAAGAGTTAGTTTCTTTTGGGGACCCAAGCCATGATTGACTTGGGATACCTTTCGTGTATCAATATAGTTAAATCTATCAAAGGTCATTGATACACCATTGGGATTGGTTGTTGAGGTATTTCCTTTAGGTTTCCATTCCCAAGCGTCTTTGAGGCCTTCAAGGCATTGCCCATGTCCCCCTTTTTTGTTTACAACCCTTGCGATGGTAACTTTTGAATGAAGTGTGCTAGCTTTGGTTTACATTTAGGTACCGGCTGTTGGTTATAATGAACCTTATTGATACAGTTCCTTTCCCATGTTTGTGCGAGATTTTGCAAAAAGTTGTTTTGGACTTTGCACTTTAGCAGTGACTTAGAGTGGCAGTGTTACAGTTTTTGTAGTGGCAAATATTTTGAAGCCACTTCTTGGTTGAAGGCGCTCGGGGACCACATTGCAATGTGAATTAGGGTGTACATTATTTTGGAACATGTTAGAATTCTAAGCCTGTATGAGCTAAATCTATACCTGGAGGTGATGGAACACCTCTTAGTGGTGGAGGCACAGTGTTATAACCCATACCAGACTTAACTTTACTATATATTTGAGCATTCCAAATTTTATCAATTGACTTATACTGATGATAACATGTGTCTAAAGTTAAATTGACATTTTCATTTTTCTTTTGAAGTTTTTCAAACACCTTTTGGTATGCTTCATTCATAGCTGTTGTATGTTCTACCTCTCTTCTAAGAAGAATCATATCATCATTATATCTAGTCTCATTTTCTCTATAGTGCTCAAGTTGTTTTTCGGAACAGCTATAGCTCTCCTAAGGTTGACACGATTATAGTGCTTGATATATAACTCTTGTCTTTCATTAGAATATAAATCATTAAGCCTTTCAACTTCTCTCTAATGCCCTACATGTTTTAGAACAACTTTCAAAGTTTTGTACCTCAGAGTCAGAGAAAGCCATGAGTGCAAATTCAGTAGCAACAAGAGCAGCATCTGAATGTTCTTCTTCTTGTTCATCAACCATGAAACTCCAATCATAGCTCACACCATCAATAGCCAATATTGCCTTTGGTTCTTCCCGCAGTTAGTTCCTTCTTTTTGCTTGTACCAAGTTGAACTGTTGTCCTTGGTCTTTGGTCTTCTACATTCTCTAGCAAAATGTCCAAACTTGTGGCAGTTAAAGCACTTTACTTTCTTCTTAGCATCAAAGCCTGAGTTTCACTCCCATTGATGTGAATAGGCTTGCCAATCTTCTTGTAGAATTTCCTAGCCCTCATGCTAAGAAGTGCTATCCTCCATTTTATATCCATCTCCTCCAAGTCATCTTCATCAATTTGCTCTATGTATTCATGAGTTAAGACGAGCCATCTACTTAGTAGAGATGAAAGCATAAAAGGTAGGATCTCAATACTAGCAACCTTCTTCTTTGAACCCAAAGTGGTAACATTAACATTACCCGATGGAACTTTAGAACGGCAATGGCAACATCATCATCATTGTCATCTTGAGAATCATCATCAGAGGTTGACAACAATGCCAAGATACTAGAGCTTGTACCAAGTTTCTCTGCCTTCTTTAAACTTTGCTCAATAAGTTTGAAGTTGTTGTAAAGGATGAGCTTCATTGTTTCTATGTCACGATTTGTTTTCCCATACGGTAACATTAGTTTGAAACTCTGAAGGGAAACTTCTTAGAAACTTCAAATTGAGGTCTTCCTTTTCTACCTCAATGCGAACAGTCAGTTATTAATAACAATCTTCTAAAAAGTTTGGTAAAGATGCTATCAAGTAGTCATTGCTTGAAGAGAGAAGTTTCCATAACTTTTCTTAAACAATGTCTTTTGTGTCTTCTTTGTAGCATCATTACCACCAAACCGAGCAAATATGTTCAAACAGGTTCTTTACTTGGTCATGTGCTTCTGAATGCAATGATCGATCTCTAGGAAGAGTCATAAACAAACACTTCTAGCTTTAAGATCATTCTTCCTAAGAGCCTTTTCAATACTAGATTGAGGCACAGAAACACAACATCACGTGTCACCAACCTTCACGATTACTCATCAGGGCTTGAAAGAATCACCGGTTTGAATGATCTCTAAAGAGCATAGTCTGAATGAAGAGTATTGCTCAATCGGTATCCTCACATCTCAAACTCAGTTTGAGCTTAGTAACTGTGGTGTAGAAGAGTTGGGTATTGTTTCCATCTCCATTGGATTGAGTGAGTAGGTTAAGCTTATTCCTTAGATTTTCTAAAACAAAATATCCGAACCTTTTCTGATACCACTTGATGGATCTGGACACACCTTGTGTCAATGATATTTTGTATGATATTATTAAGCACGCGGAATTTACTTAGTAATACTTTAGAAGATGGATTGTATAATGTATTGTATGTAAGCAGTTAAACACAAAACTTAACCTCAATATTATTGATGAATATACAGTGATCTTAGCTTATCACTAGGGTTACACCTTGAATCTTTTGTGAGTAATACATAGGGAATTTGACAAGTACCTAAGACAATGACCTAGGACCTCCTTTTATACAACAGGCGGTGAGTATACGTTTCCGCTGTGCTATTTAATCGGCGATTGTAAACCACAACTATCCGTGGTAACGGATTATTCCCAGATCTTGATCTCCAATCTTCTCTAAGCTTTGTCTTCATTAGTTTTAATGGGTAGATCCTTCCCATCAGCACCCTTAGCCGGCATAGAATGGCCCTTTAGAATAATTTCCCACATAGAGAAATCCAACATCTTGAGGTACTGCTGCATCTTTAACCTCCAGAGTTCATACTCTCATGTCTTCAGCATAGGCACCTTAGATGTAAGTAACCTGTTGTTTGAATCTTCCATAACTTTAGCATAGTTTTGAACACAATTCTCTTTATATCCATTCTAGATCACAAGCTATGATACCACTTGTTGATCCCAGTTGAGCAAAAGATCAAGTTGATTAAGCTAGATAAATCTAACACAAGCAACAATATAGTAAACTGTCTTGAATATAATATTAAACAATATGTGGAATCTAATGTTTAATGATTAAGAGAATACTTAGACACAACTTGTTTCTAATAAAACACCTCAATATATTAATAGGAATACTCAAAAGTATTAGGGTTACATGAACCTTGAAGTGATCGACTCTAAAATAACTCATACTCTAAATCTAACCTATGACCTCCTTTTATAGGCTAAGGAGTCCTTCTAGGGTTACAATAACTTTCTACACAAGATACATATTATAGAAACTTTTCTATAATTATCTAACCGACTATACAAATCTGATAAGCAATACTAACTAATTGTACTAGCAGTTTGTACTGCTAGTTATATTCTTCGAAGTCCAAAACCAAAGCTAAGAGTACTAACTATTAAGCTTGGCAGTACAAACTGTCTCTGCTAAATTTCTAACAATTACCATTCATTCTGTTCAAATCCCTAAGGTGCTTCTTCATACGCTTAAGCCTTTGAACTAAAATATACATTTTATACCCATAAACATGAAAATTCCACTTATCAGACAACAATGGCAAAAACTCAGGCTTCCTAGTCATATAATTAAGGAATTTAAATGACTTTTTACCTACATTTTACCCATCAGAAAAGGACACGAAAATAGGGGAATGATCAGAGACACCATATGGATGGAAGATAGCTTAACATGACGGGAATTTATGTAACAGATCCCCATTGCCCATAGCTCTATCAAGTTTTTTAAGGATTCCTACTCACCTTTCTTAGCATTCTTTTAGTCTATCCCCTTTCTTTGTGTTTTTGTTCGTAACTTCGTCACTTTTCACAATGGCTGATAATCCACCCAACAACAAACCACCACCACATCAACCACTACCACCCAATCAACCACCACTTGACCCGCCAAGAGGCCGTACTCTTGGTGAATACTCTAGACCGAGCCATCAAGGCTATAGGGAACACCATTGAGCTTCCACATCAAGCTCAAACTATGGCCCTAAAATCCGACACTATCCGTTTGGTGTAAAACGGATGTGCATTCCATGGACTTCATTTTGAAGATCCTAATCAGCATCTCAAGGATTTCCTTAAAATCGTTGACTCCATTGACCTTGATGCTACCACTCAGGAAACCACGCGATTGCGTCTCTTCCAATTCTCTCTATGGGACCAAGCTAGTAATTGGCTTGAGCGACTTCCCACAGGATCCATCTCAAGTTGGGATGATCTCACCACCCGTCTCCTCGCCTAATTTTTCCCACCGGGGAGAACCACCAAGATAAGGAATAACATCTTGATGTTCCAACAACGTCAAGGCTAAACCCTTTATGAGACAAGGACTTACTCCATAAAGTCCCTCACCATGGCATTGATCTTTGGTTCCAAGTCCAAATCTTCTATGATCATGTAAATTTCCTCATAAAGCGATCCATTGACTGAGCGGCCGGCGAAAGACTTAGAAATCTCAATGCGGAAGAGTCATGGGATATCATTGAATAGCTCGTCGGTCAGTCTTATGAAAATTGGAGTGATTCTCATGAGACTCCTAATAGCACGGTTAAGGCCATATCGGTACCTTGTAGTTCTTCTAACATCACCGAAGAACAACTTTGTGCTCTTGAAGAACGGATCGACTATTTAGATGAAAGATAAAAGAAAGTGCCTGGACCAACTCCTCGATCACCGGTCAACTTCGCTACCCCAACCGGTAACCTAACACGCCTCTCTGAATCGCCTAGTCGCGAAAGAAATCCCGTTTCCCTAAAATGCTTTTGTTCTTCCTCACCACAACCACTTTCACCGAGCTTCAAAACGCAAATGAGAGAATACATGGCAGCTCATTCGGAAAAATTAGCTAAATTTGAGGAAGAAGTGTATAAACAAAGGAAAGAAATGCAGGAGAAGATGACTGAGATGATGAACTTAGTGAAGAAATACACTAAGATGAAGGTTCCCGAAAAGGTGTTAGTAATAAAAGATGACCGCGCTGCCCCCACTATGTTTGTTATCACCATTTCCATTGTTCGTGATAAGGAGATCACAAAACAAACTAATGGTAAGGATGGGGTAGTTGTGGAAAAGGATACTGGGATTGAAGAAAATAGCTCGAATTGTAATGATGGGGGCAAAGCTAAGGAATTAGATAAACCTAAGACTATAAGGCACTACCTTAAACATGAAGTCAATAAGACAACCATTGTTAACTTAGTAAAGAATTTTAGGTACAATGATGCTCTTAGGAAGACCTTTTTAGGTAAAATAAAGGAGGAAGAATATGACACTATGCCTATGGGACCTTTTTACAAGGCAATTCTTAAGAAACTAGTAGCTAAGAAACAGGAAATTTGTGGGAACTTCATAATAACGTGTAGCATTGTTCATTTAGAAGATATAAAAGCCTTAGCTGACCAGGGATCCGATGTAAGCAAAATGCCGTTATCAATCTATAATAAGTTGACTAAGGAGAAACCAACCAAGACTAATCTTAGACTTTCCTTAGCCAATCATTCATATGTTTACCCCTTAGGAATAGCAGAGGATGTATTGATTGAGGTTGCAAGTAGCATCTATCCGATGGATTTTGCAATTGCAGATATTAAGGAAGATGAACACATGCCCCTCATTCTTGGAACACCTTTCTTAGTCACCGCCAAAGCAACAATAAAATGCGGTGAGGATGTTATGATACTTAAAAGTGGTAAAATCAAAGTTAGGATACCTATAGCCCCAAGACATCCTTTGAAGTTTAAGGAAAAGAGAAGGGATGATCATGATTCGCAAGTTCGCGATAGCACTGTTAGGAGAAAAATCATTGAATGGGAGGAAAAGATTAGGGAGTACAAGGATAAAGTGATTGAATTAAAAGAATGGAAATGAGACAAACACATAATCGGGCATAACTACGCCACAGAAAGATCCTATGGGACCCGTCATGAGGAAAATGATACTAAAGGGCGTGACCAAGGAGTCTAGAGCCCTAAAGCGTTTGCGGAAGGAGATAAGGTGCTCTTGTTTAATTAAAGATTAGGAGCACCCAAAGGAATGCGTAAGCCAAAATAGTGTGGAATTTATACGATGAAAGGGGCAAAAAGAGGTGGAACCATTGTGTTACTTGACGACGATGGAAAGGAATTCACGGTAAACATCTGACGTGTGAAAAACTAACAAATCAATGATAATGAGCTAATGAATAAAGAAGATGATGGTAATGAATTCATATAGGGTACGACTTCGAGTCTAGCTACAAGACTTATAAATAAAGAAAAGCTCTTCTTGAGAGGCAACCCATGTTTAATTGTTTGCCTTTTTTGTTTTTCATTCTTGTTTGTGTATTTATATATATTTTAATTGTTGCTTAAATCTCATGTTGGTTTTGCGAAAATGCTTTATTTTGTTTTTAACCTCGTCTTAATTGCATATAAAGGTATTTTACAAAAAGATAAGTGTAGGGAAGATCATATATGCTTTTAGAACTTGTATAAACATGAGATTATCAATAATTGGAATTGTATATATTTATGTGAGTCAAATGCTTGTATCGAGTCGTAATGGATGTTTTGCAGGAATTTTTCCAGGTTTTTAAAGAAGAGATTTTTCCAGAATTTTTCCAGAAAACACACCAAACCCTTTCTGTCAAAACAACGGCGGCACCGGGACTAAAGCCGGCGGCGTCGAGAAATGTATAAACAAATTCCGCAGTTTTTGTTTCACTTCTAATTTAATTTTGGAAACATCCAATTCTTAATTGTCCAGAAAATCTGCAAACATCCGTTCCACAAGAACTATATCTTATTTGCTTTCTAGTATAGTTTTTTTATATATATAGTTTATACCGCCGATTTTACGCGAGGTTTCGTTTCATTTTCTTATAAGTGCGCAGGTTATATTAGACAAGAAGAAGAAGTACATGATAGAAGCACTTATTACTTGCTCATTCTTCTTGGAGGAGGATTTAACCACAACTTTATACATATCCAACTTAGCTAATCAAGGGAGTACTAGTTTCTTTCTCTTTTATTTACCTTCCTTTATCATAACTTTGATACTTTCGGGGAACATTAGGGACAATGTTCAATTTAAGTGTAGGGAGGGAGAATAAAACATGAACTTAGAAACTATTCACTCACTTGATTTTTTTCTTGTCCTTGGTAAATTGTGTAATAAACTATGAGAAATATTTGTTAGGGTAATTTTAACACCAAATTTAAATTTTTGTATGGCATTTACGAGTAAAACTTTAGTCTTAATAAAGCGTCTCATGGATAGAAATTATATGACTAGCATAAAAACCGTATA
Organism: Chrysanthemum makinoi; assembly: GCA_910596185.1. Lineage (NCBI taxonomy): Eukaryota > Viridiplantae > Streptophyta > Magnoliopsida > Asterales > Asteraceae > Chrysanthemum > Chrysanthemum makinoi. Next base: position 131,971,718 of record OU343221.1, read on the forward strand.
CCACTCAAATTCCACCCCAAAAATGTGAGGTTCGACCGTAGATCTTTAGGAATAAAAGCATTCATCTTTAATGTTTAATGAGTGTACCGGTAGTATAATAGATTCTAGAACTTGTTTTGTGATGTATTCTGAGATCGCTAGTGAGACTACATTCTTGTAGTTAGGATTAACTAAAAGATAAGAGGCATTAGGATAACCCTTGTTTTAAACCTGTAATTTAATTACATCATCCTCATCGGTTGAGTAATTTTCCCCACACCCTTGCGATGTACTCATCTTTAGTATACGATACCCCTATTTAACCCCTCAGAGCCTATATTTTTCATGATTCTCGTGATGTTTCGGTTTCCGGAATATCAATGAAGAGCATTGTTTACAATTCCCCCCAAATGTTACCCCCAAATCGCTTTAGCCCACCTTGTATGCACTCATCTTTAGTGCATTACTGTAACAATTGTTTAAACCCTTAGTTCAATTATCTAGTTGCGTGCATGGTTGTTAAGTCGAGTCATATCCTTTGTATACAGTTTTGGGACGATTGGGACTAATAGGTTAAAGTAGTATTTTATGGAGTAACGGGAAGGAACGATAAATTCAATTTCCCTTTGTCTACGTAATTAAGTTCTTCGGGTCATTTAGTGTTAATGAAATAAAAACTCATGTGTAAGGATGCTCTTATAAATCCCTTTATTTTGATGTTATCATAGAGGATGGTAGAGTAAAAAAGTATGAAAAAAAAGTGAAGTGAAAAAAGGGGTTACCATCCCACATCTATCTTTATGTTTATATTTTTAAATTTATGTATTTTAATTTTGTTTCAAAGTTGTTATCTATTGTTAATGAGTCGAGTCTTGGCTTAGCAACGCTACGTTTTACATGCTTGTAACATAAGATTTTTGACTTGCCACCACTAAATACCCCCTTATCCAACAAAACCCTTTACGTCCCTACCCTAAGCCTAACATTATAACCCTTTGTAAGGACCTATTAGATAGTTATTCCTAGGTGCTTACGCCAAAGCGGTGGAGGTTTGATCTAATCTCAAGCCTATGGTAATATATGTACTATGACAGATAGTGAGTGTTTATCTTCCATTTCCTTACATGTTATATTTCATATAAACCGAGATGAGAGAATCCAAACACCAATTGTGAGGTGCTAGTGTATAATTTTCATGCTTGTTATGACTATTGTGGCGCTTGTACTTGTTGTAAATTATTTTAAACCAATGCTAAATGACCCCTAACTTATAAATTGATTGACGAAAAGCACATTTGCTTGAGGAAAGCATATTCCAACTGTAGGGATATTTGATAAGGATTTAAAACATATGTTTTTAGGTGGTCATTTAAGCCCTAAATCGACACATTTTATATCCATTACTACTTAAAACCGTTCCTCGCCTTTCCAACGAGCAAGCTTTACAACCCACTAGGCAGTGTACCTAATCGTTGCAATGTAGTATGGGTAAGCCCAGGGGGTTGATCGTTCTCTACGGGAATAGAGATTCTAGTAGAGATGTATGACGAGAAGGTGAGGTTAAGGATGATTCTTTTTAGCTTTTTTTTATTTTTTATAAAACAAGTAAAATCTCGGGGTTTAGAAGTGGGGGGTGGTACTTCTACCAATTTTAACTACTAATAATAAAGATTAAAAACTAATTAACTAATGAAAAGAAGAAGATGAGCCATGGATTGATTGGTGTGTTCTTATGATAATTAAAAGTGTGTTTACTTAGATGTTCTTACTCCCTAGTTATCTCTTATTGGTCGGTTGAATTATCAAATCCTCATCATAATTGGTGAGTTTTATTCCGTGTTGGTCATAGGGGTGCCTAATTCTCTAGTTCTATGAATCGTAACTCTCGTATAGACTATCCAGGATCGCCAAGTACTGTAGTATCTCCCACGAATACTTTATTATCCTAAAGCTACAACTCACGAAATAAACACAACGATGGCTCAAGTGCACTCTAAAGCTTTGTGCTGTTTAGGATGTTCAAGCTCGCAACAATTAAAAAAGAAGCCAGTTTTCCTTACTCTAGCGTCTACCAAATAAAACAAGAGATAACCTAACAATAATTAAAAACTAGGTTTCATAGATCTAAGCAAACACAATAGTAATTTAGCTACTCATGATAGATAAGCATACACACACACAAACAATTGAACATAGGATAAACATGGTGATATAATGGATTAACAAACTTATCTTTGAGTGTAAAGAAGGGTTTGGAACCTTAAAATACTGCCCAAGTCAAACTATGAATGAACTAGGGTTTGCTCTCCAAAATACTACTCTCTAAATGCAGAAAAATCGAAGTCTACATATAGATTTACATATGTGATGGCGTCGTCTTTTGATGGTGACGCCATCTGATCGCCGTCATTAGGATTACGTTTGGGCCAAGTCATCGTCGGGACGACGTCAATTGAGAAAAAGTGTGACGCCGTCTGGCTTCAATAGGGACGTCGTCTTGAATTGGGTCTTGGTCGTTTGGTGTAAAATAAAGAGTGACGTCCTCCAGAAATAAGGCGTGACGCCGTCATGTTGTAGAACCAAAATCACGCATGAGTCGTCGCTTGAAACTCTATTAGAAAACCTCGTTAGCGACGGCATCGCCCTTTGAGTTGGGACGCCGTCATGTGCAGAAATCAGCCTTGTTTCTTGACTTTGACGTTTTCTTCATCTTTTCACTCCTTTTCGTCCAAAAGTGCTCGATTCCAATATTTTGCTTCCAAAAGACCTAAAATGTGAAAAAGAATGATTTTAAGTAGTAACGGATATAAAATGTGTCGATTTAGGGCTTAAATGACCCCCTAAAAACCTATGTTTTAAATCCTTATCATGGTGTCATCATTTTCCTGCAAGTAGTTGAATCCACAAAATTCATTTGTGAGTCTCAAAATGGGTTGCACTTCATCCTGTTCACCTTGTGTGAAAATGGCTCTGCATGCTTAAGTATCAACTTCGACTTCCTTAGTTTCGAAATCCATAGCAAGTTGCCCACTATGAGCTTCTAAATTTTTGATTGCGGCATCTTCATTTCGTAAGTTCCTCTCTGTTTCCTCCTTCACTCTATTCATCCATTCCTTAAACTTGTCATTTTTCTTTGAAGAATCCTCAATATGTTTATTGACTATTTCTTTGAGGCTGAGTTTCTTGATTTCGTAAGGAGGCCTGCTTTCGATCCTTGTATAACATCCTGGAGGTCCGGAGTGATACTTAGCTTCGTTACCCCCGTATCCTTGAAATGGTCTATTAGCCTTACCATATTTGACTTTTTCAACTCTCTTAACCTCATATTTCAATGGGCAGTCCTTCGCAAGGTGAGCTCCTCTGCAAGTATCGCATCATACTTCTATATCATGTACATTTCCCTTTAGCTTCTTCATATCCCTACTAAGACTTTCAAGTTTGTTAGTAATAACAGCGATGCCATCCAAACTTCCTCCCATGCTTCTGCTACTGCCTCCATCATGCCACTTTTGTGAGTGGTATGCTATGTCTTGAATAGCCTCAAGGGCTAGAGTAGGAGTCATTCCAGGGATCGGCCCCTGAGAATCAAGCATCTGCCTTGTTGCGATGTTAATACCCTGGTAGAATAAGTTGACCTTCTGTTGATTATTAAGGTCATGAGTTGGACACCTGTAGAGAAGATCCTTATACCTATCTCAAGCTTGGTATAATGTTTTGTCACCTTCTTTTCTGAAATTATGGATCTCCTCTAGTTGTTTTGCCATCTTCGAAGGAGGGCAATAACGTTGTATGAATGATCTCTTAAGGAGATTCCACGTGTTGATGGTTCCAGCGGGCAACCTATCAAGCCATCTTTTAGCGGCTCCAGTGAGTGTCATCAGAAACACTCGGAGCATGATAGCATCGTGAGAAACACCTAGGATGTTGAAAAGACTCACGATGTACAAGACATTTTCCACATGCTCGTAAGCATCTTAGGTCTTGTTTTCGGAAAAGGGATTTGCACCTCCCTCATAAATTGGGTTTTGATCTCGAAATGGACATCTGCTCCAATGGCCTGCCTAACAAGCCTAGACCTTTGCTCTTCTCGAATCATAGCAAGGTACTCTTCAAGAATAAGCGTATCAATATCAACAACTTCCATGATTCCTAAAACTAGAAGAAAAGCGTAAGAAAAACATAATCAAGACATGAAAGGAATCCTAAATAGGCTAGCACCAAAGGTGCTTAGCCGATCATATTCAAGAGTACAAGAGATTCAATGTTTTGCATGGTAATGAAAGACATGGAATCGTAAATGTAAAAGAAATATGAATCGCCAAAACTTATTGATGTTGTGGTGTGATTTCTCCTTTGAAAAATGCTATTTATGCTGTTGAGATCGTCATTGTGAAACCCTACTTTGTCCTCTGATGAGTTGTGGTGAGAAAGATGTGTCAAATGCATAAAATAGGGTTGGTATTTATAGGCCCGACACAGCTACGACCGTAACCTTGAGTTGCGGTTACGCCATAACTAGTGTAATCTTAAATGATCTTATCCATAAACAAATATTTATGGCTTAACTTATATGGCTAGTTACACCATAATCTTCTTAGGGTTTCACTTACGTTGTAATCTTCATGCTTGGTTACGTCGTAATCTCGTCAATAACTTGAGTCCCCTTTAGTTCACTTATTACGTCGTAACCTCATACATTGGTTACGGCGTAACCTTCATCGTCATGAAATTCTTCTAAGTCTCTAGAATATTATGGCGTAACCTCTTGTGATAGTTACGCTGTAATCCTTGATTAGCGTTGACTTGGTCTTCATGTTTGAATTCATAGTTACGGCGTAGATGGAGAGTGGAATTACGCTGTAACCTCTTCACAGTCAGCATACTAAAATGTGTATCTTTGTAAGTCCTTTTCCAATTCCACATCTCTTTTGTTCCTATGCTCATTTACAACCTGGAAACGAAATATAATGAAATCAATGCATATATTAATATAAAACGATACAAATAATGAGCATATTAGGAGCAAATTGACAGTAAATTATCAGGATTATTTGATGTCATCATTATGATGGGAGAATTAAAAAAATTTCTCAGTCTACAAATCAAACAATTAGAAGAGGATATCTTCTTCAACCAATCTAAATATATCAAGAAAATGTGAAAGAAATTTGGCTTAGAAGATTCCAAGCCTATTAAAACACCAATGGTCTCTGATACTAAACTCACCAAGGATGAAGACGGTGAATCCGTAGACAACACTAAGTATTGTAGCATGATCGGTAGTCTACTCTATCTAACAGCGAGTCGGCCGGACACCATGTTCAATGTTCGCCTATGATCTCATTTTCAAGAAGATCCAAAATCTTCTCACCTTGAAGCAGTTAAAGAATTTTTAGATATATAAAAGTTACTACACAACTAGGATTATGGTATTACAAAGGGACAGAAGTACAAACTATTGTATATGCGGATTCTGACCATGCAGGTCTACGTCGATCGCAAAATTACAAGCGGTGTTTGTACTTTTATGGGATGTTATTTAACATCTTGGTTCTCCAAGAAATAAACCGCACTGGCTATCTCCACTATAGAAGCAGAGTACGTAGGCAAAGCATGCCAACAAGCACTATGGATGAAACAAGCTTCAGCTGACTACGACATCAGACTTAGATACATTTCCATCCTTTGCGACAACGAAGGCACCATCGACTTCATAAAGAATCAAGTATTATATTCTCGCACCAAGCATATAGAAATTCGCCATTACTTCCTCAGATATAATGTTCAAAAAGGGAACATTTCAATTGAGAAGGTTTCTTCTGAAGACAACATTGCTCACATCCTTACTAAACCACTTAAATGTGAACCCTTCAACATACTTAGATTAGGACTCGGTCTTATGGAACAATCCTCGTAATGTTTTGACTTCTCTTTTTACCAGGTATGTTTTCTCTACTTTTCTTCTGAGTATAGGAATTATATATCGCATAAAACATAAACTTAAAACTCATTGCGGATTTTAAAACTATATATCTATTAATATTTTTCTTAGTTAGGAATTGTATATTTATTTAAATAAAACAATTTGTCAAAACTTACACCCCATCTTGTTTTATCAAACATTCTCACAACTAGGACACTCACATTTTTCCATGCATCGTTAATACAAAGTAAAAACTATTTTTTCATGCATCATCTCATATGTCTCTTGAATGCTAAAAGGAATACATAACTAATATGTATTTTCGGGTACATTCAGACGTAGTAACATCAAATTAAAGAGTGTTTGGGTTATCTCACATATATAAATGATGAGTGTGTAAATACTCATCATTTTTGGGTCAAATCTGAACTGCAAAACATTTAAAAATGCTCAGAAATGCATCAAAATACTAAAAATATCTCAAAATTGTATTTTATATGTTTCAGATGCAAAATGTTTAAAATCAGATGAAAAATGAGCTAAGTTTGCATAATTAGCAGTTTCAGTCCCCAAGTTTCAAAAGTTGTCAGAAATAGTCCCTGAGCACTTATTTTAAAAGAAAAGTCACCAAAGGTCCTTTTTAAATCATAAGTTGTCATAATTAGTCCTTTGGTGAAAAATTTCATAAGTTTTGAGAAATTACAAGTTTAGTCCTTTGAGTTTCAAAAATGACAGATTTTGTCCTTGGAATATTAGAGATTTGCAAGTTTGGCCCTTGATCTATTGGAGAATGACAAAACTAGCCCTTGGGTTACATTTTTAGAATTGCATGATTGGTCCCTTAAAATCGATTTGTCACTTTTGGTCCTTTAAATGCTAAATGATACCAATCCTAGTCCAAAACCATTGACCACTTAAATACCCAAGCCCAAAATACCCACAACCCGGTCCAAGTACACCTTTTACCCGTTTACCCATCCAAACCCGTTATCCTAACCCACGTTTAAAAAAAAATAAAACCCGCCCCTCGTTTTCCTTCACCTTCACCCACTCTCTGCAACCACCTCCCATCACCTCACCTCCAGCTCAACTCCCACACCTTATCACTCCACCTCAACACCAAAAAACAAAATGCATTTATTGCTTCTTCTTCTTTGCACTCAATCCCTCCCCACTAGCTAAAAACGTTTTCCCGCCAAAACTCATCAACGGCTAAAAAAGGCTCAAGTGATCCAATGGCTGTGATAACAAGTGGGATTTGCTCAGAAACCAAGTGGGAGCAATTTTGGTGTATAAAAAGAAGAAAGAGAAGGAGAGACAGGAGTAGTTCTTAGTTTTAAATTCCTTGTATGTCGTTTTTACTTAAATTGTCTTAATTAGTTTCTAAATCTGTAACTTTAAGCTTTCTTGTATTGAACCTAAGTTGTTAAATCATTGTACTTCACTTTCAAGTATCAATTCAAAGTTTGATTCAAGTTTCATATTTTTGAGTTTCCTGTCATAAAATCAGTTCACATGTTCTTGAATTCAAGCTTAAATTAGCTCATTTATAATTAAAATAAGCTTATCTAAGCTACCGATAGCTTCGGTAAGCTCAAAACTCTAGTTCAAACAGACTTGGTACCTGGTCAACAAAAGTCAACCTGTGAGGAAAATTTGGTTAAGCATTTGTGGAAATGGAATTTGGTTGATGCAGTGTTGGATTTGGGTTGGGAATTGGTTTTAATCAGTGGTTCTTTTGTATGATTACAAGCCATAGTGGCAGGACACTTGTAAGTGACTTGAATATGCTCTTGAATTCCCTTTACATTACTGTCTCATTGCATAAGTAGTTTAGCTCTCATTTGTTTGATATAATCATCATTATTGCATTTATAGGCTCTCATTTAGTTGTTAGATCATAGATTAAACCTGTTATAGATTAACACTCGGTATTTTATTAAGTAGTTTGTATGTCAATTTTCTTAAGTACTGTTTGGTTGGAAGCTTTTATCTGTGTTTGAGGTTTGTTCATTGGCTAAAATCTGTTGTTTGAGGTTTATATAGGATAGATGAACTCATGTCGATGATCCGATTCCATCTGTACTCTCAAGGTCAAAATTTGCAAAAAATCGCTCTAGATACAGATTTTGTGTGAATCAGTATTACAAATCCTCCATAAAGGTTAGATAGTGGTTATAATAGCTTGCATTAGGTTCATTTTGTTATAAAACATCAATTTCATTCAGTTGTTAAAGATCAAAACTCACAAAAGTCAAATATCATTTCTGTGTTCAAAGTCAAAAACCATAAAAACCAGTTTCACCCAAACTTTGTAGATTTATCATTTGTTAATCCTTGGTTAAGAGATTTTGGTATTTTGGATTTAACAACTTGAACTGGTCTAGTGTTGAAATATGATTTTTGTAGATTTTTAGTAATTTTGTAAAAGCTTCAAATTAGCTTGTCAATTGGGTCAGTGTTCATGACTCGATGATAACCGAAGTCTCTGACAGTTCTTGCAGAGCTTGTCAAAAGCTCATTTGAGCTTATCTCAGGCTCATTTTTGATTTTTAAGTAGCTAGCCAGGTCTACTTTAGGATCCAACTTCTAGTTTTCGATTCTTATTAATAAGCATTGCATGAGCTTGAAGTAAGCACCCCAAAACTGATTTTTACTTGTTTGATTTTTGACTCATAAGCTTATAGCTGGTTAGCTTGAGGTTCGGAGTAGCTGGAACAAGTTGTTTTCACTTATTTATAGCTTAATCTAGCTTCTGCTTTCATTTGGTGGTCTTTTGTGTTCATTTGCTTAATTCAAGTGCTTATTTATAAGCACTTTTCACTGCAGCTTCATAATCCTTCACATAAGCTATTGTTTTTATATTTTTCATAGATTTAGAATATTATTTTAGACTTTTCCTGAATTTTTCATAATTTTTCAGTACTGTTTGTTATTTTTCCTCATTTAAAACAGTTTTTAGGACTTTTTAAATAGCTTTTAATACAATTAAATCAGAAAAGCTTCAAAAAAATAAGTTTTCAATTTTCATAGGTTAAGAGAAATATAAAAAGCAAAAAAATAATTTTTCCAGATTTTTCCTAGTTAAATTTGTAATTTTTAGCAATTTAATTAGTTCTAAATAGTTTTTAATTCATAGAAAATAGAAAAATAATCAGAAAAATACAAAATTAGTTTTGAAAATTCTCTTTAGTTATTTTAGATTTTTCCAAGTCATAATTTTACTTTTCTAGGTATTATTTCATATTTTCTTATATTTTAGGGTATTATTAAATAGGTAAAAATAGTTTTTAATTAATAATAATTAAATAAATAGTCATAAAAATAATTTTCCTTTTCTCAAAATTTTCTCTTATCATTAGGTTTATAAAAATTTCATTTTATATTTTAGGATTAATTGCTTCAATTTCACATTTTCTTTTGTACGTTACGTAGTTTTAATTTAAATTTATAAAAGAAAAATCAAAAACATCATTTTAAAAAAATAGTGATAGCGTTTATTTAATATAATTTATCATTTTAATTTTATTTAATTTGCATTTAAGCCCCTGTAATTTACAAACTTTCTCTTTAGGTATAATTATTCCAAATTCACAAACCTTTTCCCGTTCATTATCACCCGATCACTCTACGTTTGATTATTCAACAAGACTCGTTGGGACTTAACGACCTGGGGAAACACTATACTCTCCAGATCTTAATTGCATTGTTTCTGAGCTGTTTGAAGTTTATTACGGTTGCCCATTCACAAGTGGTTAGCTTGTGTGATAAAACTTGACGGTTCGGAAGCGATCAAATTTTCGCGGAGCTGTGCTAATAATCTTACGTTCAGCAGATTAGTGATTTGAATATTCACTCCTTGTTTATACCATCTATATCTATATATATTTTCTTATAAAAAATCCAAAAACCCAAAACATCTTAAAACGTATAAAACACAAAAAATATTTTTCTTTTGTTTCTATATATATATATAAGATAAAAATACAAAAGATTTGTCGTTTTCTTTGTTTAATAATAACAACATAAAAAATTACCACCGCAAACCAAGGCAGTGTACTACCTAACGGGGGTACGACCATAATAAGTTCCCGAACCAAAGATTAAAACTTGCCTTTGTGTCCTTGTGAGTGGTGTACCTTTTTCAAAGGAACCATTCATCTTGTGATTATTGGTTTAAGTTCACTGTCGTTTTGCCTCGATATTGTTTTAATTGGATTTGTTGTTATATCTACTTTTCAAAACCATAAAACTCAAAAAGATTCTTCTTTCCCCATTTTTCATAATTCCCTTCCTTAACTCTGAGATTCCTTAGAGTTAACTCTAGTGTATGCGCACTCTCTCTTCTAGGTCTGTGAGCCCATTTCGTGAGCTTGTCAAGATTCCAAGAAGGCGTGTCCGAGACGCTTCGCCCCATCATCGGATCGAGATCCGGATGCTCGCACTACTTCGTTATCATGGCGAAGAACGTCTTATGTGCGAGCTTCTCCGTGCACCCATCGATGGGTATGGAGATGCTATTGTTATCCCAACCATTGTGGCTGAAAATTTTGAACTCAAAACCGTTATGAATCTTGTAACCTCAAGTCAATTCTATGGTTTTGAGAAGGATGATCCTCATGCTCATATTCGATGGTTTAACAAGATTGCATCTACCATCAAATACAAGAATGTCCCTACAGATGATGTCAAGCTTCTTGTTCCCATTTTCCCTTGAGGGACAAGCCCGGATTTGGCTTGAAAAACAACCCCCTCAATCAATCGAAACATGGGAAGACCTGGTAAAGAAATTTGTGAACGAGTTTTATCCACCTTCTAAAACCACAAGTCTTAAAAACGAAATCATCAAATTCACACAAAAGTTTGATGAATCCTTCAATGAATCGTGGGATCGTTTTAAGGAGTTGCTCCGCAAATGTCCTCACCACGGTTTCTCCGAGTTGATGCAACTCGATACTTTCTATAATGGAGTGTGACAATCCGTATTTTCAGGTCATTTCTCGACACAATTCATGTCTCATTATTTCAACATTTTTAGTAAACTTGGTTTACTTGTTTCAAATTCGCGTAACCTTGAAGGTTTAGCGGCGAATTCATGATCATGACATCACGTACATTTCATATGGACTATGATTAGTCTACATTTCATTGACATCATTTGCATCATAATAATTCATTCATGACATTTCATTTCACCTTCAACGCGTAATTTTTTTTATATTTAATAATCTTTATCGCGTGAGTTATTATTTTAAATATTTAATCCGTTACTTTCAAAAATGATCCCGATGTATTTTTAAACTTACATTTAGTTTATAAAAACTATATTTTTAGTTTTCCTAGTGTTTCAAATTTATTTGGTATATTAATCGTTAAAGTTTAATTATTACGTCGCTTTTCTTAAAAATTATACGGTAATTATTTTATCACTCAATTTTCACAAGGAATAGATTTTTACAATTTTTATTATCTCAATACATTCTATTTTGACTTAATAAAAACTTACTTGCACCAAAATTTCCATTTATCCTACAAGTTACAAATTTCTACAAATCTCTTACACTTTTCTTTACAAGTTTATACATTTTAGAAAAAAAAAAAATAATAATAATATCCACATTCCCCCCCCCTTGGCCGACCAAGGGGGAAGGGGTGCATTTATTTGTGGTATGGATCTTGATTGTTAACTTTTACACTTATACTTAAAGTCATACTTGAATTATTTAGCTCATTCTTACTCAATTATTTCAAAGTTATAAAAGATTTTCTCTCCTCTCTTTTGCTTCTTCAAGAACCGGTTCTCATCAAGCTCACCAAGGGATCAAAAAAAATTTTTATCTAGCACAAGTGTATAATCAATCTAGTATATACTCTATATAAGGTTTTGAAATAAAAACCAAGGGTATTTAAGTTTAATCCTTGTTACTTTCACCTCATCATTTTCACTAGTAAGTATATTTCTTTCATTTTCATGTTTCCTTTTTCATTTCATATGTTTCTTTTCATTTTTGGAGATATTATGCATGATATGTGATTTATACCATTTATTACATGATTTTAGAAGTTATATATATATTTGGTCATCCTATAATTATCCCCTTGGTATTGGTTGGTCTTGATGGTGATTAGGAACCCATGACACCCTAAGAAGGTGTATGGTAGGATTAGATTAGTTTTGGAGTTGATTTGAAGGGATTAGAATAGGTTTTGTCCGAGAAAAACTATTTTCGATAACTATATATTTATGTTCTGTCCTTAATTCGAATTTCTGGAAAAACCTACTGTTGGTACGAAACTTTGGCCTTGATTTTTAGAAAATATACTTTAAAACGAATCCGTGGCTGCTTGAACGGATGAAAACGGACTTATAACGAAGTTATGGTGAATTTTTAAAGTTTGACGACAAAATAAAATGTTTTCTGAAATTTCAGCATGCAGTTTTTAGTTTGTTCGGGTCAAAAACGAGCCTTAAGCTTCACAAATTATTTCGACTTCTCAAAAATATATTAGTTTATTTCAATACGAAGCTAAGGACATATTATACGTAGAAAACGGATTTGAAACGACAAAGATATGCACTTTTTCATAAACTTGCCGTAACTAATTTTCTGCACACAATTAGCCAAAAACCACCATCTTTAACCCTTATTATCTTTATGTTCGAGACCTTTTGGACGAAAACTCCTGAACTGAAACTTTTAGATATCGATACAAACTTTCCAAAACAGTCGAGTTCGTTCTCTAACGATCGACGTACACTGTTTTACGACTAGTTTTCCAAAGCCATTTTTGGTAATTTCACAAAAATTCCGACGACATTGTTTTGCGACGAAAAGTGGTAATTTCTTTAAAAATCATTATAAAACCATTGTAGGATGACATTTTGACGTAAAAACATGTAAAGTCATTTTTGAAGGGTCAAGACGTCAAAAGAGTATTTTTCGACGTCGAGTAATATTTTCAAAACTCGTAAATGGTATAAATAACATATCAAGTGCATGCATAACATTACATTGCAACTCATGACATATCATATCATTGATAATAGGTCCCGGTTAACGCATCACATTAAACCTCGGTGTACTCACTTTTGCCATTATTCCAGTTTATCCAAGTGAGTTTTCATAGCCCCGTTTTACATGCTTTCGATTATTTTCAAACCCACGGGGAGAATACATTGCACTACATTTTTTTGTACGATACCAAGTATGTTAAATTCATTACATTGCTTAAGTTACCGCATTTGCCAATTTGAAAGTCCCCATTACTTGAACATGAACCGTTAATCTTTGGAGCGAGGATGAGTGGATAGATCTATCGAGGGTGACGCCTCCATCCGGGTTGGTGAATCCCAACCAGGTAAACGGATGCATTTCATTTGATCACATTACGGAGTTGTCCGGCAAACACTCTGCAGGGGCATACATGATTGAACAGTCTAGTTTCGGGGTCATGGGCTTAGAGCAATTGTAACATTATTTTACGTGACTTGATGGTCATGCATGATAGATACTTGTGTAGTCGTATAAAACATTTACATAAACCTATGATTTCTCACCAACATTATTGTTGACCGTTTTTAGCAATGTATTTTCAGGTAACTGAGGCATTCATCATGACATGGTTTAGGGACCTACATTTTGAGTCGCGGCGTCGACTTACATTATGTACATTATGGCACTTTATTTCAAAACATCGTTTGGATTTGTAACATATTTGTATTTCCGCAAACTTGATAACCTTTTGGGACCGATGTTGTACTCTGAATGTTTTTTTATGATATATCCAACGATGTGTTTTTAAACGGCACTTTAGGTCGTTCAATATAACTGTGATTGTGGTGCTATGACAGTCAATCCCCAGAATTCCATTCATTTGCAAAAAGGTAAATTGGGGGTGTGACAGATTGGTACGAGCTACGTTATAGAGAACTAGGTTGCATCATTGACCCTAGACTATAGCTACATTATCATAGCATCTCATCATTTCATCATAGTACATATTCACTTTTCATGCGGATTCACTTACACTTTATTCGAGGTTATTTACTTTTATTTCACATCGGTTGTCACAGACATGTCTTCCGATTCACATCCCATCACCATATCATCGGACTCTAGCTCGGATGATGTTCAGCTAACCCCATCATGGATGATGTTGCATCACATTCCACTGAGATCGTGTCTTCCATTGGATCTACTCCAGCCTTCCCACCGATCATGACCGACACTGAGACCGAACCCTTCGAGGAGGGCGAGGTTGCACCCACTCCTCATGTTAGCCCAGTTCACGACCCGTCACATCCACCAGCACCACTACTAGCACCATCACCACCATCATCACCATCTTCATCATATTTTCTTAGAGATCCTTTGCCTACGACAGACTTGCCGCCCAAAACGCGTGCTCGTTTTGATATCCCTACACCAAGATCGACCGAGCCCGAGCCACCCGTTAGGTTCGAGTTAGGAGAGAGTTCTAAGGCGCTGCTCGACAAACCTTCTACCGATGCTAGGAGCCCGTATTGATAGTCGGCAGATCCGATAGATAGGTTGTCGCGCAGTTGGAGGAACTGTCGGTGGATAGGATTGAGCCCATTGCGGAGGAGGTCGAGGGCCTAGTGTTAGGCATGGTTTCTATTGATTTGTCACATCAGAGTATTCAGAATAGGCGTTAGAGGACGGGAGAGTATTGCTTCTTTGCAGGAGTTGATGAGTTGAGGAGTTTGGTGGATAGTTTGTCGACTCAGGTTCGCGATCTTCAGGATAGTGCCGGCGGAGCACCATGAGGTGCCTTATGTAGACTTTGTCATTGTATAGTTTTGACCATTATTATCCTAGTCACAAGGTGTGTGACGTAGTTTAAAGAACTTGTTGTATTTTGGTTGTTGTACAAACAAATGTATCAAGTATTGACTCTACTATGTAGGAATGGTTATTATTATCTATGATATCGGTCCATGTAGGCGAAATTTTCATGTATATTATCCACGTGTGTTGTGATTATATTTGTGATATTTCGTTATTGTTCCGTTGTGATTCCATTTATCTTTATGCATGTTGTGGTTGTGGATATATTTGTATGATGGTTGTTTCTACTTACGAGTTCTCATGATTGTTTCATCTTGTGATTTTGAAGAGTTATGGCGCCTAAGAAAGCTACACCGGAAATGACCCAAGCAGAAATTCAAAAGTTGGTGAATGATAGCATTGCTAATGCTCTAAGAGTCAAAAGGGAAACAGTGGGCTAGCCGCTAGGCTAGCTATCGCTCTGGTAATGCCGGAGGATCTGGGGTTAAGAAATGTTCGTACAAGGATTTCAAGAGTGGTGAACCCACTAAGTTTAGAGGTACTGAGGGTGCCACAGCCATGGTTCGATGGTTTGAGAAGTTGGAATCGGTGTTTTTGCTGTGTAACTGTCCGGATGACAGTAAGGTTAAATTTGCTACGAGCACTTTACTCGATGGAGCGTTGTCATGGTGGAATTCATATGCTCAACCGATTGGGATGGAGAATGCTTTCAAGCTTACTTGGGAGCAATTTAAGGGCTTGGTGACTAAGAAGTTTTGTCCTCGAACGGAAATCAAAAAGTTGGAGACGGAGTTCTATGAATTGGTAACTATTGGGTATGATATTGAAACTTACATTCGGAGATTTCAGGAATTAGCCGCGTTATGCCCGTCAATGGTATCGGATAATGAAAAGTTGCTAGAGGCTTTTATTGGAGGACTTCCCGAGGTTATTCAAGGAGATGTGACTTCGTTTGATCCACAAACAATTGAGGAAGCTATTCGAGTGACTCAGAAGTTGATGGCACAAGTGGTGAAGCGAGGTAAGTACACCACCACCAACCGAAACAACAACAACCCCAACAACCGTTTCAACAATAACCGAGGCAACTACAACAACAATAGCAACAACAACAAGCGCAAGTGGGACAACACCAGGGGTAGGAATGCTACTCAACAACCACCCAAAAGGCAAGAGGTTGCTAAGGCTTATGTTGCGGGTCCGAAGGAAGGAAAAGGATATACGGGGGTTTTGCCGAAGTGTAATAAGTGTTTTAGTCATCACAATCCGGGTCGATGTCCCGATCCGTGTGAAAATTGCAAGAAAGTTGGTCACCGTACTAGGGATTGCAAGTGGCCACAAGTTACATGTTTTGGTTGCGGGGAAACTGGACACTACAAGAAGGATTGTAAGAAGGGAAAGAATCAAGCAAATCCGAATCAAGGAGGTATGGCTCACGGAAGGGTTTACGTCATTGGAGGCGGAGAAGATAGGGAGGACCCGAATGTCATAACGGGTACGTTTCTTCTCAATAATCGTTATGCTTCAGTTTTATTTGATTCGGGTGCCGATAAAAGTTTTGTGTCCACTGCATTTGCACCTTTGCTCAACATTAAACCAAGTACATTAGACATATCATACAACGTCGAATTAGCTAATGGTAGCCTAGTTAACACAAACACCATTGTCCGTGGTTGCACATTCAATTTTCTTAATCACCCCTTCAACATAGACCTCATGCCCGTAGATTTGGGTAGTTTCGACGTCGTCATCGGCATGGACTGGTTATCTAAGCATCGTGCAAAGATCATTTGTGATGAGAAAGTTGTTCATCTTCCCTACAACGGCGAAACTTTGATTATTCGTGGGGAACGAAGTGGAACTAGAATTAGTATCATATCGAGTATCAAAACGGAGAAGTACATTAAGAAAGGTTGTCTTGCTTTCTTAGCTCATGTAACCGAGAAAAAGTCGGAGGAGAAGCGACTTGAAGATGTTCCTATTGTCCGTGAATTTTCTGAAGTATTTCCCGAGGATTTACCGGGACTTCCACCGGCACGACAAGTAGAATTTCATATTGACTTAGTGCCCGGAGCTGCACCGATTGCGCGAGCACCGTACCGTCTAGCACCATCCGAAATGCAAGAATTGTCTAGTCAATTACAAGAGCTTCTAGACAAAGGATTCATTAGGCCGAGTTCCTCGCCTTGGGAAGCACCGGTCTTGTTTGTGAAGAAGAAGGATGGATCCTTCCGAATGTGCATAGATTATAGAGAGTTGAACAAGTTAACGGTGAAGAATCGTTACCCACTCCCCAGAATTGATGACTTGTTCGATCAGTTGCAAGGTTCTAGTATCTATTCCAAGATTGATCTCCGGTCGGGTTATCATCAACTTCGAGTTCGGGAAGAGGATATTCCGAAAACAGCGTTTAGCACACGTTACGGTCATTACGAGTTTCAAGTGATGCCGTTTGGATTGACTAATGCACCGGCGGTATTCATGGATCTCATGAATAGAGTTTGTAAGCCGTATTTGGACAAGTTTGTTATTGTGTTCATCGACGACATATTGATCTACTCCAAGAGCAAAGAAGAGCACGAAGAGCATTTAAGGATGATTTTAAGGCTACTCAAGAATGAGAAGTTGTATGCCAAGTTTTCGAAGTGTGATTTTTGGAACCACAAAGTGCAATTTCTTGGTCATGTCATTGATAGTCATGGACTACAAGTTGATCCCGCAAAGATTGAAGCCGTAAAAGATTGGGCTACTCCAACGAATCCTACAGAAATTCGACAATTTCTAGGACTAGCAGGATATTACCGAAGGTTCATCGAAGGTTTTTCGAAGATAGCGAGACCTTTGACCAAGTTGACACAGAAAAACAAGAAGTACGAGTGGGGAAAGAAACAAGAAGTTGCTTTTCAGTTGTTGAAACAAAAGCTTTGCAGTGCGCCAATTTTGGCACTACCCGAAGGCATTGAGAACTTTGTTGTATATTGCGACGCTTCGCATAAAGGACTTGGGGCTGTTTTAATGCAAAACGAGAAGGTGATAGCGTATGCTTCTCGACAACTTAAGGTTCATGAGAAGAACTACACAACTCATGATCTCGAGTTAGGAGCCGTAGTTTTTGCACTCAAGATTTGGAGACACTACCTCTACGGTACAAAGTGCACAGTGTTTACCGACCACAAGAGTTTGCAATATATTCTTGATCCAAAGGAGCTTAATATGAGGCAACGTCGTTGGTTGGAGTTACTCAGCGACTATGATTGTGAAATCAAGTATCACCCTGGAAAAGCCAATGTTGTGGCTGATGCTCTTAGTCGGAAAGAGAGGCCTAAACCTTTAAGAGTTCGATCATTGGGAATGACGATTAATTCTCCTTTACCATCGAAAATCCACGAAGCACAGTCGAAGCACTTAAGGAGGAAAATCGACCAAGTGAAAAGCTTTATGGTATGCCCGAAAGCGCAAATGGTTTTGTAAAGAGAGCAGATGGAGTCTTATGTTTCAAAGATAGAATGTGGGTTCCATTGTATGGCGGAATACGAGAATTGATTATGCATGAGTCGCATAAGTCGAAGTATTCTATTCATCCAGGATCGGATAAGATGTATCAAGATCTTAAGAAGCTTTATTGGTGGCCGAACATGAAAGCGGAGATTGCCACGTACGTTAGCAAATGCCTTACCTGCTCTAAGGTAAAAGTCGAATATCAGAAGCCTTCAGGCTTACTCCAACAACCGGAAATTCCTCAATGGAAATGGGAACGCATTACAATGGACTTTGTTACGAAACTTCCTAAGACATCGGGAGGTTACGACGCTATTTGGGTAATTGTTGATCGTCTTACCAAGTCAGCCCATTTCATACCGATTAGAGAGACTTATTCCATGGAGCAACTCACTAGACTTTATGTCAAGGAAATAGTCTCGAGGCACGGAGCACCAATTTCTATCATTTCCGGCAGAGATAGTCGATTCACTTCAAACTTTTGGAATTCATTGCAAGATTCATTCGAACCGGTTAGAGATGAGCACAGCATATCACCCACAAACCGACGGTCAAAGTGAAAGGACCATTCAGACATTAGAAGACATGCAGAGCATGTGTTATTGATTTTGGAAATGGTTGGGCTAACCATTTGCCATTGATTGAATTCTCGTACAACAATAGTTATCACACCAGTATCAAGATGGCACCATTTGAGGCACTCTATGGTCGTAAGTGCCGATCACCTGTTTGTTGGGCCGAGGGAGGAGACGCACAACTTATCGGTCCGAAATGGTACGGAAACCACGGAAAAGATTGTTCAAATTCGTGATAGACTCGAAGCGCCAGAGTCGACAGAAAAGTTATGCGGATGTTAGACGCAAGGATTTGAAATTTCAAGTGGGAGACAAAGTTATGTTGAAAGTATCGCCTTGGAAGGGCGTGGTACGATTTGGAAAGCGTGGGAAATTGAACCCAAGATACATTGGACCATTCAAGATTTTGAGCAGAGTTGGTCCGGTAGCTTCTCGACTTGATCTTCCGTCGAACTCGGTCATGTGCACCACACGTTTCACGTTTCAAACTTGAAGAAGTGTCTTTCGGACGAATCGCTCGTTATTCCATTGGACGAAGTTCAGCTTGACGACAAACTCAACTTTGTGGAGGAACTCTGTAGAAATCATGGACCGCGAGGTCAAGCAGTTGAAACAGAGTCGTATTCCTATTGTGAAAGTTCGTTGGAATTCTCGACGAGGTCCTGAGTTTACTTGGGAACGGGAAGACCAGATGCGACGCAAGTATCCTCATCTTTTTACCGACACCGTTAGACCTAACAACGATTGAATTCAGGGACTGAATTCCTTTTTGGATGGGCGAATGTGACAATCCGTACTTTCAGGTCATTTCTCGACACAATTCATGTCTCATTATTTCAACATTTTTAGTAAACTTGGTTTACTTGTTTCAAATTCGCGTAACCTTGAAGGTTTAGCGGCGAATTCATGATCATGACATCACGTACATTTCATATGGACTATGATTAGTCTACATTTCATTGACATCATTTGCATCATAATAATTCATTCATGACATTTCATTTCACCTTCAACGCGTAATTTTTTTTATATTTAATAATCGTTATCGCGTGGGTTATTATTTTAAATATTTAATCCGTTACTTTCAAAAATGATCCCGATGTATTTTTAAACTTACATTTAGTTTATAAAAACTATATTTTTAGTTTTCCTAGTGTTTCAAATTTATTTGGTATATTAATCGTTAAAGTTTAATTATTACGTTGTTTTTCTTAAAATTATACGTAATTATTTTATCACTCAATTTTCACAAGGAATAGATTTTTACAATTTTTATTATCTCAATACATTCTATTTTGACTTAATAAAAACTTACTTGCACCAAAATTTCCATTTATCCTACAAGTTACAAATTTCTACAAATCTCTTACACTTTTCTTTACAAGTTTATACATTTTAGAAAAAAAAAAAATAATAATAATATCCACATTCCCCTTGGCGACCAAGGGGGAAGGGGTGCATTTATTTGTGGTATGGATCTTGATTGTTAACTTTTACACTTATACTTAAAGTCATACTTGAATTATTTAGCTCATTCTTACTCAATTATTTCAAAGTTATAAAAGATTTTCTCTCCTCTCTTTTGCTTCTTCAAGAACCGGTTCTCATCAAGCTCACCAAGGGATCAAAAATTTTTATCTAGCACAAGTGTATAATCAATCTAGTATATACTCTATATAAGGTTTTGAAATAAAAACCAAGGGTATTTAAGTTTAATCCTTGTTACTTTCACCTCATCATTTTCACTAGTAAGTATATTTCTTTCATTTTCATGTTTCCTTTTTCATTTCATATGTTTCTTTTCATTTTTTTGGAGATATTATGCATGATATGTGATTTATACCATTTATTACATGATTTTAGAAGTTATGTATATATTTGTGGTCATCCTATAATTATCCCCTTGGTATTGGTTGGTCTTGATGGTGATTAGGAACCCATGACACCCTAAGAAGGTGTATGGTAGGATTAGATTAGTTTTGGAGTTGATTTGAAGGGATTAGAATAGGTTTTGTCCGAGAAAAACTATTTTCGATAACTATATATTTATGTTCTGTCCTTAATTCGAATTTCTGGAAAAACCTACTGTTGGTACGAAACTTTGGCCTTGATTTTTAGAAAATATACTTTAAAACGAATCCGTGGCCGCTTGAACGGATAAAAACGGACTTATAACGAAGCCGTGGTGAATTTTTAAAGTTTGACGACAAAATAAAATGTTTTCTGAAATTTCAGCATGCAGTTTTTAGTTTGTTCGGGTCAAAAACGAGCCTTAAGCTTCACAAATTATTTCGACTTCTCAAAAATATATTAGTTTATTTCAATACGAAGCTAAGGACATATTATACGTAGAAAACGGATTTGAAACGACAAAGATATGCACTTTTTCATAAACTTGCCGTAACTAATTTTCTGCACACAATTAGCCAAAAACCACCATCTTTAACCCTTATTATCTTTATGTTCGAGACCTTTTGGACGAAAACTCCTGAACTGAAACTTTTAGATATCGATACAAACTTTCCAAAACAGTCGAGTTCGTTCTCTAACGATCGACGTACACTGTTTTACGACTAGTTTTCCAAAGCTATTTTTGGTAATTTCACAAAAATTCCGACGACATTGTTTTGCGACGAAAAGTGGTAATTTCTTAAAAATCATTATAAAACCATTGTAGGATGACATTTTGACGTAAAAACATGTAAAGTCATTTTTGAAGGGTCAAGACGTCAAAAGAGTATTTTTCGACGTCGAGTAATATTTTCAAAACTCGTAAATGGTATAAATAACATATCAAGTGCATGCATAACATTACATTGCAACTCATGACATATCATATCATTGATAATAGGTCCCGGTTAACGCATCACATTAAACCTCGGTGTACTCACTTTTGCCATTATTCCAGTTTATCCAAGTGAGTTTTCATAGCCCCGTTTTACATGCTTTCGATTATTTTCAAACCCACGGGGGAGAATACATTGCACTACATTTTTTGTACGATACCAAGTATGTTAAATTCATTACATTGCTTAAGTTACCGCATTTGCCAATTTGAAAGTCCCCATTACTTGAACATGAACCGTTAATCTTTGGAGCGAGGATGAGTGGATAGATCTATCGAGGGTGACGCCTCCATCCGGGTTGGTGAATCCCAACCAGGTAAACGGATGCATTTCATTTGATTTCATTACGGAGTTGTCGGCAAACACTGCAGGGGCATACATGATTGAACAGTCTAGTTTCGGGGTCATGGGCTTAGAGCAATTGTAACATTATTTTTACGTGACTTGATGGTCATGCATGATAGATACTTGTGTAGTCGTATAAAACATTTACATAAACCTATGATTTCTCACCAACATTATTGTTGACCGTTTTTAGCAATGTATTTTCATGTAACTGAGGCATTCATCATGACATGGTTTAGGGACCTACATTTTGAGTCGCCGCGTCGACTTACATTATGTACATTATGGCACTTTATTTCAAAACATCGTTTGGATTTGTAACATATTTATATTTCCGCAAACTTGATAACCTTTTGGGACCGATGTTGTACTCTGAATGTTTTTATTATTATATCCAACGATGTGTTTTTAAAACGGCACTTTAGGTCGTTCAATATAACTGTGATGTGGTGCTATGACAGTCAATCCCCCAGGAATTCCATTCCGCTGCAAAACAGGTAAATTGGGGGTGTGACATGGAGTGAGTCAATCTGATCAAGATTCTCTCAATTCCTCCGCTGGAGGAAATTTCTTGAGCAAAACTGTAAAAGAAGCTTTAACGATAATTGAAAACAAGTCTAAAGTCCGCACTGCACGAAGCAAACCGGTTGTTTCCCAAGTCCGTGTTGGTCCTTCTTCTTCATCACCCGTGAGTCAATCTAGCACCGATGCTAAGATTGACAAACTCACTGAAGCAATTCAAGCTTTGGTTCTCTCCAACCAAAAGAAAGTTTCTTTTCCACAAACTTCACCTCCTTCTGAAGTTAAGAAAATGGAAGTCTGTGTTACTTGCGGTGGCCCCCATGCCTACTACAACTGTATGGCCACCGAGGGTAACCCTTTTGAAGCAAACGCTGTGGGCGGGACTTCCAATCCAGGAGGTAACCAATACCGTGCTCCTATGGACCCGAACCACCGTCCTAACCACTACCCTGGACCACCCGGTTTCAACCAAAATCAAAACCGTAATCAAAATCAGAATAGAACGAACCAAGGTTTTCAAAACCAAGGTAATTTTAGTCAAAATAACGGTTTTCAAAATCAAAGTCAAAATTTCCAAAACCAAGGAAATTTCAATAGAAACCAAGGTTAGGGAAATTTCAACCTAGGGTATTTTCATGGCAATAATCAAGGAAATTTTCAAAATCAAGGCCCTAATCCAAACAATAGAGGCCAGAATTTTCCTACACAAAATCAAGCCATTGTTCCAACTGGACCATCATCTGATGAGTTGTTGAAGCAATTCATGAAATCCCAAGAGGAAACGAACAGGTTGTTGGTAAGCCGATTTGACATTAAGAAGTCTTTAAATGATCGACCCTCTGGCTCAGGTACTTTACCTAGCAACACGATCGCTAATCCGAGGGGCGATGCAAAGGCGATCACAAACCGAAGTGGTGCTTCATATGATGGACCTGCTATTCCTGCTACCTCTTCTTCTTCTCTCCCGAAGGTAGTGGAAAGTGAGCCTGAGGCGACCAAGGACCAAGTGAAACCTACTAGCTCACAAAGTACAGCACATGTCCATCCTCAAGTTGTCCTGAACCCCAAAACCAAACCCGAGTTGTTTTGAACCTCCATTGACAACCCCAAATCCAAAACTTCTATTCCTTACCCCTCACGTTTAAATGAGCAAAAGCTCCGCAAAAAGCTACCATCAAATGGAGAAATTGTTTCAAATTTTCCAAGAATTACATTTTGACATAAGCTTTGTGGATGCCATCATGCTGATGCCCAAGTTTGCATCAACTCTCAAACACATGTTAAGCAACAAGGAAAAACTGTTTGAAATGGCTAAAAATCCTTTGAACGAGAACGCTCAGCTTCGTTAAAGAAGCTTCCGAGAAGCTTGGAGATCCTAGAAAATTTCTTCTTCCTTATGTTTTTCCAGGGATGATTGAATGCTTTGCCCTTGCCGATCTTGGTGCAAGCATCAATCGATGCCTTATTCAAGTATGGAAGAAACTTTCTCTTCCCGAACTCATTCCTACCTGCATGACTCTTGAGCTTGCAGATCGTTCTATATCGCGTCCTCTTGGCATCGTCGAGGATGTATTCGTGAAAGTAGGAAAGTTCCATTTTCCAGCTGACTTTGTGGTTGTTGACTTCGATGCCGATCATCGGGTTTCCCTCATTGTTGGACGAGGATTCCTGAGAACGGGCCGTGCTCTCATTGATGTATTTGAGCAAGAAATCACGTTACGTGTGGGTAATGAAGCTGTCACCTTTAACCTTGATCAAACTTCGAGATACTCCTCAAATTATGATATCAATCGTTAATCGAGTCGATGTAATTGATATTGCTTTAGAGGAGTACTCTCAAGAGTTTCTTGGTTATTTTCATAATTCTGTGAGTGGGGATTCCACCACATCTTCTCAACCAATTATTGCCGACTCTTTCCCCTCTCTCACTCCGTTTGAGGGAGGTGACTTCTTTCCGGAAGAGATCGATGAGTTTCTTGCTAGTGATGAATCAATTCCGCCGGGAATTGATGGTGTTTATGATTCGGAGGGAGATATCCTTTATCTTGAGCAATTGTTAAATGAAGATCCATTACCTTCACTCCCTCCAAAAGAGATCACGATTGAGGAAATCAAATCAGTATAAACATCTATGAAGAATTTCCGAGGTTGAACTTAAGGACCTACCTCCTCATCTCGAGTATGCATTCTTGGAGGGTGATGATAAATTACCCGTCATAATTGCTAAAGACTTAACCGAGGAGGAGAAGACTGCTCTCATAAAGGTCTTGAAGTCACACAAGCAAGCAATTGCTTGGAAACTCTCCGACATTAAGGGTATCAACCCCGAGTTTTGTACTCACAAAATCTTAATGGAGGATGACTTCAAACCAGCAGTCCAACATGAGAGAAGGGTGAATCCTAAGATTCATGAGGTTATCAAACAAGAGGTTCTCAAACTTCTTGATGCCGGTTTAATTTACCCTATCTCTGATAGTCCTTGAGTCAGTCCCATCCACGTGTTCAAAAAGGGTGGCATAACTGTTGTCACAAATGAAGAAAACGAGTTAATTCCAACTCGATTGGTTACAGGATGGCGTGTGTGTATTGACTATCGCAAGTTAAATGAAGCCACCCGTAAAGACCACTTTCCTCTACCCTTCATGGACCAAATGCTTGAGAGACTAGCAGGGAACGAATACTATTGTTTCCTAGATGGTTTCTCAGGGTATTTTCAGATCCCCATTGATCCGCAGGATCAAGAAAAGACCACATTCACCTGCCCATACGGAACTTTTGCCTACAGACGTATGCCTTTTGGCCTTTGTAACGCTCCCGGCACGTTCCAACGATGTATGATGGCAATTTTCCACGACATGATCAGGGAAACAATGGAGGTGTTTATGGATGACTTCTCGGTCATTGGGGACTCATTTCACACATGTCTCTCCCATTTAGAAAAAATGCTAAAACGGTGTGAAGACACCAATCTTTGTCTAAATTGGGAGAAGAGCCACTTTATGGTCAAAGAAGGCATAGTCCTTGGCCATAAGATTTCCAAAAATGGGATTGAGGTTGATAGAGCAAAAGTCGATGTTATTGCCAAATTGCCTCATCCTACTACCGTCAAAGGTATTAGGAGTTTTCTAGGTCATGCCGGGTTTTATCGTAGATTCATTCAATATTTTTCTAAAATCGCCGCCTATGACCCATCTTCTTGAAAAAGATGCTCCTTTTATCTTCTCACCTGAGTGCATCGAAGCTTTTGAAACAATAAAGAAAAAGCTTACGGAAGCACCCATTCTAGTTGCCCCCGACTCGGATTTACCCTTTGAACTCATGTGCGATGCAAGTGATTTTGCTATCGGTGCCGTCTTGGGGCAACGAAAAACCAAGCATTTTCAGCCTATCCACTACGCGAGTAAGACTATGATTGAAGCTCAAACCCATTACACCACTACGGAAAAGAATTATTAGCGTGGTGTATGCGTTTGAGAAGTTTCGGCCATACCTAATCTTGACCAAATGCGTGGTGTATACGGATCACTTGGCTCTCAAATATCTCTTTGCAAAACAAGATGCAAAGCCGAGATTGCTCCGTTGGGTTCTCCTCCTACAAGAATTTGATATCATTATACGTGATAAAATAGGAGCTGAGAACCTGGCGCGATCATCTGTCCCGTCTAGAAAACCCTCACCAGGATGTGTTCGAGAAAAAGGAAATTAACGAAACATTTCCTCTCGAAACACTCAATGTGGTTTCTTTTCGTGGAGACTCTTCTACCCCATGGTTTGCTGACTTTGCAAATTACCATGCGGGTAACTTTGTGGTGAAAGGGATGTCGTCTCAACAGAAAAACAAATTCTTTAAAGATGTAAAACATTACTCGGGACGACCCTACTTATTCAAAATTTGCGCGGATCAAGTCATCAAGAGATGTGTGTATGGTCAGGAAGCCAATGACATTCTTAAGGCTTGCCATTCTGGACCTACTGGGGACATCATAGCCCCAACTACACTGCCAAGAAGGTGTTTGATTTCGGATTTTATTGGCCCACGATTTACAAGGATGCCCACGAATTTATCAAAACCTGTGACGCTTGTCAACGTCACGGAACTATCTCACAAAGGAATGAAATGCCGCAAAACTCCATTCAAGTGTGTGAGATTTTTGACATCTGGGGCATTGACTTTATGGGGCCATTTCCTTCATCTCGCGGAAATAAATACATACTCGTGGCTGTTGACTATTTGTCAAAATGGGTTGAAGCGAAAGCTTTGCCTACCAACGATGCCCGAGTTGTTGTGAAATTCTTAAAATCTCTTTTGCTAGGTTTGGAACTCCACGAGCTATAATCAGTGATCGTGGTACGCATTTTGCAATGACCGTTTGATAGATTCATGCAAAAGTATGGTGTAACTCACCGTCTCTCTACTGCGTACCACCCCAAACAAGTGGGCAAGTGGAAGTTTCCAACCGAGGGATTAAAAGAATTCTTGAAAGGACAGGAGGCGAAAACCGTGCCTCTTGGTCGGATAAGCTAGATGACGCACTCTGGGCCTTCCGTACAGCTTATAAAACACCCATCGGGTGTACCCCATACAAGCTAGTGTACGGAAAGGCGTGTCATCTGCCGATTGAGCTTGAGCACAAGGCATATTGGGCCTTGAAACATGCCAACTTCGATATTCAGGCAGCTGGTGATCACCGGAAAGTTCAAATGAATGAATTAAATGAACTCCGTGATCAAGCATACGAGAACTCTTTGATCTACAAAGAAAAGACAAAGAAGATTCATGACTCCAAAATCAAAAACCGCGTTTTCAACGTCGGTGATCGAGTCCTTCTTTTCAATTCAAGATTGAAGATTTTCTTAAGAAAACTAAAATCCCGTGGTCCGGACCATTCACCTTCACTAAAGTATTTCCTTATGGAACCATTGAGTTATCTCAACCCGATGGTCCAAATTTTAAAGTGAATGGTCATCGATTAAAGCACTATTTTGGAGAGGACATTCCTCCGTGGTTGTCCCGATCTACAAACTTTCCCCATGAACCAATGAATGCGGGGATCGAGTCAAGCTAGTGACTCGGGAATCAAAATCAGTAGCACACCATATGGGTTTTCACCCATATTTCTGACTTCTTTCTACTTTCTATCACCCTAGTGTGGGGAGTTTCCCACAACGTTGTATATAAAGTTTCAAAAAAAAAAAAAAAAATTCCAAATAATGGCCGTAGTATTTCCCTTTTACGTTCTATGTTTCGGCATAACCGCGGTACTTTGAATATTGAGGGCAATATTCATTTCTAGTGTGGTGGGGAATTCTCACGAATTTTATCATGTAATTATACCACCCAATTCCCCATTTTTGGCCAAATTTTTTTTTGGAGTAAGTGTTTTGCACTTACTCACTTATGGTTATCGTCCGCCATGTCTAATAAACAAAAGGATTGGCTAATCCAAGAGCAAACGGCTCTTGGTAAAGATATCTCAAATCCGTTGACGGCTTGCAATTTGCCCAAAATTGTATGGTATTCAACTCACCATATCTTTAATTAGTGAAGAGTTGGCTAGCCCGCAAGTTTATGGCTTGTGGTAAAGGCAGTTGGAAAACCATAATTGGTAATCAGCTCACCAATCAAATCCGTTGGAAGCTGGTGATTTGCTCAAAATCATTTGGTTATCAGTGTACCAAGGTTCTTACTTGAACTGAAACATTTGGCTACTCCAGAAGTAATGGCTTTTGGTAAAGAGATTCAAATCCATTAAGTTTTTCTCAAAAGATTGCTAGGACTAGCAATAGTTTAGTGTGGGGGATTGATGAGTGTGTAAATACTCATCATTTTTGGGTCAAATCTGAACTGCAAAACATTTAAAAATGCTCAGAAATGCATCAAAATACTGAAAATATCTCAAAATTGTATTTTATATGTTTCAGATGCAAAATGTTTAAAATCAGATGAAAAATGAGCAATGTTTGCATAATTGGCGCTTTAGCCCCCAAGTTTCAAAAGTTGTCAGAAATAGTCCTTGAGCACTTATTTTAAAAGAAAAGTCACCAAAGGTCCTTTTTAAATCATAAGTTGTCATAATTAGTCCTTTGGTGAAAAATTTTATAAGTTTTGAGAAATTACAAGTTTAGTCCTTTGAGTTTCAAAAAATGACAAATTTTGTCCTTGGAATATTAGAGATTTGCAAGTTTGGCCCTTGATCTATTGGAGAATGACAAAACTAGCCCTTTGGTTACATTTTCAGAATTGCATGATTGGTCCCTTAAAAATCAGATTTGTCACTTTTGGTCCTTTAAATGCTAAATGATACCAATCCTAGTCCAAAACCATTGACCACTTAAATACCCAAGCCCAAAATACCCAAGCCCAAAATACCCACAACCCGGTCCAGTCCACCTTTTACCCGTTTACCCATCCAAACCCGTTATCCTAACCCACGTTTAAAAAAATAAAACCCGCCCCTCGTTTTCCTTCACCTTCACCCACTCTCTGCAACCACCTCCCATCACCTCACCTCCAGCTCAACTCCCACACCTTATCACTCCACCTCAACACCAAACAACAAAATGCATTTATTGCTTCTTCTTCTTTGCACTCAATCCCTCCCCACTAGCTAAAAACGTTTTCCCGCCAAAACTCATCAACGGCTAAAAAAAGGCTCAAGTGATCCAATGGCTGTGATAACAAGTGGGATTTGCTCAGAAACCAAGTGGGAGCAATTTTGGTGTATAAAAAGAAGAAAGAGAAGGAGAGACAGGAGTAGTTCTTAGTTTTAAATTCCTTGTATGTCGTTTTTACTTAAATTGTCTTAATTAGTTTCTAAATCTGTAACTTTAAGCTTTCTTGTATTGAACCTAAGTTGTTAAATCATTGTACTTCACTTTCAAGTATCAATTCAAAGTTTGATTCAAGTTTCATATTTTTGAGTTTCCTGTCATAAAATCAGTTCACATGTTCTTGAATTCAAGCTTAAATTAGCTCATTTATAATTAAAATAAGCTTATCTAAGCTACTGATAGCTTCTGGTAAGCTCAAAACTCTAGTTCAAACAGACTTGGTACCTGGTCAACAAAAGTCAACCTGTGAGGAAAATTTGGTTAAGCATTTGTGGAAATGGAATTTGGTTGATGCAGTGTTGGATTTGGGTTGGGAATTGGTTTTAATCAGTGGTTCTTTTGTATGATTACAAGCCATAGTGGCAGGACACTTGTAAGTGACTTGAATATGCTCTTGAATTCCCTTTACATTACTGTCTCATTGCATAAGTAGTTTAGCTCTCATTTGTTTGATATAATCATCATTATTGCATTTATAGGCTCTCATTTAGTTGTTAGATCATAGATTAAACCTGTTATAGATTAACACTCAGTATTTTATTAAGTAGTTTGTATGTCAATTTTCTTAAGTACTGTTTGGTTGGAAGCTTTTATCTGTGTTTGAGGTTTGTTCATTGGCTAAAATCTGTTGTTTGAGGTTTATATAGGATAGATGAACTCATGTCAGTGATCTGATTCCATCTGTGTACTCTCAAGGTCAAAATTTGCAAAAATCTGCTCTTGATACAGATTTTGTGTGAATCAGTATTACAAATCCTCCATAAAGGTTAGATAGTGGTTATAATAGCTTGCATTAGGTTCATTTTGTTATAAAACATCAATTTCATTCAGTTGTTAAAGATCAAAACTCACAAAAGTCAAATATCATTTCTGTGTTCAAAGTCAAAAACCATAAAAACCAGTTTCACCCAAACTTTGTAGATTTATCATTTGTTAATCCTTGGTTAAGAGATTTTGGTATTTTGGATTTAACAACTTGAACTGGTCTAGTGTTGAAATATGATTTTTGTAGATTTTTAGTAATTTTGTAAAAGCTTCAAATTAGCTGGTCAATTGGGTCAAAAGTGCCCTGTGCACTGACTCAGTGATAACTGAGTCTGCACAGGTTCTTGCAGAGCTTGTTAAAAGCTCATTTGAGCTTATCTCAGGCTCATTTTTGATTTTTAAGTAGCTAGCCAGGTCTACTTTAGGATCCAACTTCTAGTTTTCTGATTCAGCTTATTAATAAGCAGTTGCATGAGCTTGAAGTAAGCACCCCAAAACTGATTTTTACTTGTTTGATTTTTGACTCATAAGCTTATAGCTGGTTAGCTTGAGGTTCTGAGTAGCTGGAACAAGTTGTTTTCACTTAGTTATAGCTTAATCTAGCTTCTGCTTTCATTTGGTGGTCTTTTGTGTTCATTTGCTTAATTCAAGTGCTTATTTATAAGCACTTTTCACTGCAGCTTCATAATCCTTCACATAAGCTATTGTTTTTATATTTTTCATAGATTTAGAATATTATTTTAGACTTTTCCTGAATTTTTCATAATTTTTCAGTACTGTTTGTTATTTTTCCTCATTTAAAACAGTTTTTAGGACTTTTTAAATAGCTTTTAATACAATTAAATCAGAAAAGCTTCAAAAAAATAAGTTTTCAATTTTCATAGGTTAAGATAAATATAAAAAGCAAAAAAATAATTTTTCCAGATTTTTCCTAGTTAAATTTGTAATTTTTAGCAATTTAATTAGTTTTAAATAGTTTTTAATTCATAGAAAATAGAAAAATAATCAAAAAAATACAAAATTAGTTTTGAAAATTCTCTTTAGTTATTTTAGATTTTTCCAAGTCATAATTTCACTTTTCTAGGTATTATTTCATATTTTCTTATATTTTAGGGTATTATTAAATAGGTAAAAATAGTTTTTAATTAATAATAATTAAATAAATAGTCATAAAAATAATTTTCCTTTTCTCAAAATTTTCTCTTATCATTAGGTTTGTAAAAATTTTATTTTTATATTTTTAGGATTAATTCTGTTTCAATTTCACATTTTCTTTTGTACGTTACGTAGTTTTTAATTAAAATTTATAAATGAAAAATCAAAAACATCATTTAAAAAAAATAGTGATAGCGTTTATTTAATATAATTTATCATTTTAATTTTCTTTAATTTGCATTTAAGCCCCTGTAATTTACAAACTTTCTCTTTAGGTATAATTATTCCAAATTCACAAACCTTTTCCCGTTCATTATCACCCGATCACTATACGTTTGATTATTCAGTCGCACAGCTCGTTGGGACTTAACGACCCGGGGAAACACTATACTCTCCAGATCTTAATTGCATTGTTTCTGAGCTGTTTGAAGTTTATTACGGTTGACCATTCACAAGTGGTTAGCTTGTGTGATAAAACTTGACGGTTCGGAAGCGATCAATAAACATATTTCCACTTCTTCTTTTCTTTTCCACTTTAGATTCGAGATAACCACAACTCAACATAGTTTGCATATAGGCACATACACTAGATTTTACATTTTATTATGGGTTTGGTTTTGTCTTACTGGATCTCTTTTTCAAAGGATCCGGCAGATCCGGGAAAACCGAAGAATGTTTTATTCTTACTTTTGATGATTTTCACCTAAAACTTTTACTTTTTACTAACTTATTTTCCATATTTACTGTGATTAAGCATTTGAGTTTGACTTTTTGCCAAAGGATACATTAGTTACATACCTAATCATTATATTTTTTCTTATTTATGTGGTTTTAGCATTCAATGTAATGCATGACTTTTCTCTATAAATAGTATCTCTTTTATGCTTTCATTCTCATTATCTTCAACCTCTCAAACACCCTTCATCTCAGCCCCTTCTAGAGTTCAAGCTTCTCAAGATCAACCTCTATCTCGTGGACAAATTGTTCAAGAGATGAATGAACTTCAACATCTTACCAACCTCATTGAAACACATATCCAAAATGTCACCAATACTCAAAACACAACTTTACTTTGTCACCCTCTATTTTTCCACCACTTCCACAACCAACCGCTCGTATTAGTGTTTGACCTTGTTGTTTCACTAATCCATTATCATCAACCAACTCATCTCCCACTAGGAACTTGTCACCACCAAGTGACCATAACATTTCTCCTCCTTCTTCTCCACAAAGCTCACCACCCAACACACCTATAGCTCTAAACACTACCACTCTCCAAGATTACTTTCAACTCCCAGAGTAACACCACCACCACCATTATCATCTCCACCACCGGCTCCAACATAAACATCCAAACAATCACCACCAATAGAAACCAACTTAAAACCTGTTGAGCTCTTATTTTCTACACCACCTACCTCACCTAATCAACTCTTGGACATCTTAGAAGATCTACCTCCTATGATTAAAAATCCACCTCCTCTACCATCTATTGCCTCACTTGAAACTTTGGAAAACCAACCACCACCTATCCTCAACATAATGGATGTTGATACACCTCTACCACCTCTTTCACCATCACTTCCGCCATACAATGAATCCTTATGGATCAATGATCATTTACCTTATCTTCCACATTATCTCTTGTGTGAACATTATCATTGCTCTAGAACCATTGCTCAGGAAGTTCATGATAAAATGCGCTTCATTCTCAATCACATCATCGAATGCCTCAACATCATCACCTATCAATATCATCCTTAAAAGGGATATGCAATCATAAAGGACTATAATATTTTCATATTTTTCTTATATTTTTCAGTTCTTTGTTTATTTTTCACTTGGTTTTCATATTTTTAAAAAAGAACATATCCTTGTTCTTATTTTTACATTTTGTAGATGGTTAAAAGACTACTACATTTTGTTGTGTTTTATTACGAGGATAAATTGTTCCATACCTTGCCTCTTCCATACGTGTTTTGTGATTAGATTTACATTCTCTTTAGCAATCTATTATTGTTTATCATTAACCAAATTTTTGTATGTTTTCGATTCCATTTACTTGACGTCAAGAGGGAGTTCTTGCATTTGGAATTTCCTAACATAATGTCCCTTTGACACTCTTTTTGTTTCGACAAAAATAGGGAGAAGAGAGTAAAACAAAACTTTCATATTTTCAACAATTAAAATATCTTGAACTTAAGTTTTACTCACAATAATTTTATGTTTTGTCATTAGCAAAAAGGGAAAGATTGTTAATACAAATAAGCCGTAAAAACATTTATTTATATTTCTCAATCTCTATAAGTTTTATCAAAAAAAAACGTAAAATTATCTCAAGCATAAATCAAAGATCACATTTTCTTTTACTAGTCATCATAATTATTTTACCAAACTAAAAATTATCTACTAATTATTTATATATATTTTTTTAAGTAAATAGTTTAGTAAAAATGTCCTTTACATCATGCATGACATCACAATGGGTACCCATGACCCAAAGTTTATAACTCATGCCTAAACCTAGTACCCATGACCCAAAGTCCATAACCTATGACCCAAAACTAGAATTGTAACCTAAAATTTGAATTGGTTAACCCAGTGGGCCAAATCCCTAGCTTATAATTGGCTGGATCCCTTTTCTAAGAGATTCGACGGGTCAGAGGAAAAATTGCTTATAAAGAAATAGTCATTTCTTCATTATTTCTCACCCATTCTTGTACATCGCTTCTTATATTCTTATATCTCTCTAACCTCAGATCATTCTTGTAGTTTTTCTTTTAGTAATTCAAGGTTCTTCGTAAAAGACGAGATCAAGATTTTGCATACAAGACTTGTAAGCTTTAAGAGAAGTGTTGTTAGGCTTCATCATCATTACAAGATCATTGAATTGATTTTTGTATTTGATTCATTACATTGTATCATAAACTTGTAGTGTTAGTTTGTGTTGTCGGGTTGGTTCTTCCGTTGTAAAGAACTCGATATTTAGCTTTGTACCGGATAAAGTGTAAGCGACATTGTGAGGTTTCTCCATCGGTTAAGGAGCTTGTTGACATAGTATTTACGACCCCTCGAGTTGGGTACTCGGGGAGTGAAGTAGGGCAAGGAATGTGCCCTTGTAGCCGAACCACTGTGAATCATTGTGTCACGGTTCTATATCTTCTTTACTTTACTTTATCGAATTTATTTCTTTACTTCATATACTTCATCTAAAAGTTTTTGAAACTAAATTTAAATCGGTAAAACTATTCAACCCGTTCTCGTTTTCTACAGATACATTTATAAGTAATTATCCTAAAAGATAATTAAGGTAATATACCTTGATTTAAAACGTTTACATACCAAACTTTCTTTGGATACTAAGGGATCAATCATCACCATCCATCTGATCCAATGGATGAGATTAAATCGAATATATAAAAAAAACTCAGTTTCATCATTTTTTTTTTCAAATATTAATATTTCTTAAACCGTTAATTGTTAAGCTAAAAAAAGGTATACCATCACGACGAGCATTTAATTTTCTTTCTATAGATGGGCACTTTGATATACTTTCGACAAAACAAAATCTATTTTTTTCACTTTTTTTTTTCATTATTGGAGCTTGCATGAAAAATCACATGTGATAAACAATAATTTGAGTATAATAATAAAAACACATGTGATATTAGTGTTAAATTACATATGATTTTATTACAGATCACATGCGATTTAATACTAATATCACATGTGATTTTATTATAATATTCAATTTAATGTTTAATCACATATGATTTCTCATGCAAGGTTCAACAACAAATTAAAAAAAACGAAAAAAAGTGAAAAGAAAAAAAAATGTTTGTCAAAAGTATATCAAAGTATCCGTCTATAGAATAATAATTAAATGTTGGTCGAGACGGTATAATTTGTTTTATTTAACAATTAACGGTTCATGAAATATTTAAATTATAAAAGATATGTGAAATATTAAATGGTTTTAATATTTATTGATTTTTTTTTAAATAAATGGTAAGAATAAGTCGCTTAGTATATATATGATTAAGTATGGTACGTAAAATACTTTACCATATAAAAACTATAATATTTTAAACATGAACCATATGGTCGTCTTCAACTAAATTTAAACATGTATTAGAGAACACGCTATACTTTCTATTAACCGCTCTCCCTTCATGCGATAAGGGTGATTTTTGGCCAGAGGTAAGCCAATTGACTGTTGTAATTTGTTGTTGTTGTTGTTTTTTTTTTTTTTTTTTTTTTTTTGAGGGTGTTTGTATGTGTTTAAGTGAGATATACGTATGTATTGAGTGGTCGGTGAAGGTTACGGGATTTGAGCCACGCGTAAGAGAGAGGGACAAAAATACTATGTAACGCTAATGTAGAAATGTTGATCGGTAAAGATTGAGAGTGCTGAGTGGTTTAACAAGGACAAATATGAACCGTGTATATAATCTATGCTATTTTATAATGCATTTAGGCCTTCTAAAATTAGAAGGCCTAAAAATTCAGACTTTTTTACTTGCTTATTAAGGAAAGAGTTTTTCTAACCAAAAATTAAGATAAGAAGCTTCAATCATGAGATAAAGAGCTCCAATTATAAAATGACATGTGTCATTTCTCAACTAAAAATTCATCTTTATTTTTAAATTAAAATATCTTTTTATCTACTTATTTTTTTTATAATCTAATTTAACCATATTTTCTAAAATTTTATGCTCTTTAATTCAACATCCATTCTGATATATTTTTATGAGTTTTTAGTTTTTATATTTTTAATGGTTTTATTTTATTTTAATTCAAATTTTTACAACTTTAACCGTTATTTCATTTATTTCAATCAATATAATCTTGATTCGTCAAAATCGTATACTTTTGGGGTAGTGTTTGACGCGTAAGAGATTGCGAGGGTATTTCTATATGCGGGAATAATGATGTCGCGAGAAAGCTACGGGAAAGTTACGGGTAACCCAAACAAACACTTACAACTAACACATATACATTCGAAGTGTTGTGAAACGAATTCACTAAACGGTAAGCAAACACATATAATTATACTTATCGCCGCCGCTGTGCGCGGGTACCGGCTAGTACAGTAATATAAGTAGATGGGATTATGCTGAATTACTGATACATGGCAACATATGTAGAGATGCAGTATGCACATGCACATCACCTCTTGGATATGGAGGTAGCTAGGTAACCCACGCTATCAAATTGTCAAACAAGACAGTGGGGTTTCACATGTGATTATAAATTTAAAAATGATATAAGAAAAATGTAAATGCTTCTAAAACTTGTATATGAAAATCTTGTAAAAGTGTGATCCTCATAACTTGACAATAATAGTAGATGAAAAGTGAAAGCCGATAATTAGTAAATGACAAAAAATTTAATTATAATATCATTTTTTTAACTATATATATAGTCTATGTTTTAGAATAATTGTCCAATAAGAATAGTACCACGTCCTAGAGGAATTAGATCTTGGGAGTTAGGAGAGCCTCAGGTCTCCTATGTGCATGTGAATAAAAAGGGTAGGAGTAGAAATTTGACAAACGGTGATTCTCCCACTTTCTGAATCTTGATTCTCTTTGACTTATGGTCTCTTTTTACTCCCGTGTATTGGACCTTCCATACAATCAGTGTTAGCAAAGATTTCTTCCTATTACTAAAATGCTTCGTTCAAAACTAGCCCGTTATGCGCTTGTTGCACAACACTTATTAACTATTTATTTATTTTTATTCTTTTATCTTCCAATTAATGTTAAGAGAAAAAATATTTATGACATTATATATAATAGTAAAATCATACGCCAAGAATGACAACTATGAGTATACATAAAATTTACCGAGTAAAATATGTTTTCAACTGTTCCATTAACAAGTATACGTTTTATAGGGTTAAATTGATGTATTGTTAAAATGCAATTTGTAATCTGTAATTTTGGTTTCTCCTAAGACTGAAAATTATACGATGATAATTAAGGCAGTTTTGTTAGAAGTTACTGAATGACAATCAACGGCAATATAATATTTTGCTAATGAAAGTTCAACAATATCATTCACTCTTGATATCGTAGTACATATAACAATCTCGTGCGATGTAGGTGCGACAAATAAACCATGCAATTATTCACAACATTTACCATTGTGTAAAGAGCGAGTATCGTGCATTTGTTAATGCAACTTCAAATTAATGGTACAATCATGTATTTGTTATACAACCGGCACTTACAGGATGTCTTACTTTAGATTTTTCAAACTTATTCATTTATATTAGGAAGAGATCCAGTGAGAAGAAAAACTAAAATGAGAAAAATAAGAATAATTTTTAGCCACACATTTTAAATCGGAGTGAGATTTTTCAGGGGAGATGCACCTAAATTTATAGGTGCATCTGAAATATGTGGTTGTTGTTTCTTCTTATCATTCTTATTTTAAATTTTCTTCTTATTTAATCCCAACTTTTTGTATTAGTGGTAAAATATTTTCATTTTTGTTTGGAAATTAGTTAATTTTGAAATTCTGAAAAGAAAATATTATTTCTTAAATTGTACTAGACGAATACCAGTGCATAGTAATGAGACTTTCTAGCAGCAACTAGTTATAAACTTATAGTGATATTTTGGTTATACAAAACATTTAAGAAAAAAAATAAATATATAAATAAATAAAATAGATGGTATTGTTGGTATTTTAGAGGGGTACCAATAACCCATCTCATACTTTATATCTAATGGAATAAGTTTTGTCAAAAATATTCCCAATAGTATTTTTCAGTTCCCAAATCTCGATAATTAAAATTTTTGAACTTTCGATATACCTAACACATCTACATCTACAATTAGGGGTGTTATCGGGTCGGGTTGAATCGGGTTTTGACTTTTAGAAATATGGCCCGCAACCTGACCCTATAAGAAATCGGGTTGTCTGTTCGGGTCAAATCGGGTTCGGGTTATCGGGTTATTACAGGTTGCCTTGGCTGGAACATATGGCAACATTTCCATTTTAATATCAACATTTTCATTTTAATTATTTAAGGACTAAAATAAACTGTTGGTCCCTAAACTTGTCCCAAAACATCATGTTGGGACAAAACTTGCATTTTTCATTGTCGGGAGTCCAAAACAAGTTTCTTATAGGCTAAATGAGTCACTTGACCCATTTTCCGTTAGTCAACGTCTGTTATCTTCTCCCATGTGCCTTCCACACGAGGGCAGTCATTTTATCGTTTTAATTGATTATTTTGGTGGTACAATCTTAGGGACGAAAGGTGCACTTAATAAAAAAGTTATACCATCACTACCACCACCCTCATGTTATCTCTTTTCTTGCTTCTCTCTCTAAATTTCTGCTTCCCTCTCTAGAATTATGTGCGCGCGCTTGAACGTGTATATATGTGCGCGCGCTTAATATGCTTTTAACACTCTTTAATAATGGCAGTACAAAACGGAGGCAGTTTACCAACATTCCCTTGGTCGCATGTCTCTGGATTTAAAGCTAATCCGGATGTGGTCAAGTCAACACCTAATAAGAGCAGTTGTCAAGGTAAATGGTTCAGAATGCCGAAGTCGACCACTTCTTCAGGGGACACTACATCTTATCTCGAAGACTTTCAGTCCCTGACATATAACAAGAGCTTAGTTCCATTAGAATGTCAACAGCCAGGGCCAACTGAAAACGAAAAATATCTTATGCTATCTGTCAGCAATGCAACTTTTGATCTTGAAGTAACACCATCTGGGACTCGCACATCATCTTCGAAAATTCTAGGTGAACTATCTTAATTTCCCCTTTTGTTATGTTATTTATGACACAAATATATGATTCTTCCAACAAGGACTTGCCTCACTTTAACACGTTTACGCCTTAGAAACTTACACAGTACGTTGCCGATGCACACTTTTTGTGATGCATATGGTATAGATGTGTCAATTTCTGATCCATATAATGCTCAGGTCTTGAATGTAATGGCATAACGTGTTTACTTATCCACTCATTTTATTTGCTAAAGTCTCATGTTACCTCAGCCTGAATCTCTGTTTATTTCTTTTAAAGTAAACTCAAATACCAGTATGCGTCACTTGAAACCCTTGGCCACTTAGTGGCGTTTCATTAACATTAAATTAACCCAAAGCTTCAATAATCACATGACACACCTTAAGTTGAATCTGAAAAGAGACATTAGCTTGTTGATCAGTAGATGAAAATTGGTGTTATTGGTAGCAGGTGAAAATTGGTAGGTTTTGTGTGCATCGGGTTTGGTTGACCAAATACACATTTTTGTGGCAAATACTTCTATTATAAATTACTAGTTATCGTATCAAATTTTATTACAGCCATTATATTATATTAGTGAAAATCTAATTGTTTATTGTTCTTATTAAATTGATGAGCTTCAGATGCACTTTCGCAACATTTGATCAATTTAACTCATAATCTTTTGAACAATTTAGGCTGTTCTTATTAAAGCCAATCATTTATTTTACTCTGTCTAACCCAAGATAAAAAAAAATAACCTAATTTGATCGTTCATAAATAAAAGGGTTGAATTGCCACCTCTAATCATTTCCATGAATTTCTGCTTGTTCTTCCACAGTTGAACATTCTGCAGGGGCATTGTCTGCTACGCAAATATTGTGCGACATTGCAGCTCGATGTCGTAAGCTAGACCAAGACGGGATGGTTAGATGGAAAAAGAAATCATCCCGGAAATATCTAAGGCCCAGCAAGCTAACATCAGATGAAAACCTTGAGAAAACATTATTCACGATCCCAAGTTCAAAGTTCATTGGGCCCAACAACCTCATCAATGGTCCAGATAAGACCAAGTCGCACACTCCAAAGAAATTCAGGATGCCATTCAACGAGAAGAGCAATGATTTTAGCAACCCCACCACCAAATTTTCTGAAAACTTATACCAATGTTGTCGGTAAACTTATACGTTCACTGTTTTCTGAATAAAAAAACTCATAACAGAAATGAATAATCTTTCATACTCAGGTGAAAAAGGTAGATGGATGAGTTTTTAGTTAGGATGAAAGGAATCAAAAAGGTAGATGAATGACTTTATATATGGGAAAAATAGTCATTTAAGGGATTTGGCAAAAGATAACAGACGTTGACTAACGGAAAATGGGTCAAGGGACTCATTTAGCCTATAAAAAACTTGTTTTGGACTCCCGACGATGAAAAAGGCAAGTTTTGTCCCAGCGTGATGTTTCGGGACAAGTTTAGGGACCAACAGTGTATTTTAGTCTTATTTAAGTTTTCAACATTTCCATTTTAATTGTTTATAGATAGTTAAGAAGTTTCTCTCATATTTGATCATTTTTAACATTTCACTTTTCAATATTTGACAATTTTTCTTTTATATATAGTTAAGATATGGAAATGAATGACTTTTACTCTGTATATAAAGCCATAAAGGTGGTGAATGATAAGGATGATGTAAGCTCCCAGAAAATTTCATAACTCATTAACAGTTTAATCATGAACAAAGCACGGATCATAGAACTATGAAATTTTCTTGACATCGTTCTTGCATATCATTTGCAAAATGCAGAGTAAAATGCGAATCATAAGCTCAAAATCACACCGTTGTGACCTAATCAAAATTCCCTCGACCCCGACAACATTAATTATTTAAATTATACAAATAAATTATATGAAAAATATATATGATAAAACTTTTTATTTATTTTGTAACCGGGCCAAGCTCAAGCCCAACCCCACCCTATTCTATCTTTGGGCCTCGTATACATCCGATCCAATTCCAAACCCAATCCAACCCCTTTCCACCTTGGGCCTAACCGACTATAACCCAAGCCTAGCGCAACCCAACCCACCCTATTAAATTTTGGTACACATTTAGCACAAGTATAATTTGTATATTTTGTTATATGTTTATGTGGAATGGAACGAGGCACAAGACAAAAGCAAAACACAAAACAAAAATTCAAACTCCTTGGTCCTTACTCGTTTGCGTGTGTATGTGTTAAAGAGGAGATCAAAAACCAAGTTTAGCCACCCTAATTACAATAAACTAATTAGCCTAAAACACCACGATCACCTTTGACCTTCTTTTGACTCATTAGACCAAAGGATAATATGTTTTCATGTTCCTTATGACTTGACACAACCAAATCGTGCCCTTAAACCTTGCTGCCATTCGTGGCATGCCTCAACCAAACAAACACCATTCTACCTTTTCTTGAAACCATCGAAGAACATGCATAAAATATTAGCCAATCCATGCTTGTTTCCTCTTTATAAACCACCCTTAACACTTGACAAACACTCACAACTCACAAGTTAACTCACTTAAAATTATCTCACAAACACTCACACTCTCGAATCATAAATCGTCCACTGTGGAGATCGGGCAAAGGAAAAGGAAGCCACAAAAGGGTTTTTGGATCGTAGCTTGGGTATAAGATCGAAAGGGGTATAACTTTGGAAGTCTTGGTCACGTACATAACATTCACACACCTTCGAAACTCATCACCACTCATTGAGTGTTGTAAGTTCCTTTCCAACTCATTTTTAATTCGTTTTCTCATTTACATTCCAAAATCACACGTAAATATGTCACACACTATAATAATCGACTATATAAAATTTGTCTTGTAAGTATACGAGACACTAACATTAAAGAAACAAGTTATATGTGTTCGAAACAGCCAAAACCCTCGTCACCCTTTCCCTCGTCATAGAATCAAGTTTAAAACACAAACGACCATACGAAACCCACTAACCCCCCCCCCCCCTTTGTCGTGTCTTTCTTCAAAACCAAGCACACCCCGATTGGGCCTTAAGGCCCAAAGGACACAAACCTGTAGCCCAATAACAAATAACCTGGCCCGTTCATAAGAAAATAATCTAATAAGCATCAAATAAGCTAGAATAAGCTTTTACAAAAAGTTTAATAAGCTAAGAAGTCGAAACGTAAAAATTGGACTAAATTTACAAAACATGAAAGGTTCGGGTTAAAAATGAAAGTATTTGAAAGATAAAGGTTGTTTTATATGTGAATCATGTGCATGGGGAAAGTATAGGGGGTATTTTGTAAGTTTTCGAAAGTTGGAGGTTGCTTTTATACGTTAAAACGCATGCATGGAAAGTCTGGGGTAGAAACTGTAATTAAGGCAAACTTACTTTAAAATGAAATAAAAGTTTTAGTGTTGAAAATGTAAACTTTGAAACTTGGGGACTAAAAGTATAAAATTCGACTTTTGAAAGGATTTGGTCAAAACATTTTTATAGAGGGACTGAAACTATCAAATCTGGAAACTTTGGGTATAAAATACTTTTGGGTATAAAATGTCATTTTTCCAAAGTTGAAGGCCAAAGTTGTACATTTTGAAACTTGAGGGTAAAAAGTGTAAATTTGAGAATAAGTTTAGAAAACTTGTAAACTTATCACGACTTCATGAAAACGAGTATTTTGATGATCTAAAGAATATAACAAGAAGTATTATGTCGATAATTCACTAAACTTATATATATATATATATATATATATATATATATATATATTTATATATATATATATATATATATATATATATATATATATATATATATATATATATATATATATATATATATAGTGTATCTTTATTTTGAGAACCCTGTTAAGTGCGAGAACTCTTCTTGAACCGTTAGATTGTTTAATGAATGGATGAGATGACTTGTGCCATTAGTGTCATTAGAAGAAAGATTAGGCATTTCTTATTCACCCTAAAAAGGTGGGAGGAACCGGTTTGTATCATTATTATACGCTCTCCTCTCAAAACCTAAAAACCACCACCCCAAACCCTCTATGCCGCCTCCCTTTAGATCTATTTTTCGGTAAAAAAAATCACCCATGAGCCTCTTTTTTTGTTGGTTTCGTCCTCCACCACCACCAAGTCGCCGCCCTCACATCTAAAAATCAGGTACGCATTATGTTTTATTGCTTCGATTGCTTTTTTTTACATGGCGTTATAGAATGATTGCTTTTTTTTTGCTTTTTTTTTTTACATGGCGTTCTGCAAACGTGAGTTTATGTGTTACTATCTACAAGTCTGCAAATGTAAGTTATTACTAGTCATGTGTTTAGTAATTGCTTTTGTCCAGTTATGTATAAATATGGTAGCCTTGTACTTTAGTTTTTCTTCTTTGTTGACTGAATTGGATGACATGGTACTATATTTATATTGTTATAATTTGGATGACCTGGTACTTTAAGTGTAAATGGTGGTCTTGCAAAAATGTCACATTAAACATTCGATTAGTCAAGTTTGGTAAGAAAATCTCATATTATTTTCTTCTTTGATTCTCAACTTTGAATTATTTGCTTTTGTCCGGTACATGTATAGGTTCATATATTTTGTTTTGAAATTTTTTTTCTTTATATTTAGGATTCGTACATGAATTCATCATCTATTTTATTTATTAATGGGAAAAAATAGTTTTAAGGATTGGTGCATATGTGTTTTAAGGATTAGTGCATACGTGTTTATGGCTGGTAAAAATCAATTAACATGGTGCATACGTGTTTTAGGGTTGATATAAATCAATAAAAGTGTGTGCATATGTGTTTCAAGGTTAATTTAAAATTAGTGAAATGGTGCATGTGTGTTTTTGAGGAATGGTGCATACATGTTAATAGCTGGTAAAAATCAATTAAAATGGTGCATACGTGTTTTATGACTTAATTTTCATTTCGTATTTATTTGTGGTTTAATTGTTTTTGTGCATGTTTGTTTCAGATTGATGAAGATGATGATATCATTGAAGACTATGGAGTGGATGAATACAAATATACATGAAGATAATTTGCGACTTTTGAAGATATACAATTATTGCATATGTGTTTGTACTTGTAGTTAAAAGAAATGTAACATTTAAGTATATGAATCTTGTTTTTTCTTTAATAATGGTTTGTGTTCTTTAATTTATGTTTCAAACTTCAAAAAAAAAATAATGCTAGCAAAAAACATACATGCACCTCATTTAAAAAACATACATGCACCTCATTTACAAAAACATACATACATCTCATTTAAAAAACATACATGCACGTGCTTTAAAACAAACATGTATCTCATTAAAAAAAAGTAATAAAAAAAAACATGTATGCACCTGTAATATTATGAAACCATGCTTAAAAAAAAAAAAAAAAAAAAATCC
Organism: Chrysanthemum makinoi; assembly: GCA_910596185.1. Lineage (NCBI taxonomy): Eukaryota > Viridiplantae > Streptophyta > Magnoliopsida > Asterales > Asteraceae > Chrysanthemum > Chrysanthemum makinoi. The sequence goes on from OU343221.1 coordinate 132,016,144, forward strand.
GAAAATTAAGGAATGCTTAAAATCGGAATTTAATAAAAAAAATAAAAAATATATAAAAAATTGTATTTTACTATAATACCCTTTTGGATTAATAATAATTTTTAATATTTTAAAAAATCACATTGGTTTAGAGGAGTTCTCGCAGTTCTCGCACTTAAGAGAGTTCTCAAAATAAAGCCCCCTATATATATATATATATATATATATATATATATATATAAGTATATAATTTTATGAAATCATTATCCAATATCGACACACCTTGAAAGTAAATAAACTAACACATGTGATAACATCGTTATTTTCATAAATCAACAACGGGGAACATTTCACTTATGTATAAGTGTGAACTTTTGATAAATACCAAACTAAGTCGATATAGCGCGCACTTTGAACTTAAAACATTAAGCACAATCCACACTCGTAAAACCAACGCTAATAACGCTCTATTGAATTGAATATTCAATACTATATTGAATAGTATATTCAATGCTCTATCATTTGGTCGTGAACCAAAGGTTTATCATTATTCTGAGACTTGCCATCTTGTTCTTAGGTTCCGGGTTGTAGCCTCAGCTATATCGTACTTAATCTCTTTGTGCTTGTTCATTTATGCTAAGGTGAGTTCATAGCCTCGCTTTTACTTTTATTTACAAATCCCGCGAGGGAGATACATGCTCTAAACAAGAACACAAGGTTTTGCAAACCGTTCGCTACTTGATTATTGGAATTGCCTAAGTATTTAGCCGAAAGACCCCTGCATCATGAACCATTAGTCACTTGCGAGTGAACGCAGATATCATGAATAGTACTATAGGGAGTAACAACCCCGTCTTGGTTATCGGAAATAACCGGGGCGCACGATATTTGAAATGCATTAGGTAATTGGTTATTACCTCCTTGGGGGAAAACTGTTAACGTACACCAGTAATTCGGTGTATGCAGTTGAGTATTGGTTGCATGAGCTTAGCGCATAATAATCTGTTATTTTCTTTATGATAAGTTGTTAGTTTACAATTATCATGTTCATGTTCTTGTGTTCAAACTGATTAACTAAAACCTATGGATTCACTCAACATATTTGTTGACCTTTTTAAGCATGTTATCTCAGGTAATCATTGATGATCATATTCGTGGCACGGAGCGGGCAATGCAAGACCTTTATTTTGTGGTTTAAACATAACGTTATCATTTCTTACAAACTCATGATCAATCTTTTGTGTATCATCAAAAACAATTGGGAAGTATTTTGTAACAAACTATGAGTTTTTCTTCAATGATAACAACTTTTCTTAAAACGTCTCTTTCGAGTCGTTTTCTATGATTATTGACTGTGATCTCCATTCAAGTAACACCCCGATTAGCCTTACGTTGTTATGTTGATCTTTGGGGGTGTTACAGATGAAAGTTTTAAAAGTTGACAGTTCATTTTTATTCAATAAATGGTAGCAATTAAATGGTAGTATCATTTCTTATTGAATCTTTAATTCATATATATCATTTCTTCTACTCTCTTCCAATGCACATTCTTAGCTTGCGAGGTCCTATCTTGCTTTGTATTGCCTGGAGGCTTTGACCCGCTTGCTTTTATGTCACTGATTACTCTTGTAGAGGGAATTATGGGAACATTAGTTGGTTGGGCTACTTTTTTCATTCCTGAACTAGACGTGCATGGATCAGAACTACTTGCAGGCACTTTAGAGTTCACTTTCTTAATACTGGGCATAGAATGGGTTGCACATTTGGCACTAGGCATGGAACACGGCATCACAGCTTTATCTTTTGCACCTAAGGATTTAGGACATGTTGCTCTTAAACATTCTAGCAGCTCTTGATATCGTTTGGCCTGAATGCAAGCAAATCTAATCTCTCTATCAAGTGGCTTATTTATGAAATCGTCTTCTACAATCTCACGGAGACATTCTAGACTATCCTTAAGGTGAGCGAAATAGTTATAAAACACAAGTTCGTTATTTCTAAGATGAGGAGGAATGTATTTAACAGTCACAGTATATTTGCAGTCTGCAGATGACTTTGATGCAACATTCTCATAAAAGACAAGTGGCATTTTCCCTTTTTCCTGACTCTTCAGATTCTCAATTTCCTTTTGCAAAGACGTTATCTTTTCGTTGTTCTTGTCACGAGTGACTTTCATTGAATCATATAACTCTTTAAAGTGTCGTTTAACTTTTTCATTTTCTTCTAGAAAACTCTCATTTTCCTTTTGTAAAACATTGACTAAGTTTTGAAGATGAAAAGTTTGAGAACACTGAGAATTTAAAGGAGGAGGCATTTGGGAGCCAGTCACGTTGTTCTTTTCACCCTTTAATTGTGAAATTTGGGCTTTCAACTTTCTGATCGTGTTACAATGAGCTTGAATATGTTCGTCACATTTGTTTATTTCAAAAAGTGCATCAAACTCTGGAACATTTGAGGACGTCTTGATGTTTGAGGTTTTGACATTTTCCTTGAGATGTTGATATTTTAATTGCAAATCAAAATGTTCAACTTCTAGCTTAGAAAGGTGTTTTACCAAATTATCGTGATCATCCTGATCAATTTTATCATTTAGTTCTGAGTTTTTGTTTTCAAGCTCAATGACACGATCATGGGAGACTTTCAAAGCAACAGTTAATTCATGAAATTGAGAAGCAGTAATAGAATGCTTAGTAACAGTATAAAACACACCTTGAGCCACACAACTTAATACTAAGTTCTCATTTAGGATATGCAAATTCTTCCTTTCAATTTCATTATATTTGAGTTCTCGTTCATAATCATTGACTTCAACAATCATTGCATCAAATTCCTTTTCCATTTCTTTAATATCCGAGTTTATCCCCTTTTGAAGACTTTCAAATTGACCTTTTAATTGTTTAAAGAAAGGCATGACCTCAGTTAAATAACATTTTTTAGTTTGCTCAAAACCCCTTTCCCCTTCAGTTATCCCTGTAGGTGTGATTCTCTTCTTACATGTCTTCTCAAAATCAACGAATAGTTGATAAACAACATAAAGGCTAATTAAGGTCTTGCTATTAGTGGCAATAGTTCTAGGAACTAAGTGCATTGGTGTATTTGGAGGATACACAGTAGCTGCAGGCATTTTCCTAAAGGGAGTGTTTGTTTCAACAAGTACATTAACTTTTTGTTTATCCATATCTTTCTTCCAAAAAATCTGTTCTGGGGTTAATTGAGTTTGAGGTTTAAACATGTTCAGGGAGATCCAATTTTCCTTTGTGTACTCATGGGGTTTGATCATTATGTTATTCTTTTTACACGCAGGATCGTTAAGCTTCTTATCCATTTTCTCCCTAGATGCATCATCTAATTTTCTATCCTCTTCCGTGCTTCCAATACATGATGGTGTTTGCCTAAGCTTAAGAATCTCATTGCCATCATATAGTACCTTATGATCAGCTCTAGCCTTTTTACCTACCTCGGGATTTGGTTCCTCAACAAGGGGAATACTATGCTTATCGCTTAAGACTCTATGCTTAGTGATCATGTGAGCAGTCTGAATGGTATTCCCTTGTACGTACAACTTATTTTCAAGCTTGTTTTTCAAAGTTTTTAGATTAGAAAAGTCATTCAAAAGTTTTGATTCCTTAGCATTAAATTCTTGTTTAAGCACTTTAACATTATCTTGAAGCTCTTGCTTTTGCTTAACAGTTTTAGAAAGCTTTTCTTGTAAGGAGTTTAACTCTTGTTTTAACACTTCTTCTCTAAAATTACTTTTTCTAATAATTGTACGCATTTGGTCATCCATTTCCTTCTCACGGGTAGTTAACTCAAATTTAGCACGTTGTTCATAAATAGCAACTTGTTCTTTATAGGCATTCAGTTCAGAGATAACAGAATCATCAGGAGCACATGCAGTGTCTTCATCTAAAACATAGTCATTATTGACTGCAGAAGATGCATCACTTGGTATAATCTTACTTTCACTTTGCGTCACATATTGATCATATGAGACAATATTGCTATTACCCTCATTATCAATATCTGATTCGTAAGTTTCAAGAGATTGTACTTCATTATGAATCTTTTGCTCATCAACTTCATCGTATAGTTTTAATACCTCTGAAATGATTCATTCTTTGGATGGACCAGCCTGTTGTGGTGATGAGACCTTTGGAGAGACCATTGGTGAAACACTAGCCATGAAGATTTTCTGGGCCGTAGGTTCATCATCGACGTCAGAGTCAAATGCATCACAGTCAGCTACTTGAAAGGAATTTTGATGATTGTGACCTATTTCTGAATTGGCGCTCATCAACATCAGCATCATAAGTTTTGGCATTTCCCTCAAGAAGAAACAACAACTCCTCTTCATCCAAAGCTGCTCCATTATCCTGAGCTTTCAAAAGCAACATCTTGTCTCTGAAGTATTCTGCATTCTGTGGACGTTTTGGAGATGTGCAGTTCCTCGCAATATGTCCCTCACCACAACAGTTGTAGCATTTCTTCCACGATTCTGATTAGCCATCTACCCTCCACCAACTCCTCCTCTTCCCTGTTCATACTGCCTTCCTTGAGCTGGTTGCACCATAACCTTTCCATCTCTGACAGTAGCTTGATTGTATGGATTGGATGCTGTTCTGAGATTATTGTTGGTGTGTGGGAGGGAATTCATATTTTGACTAACCATGAGAGATAGTTGATTGATGAAGTTTTCCATGAGTGTGTTTGAGTCAGGAGGCTTATATGCTGGATCAGGGATGAGCTTGTAATTACCATTACCCGTGGGTATGACTTGAGAAGCTTTGGTGGTAATTCCAACATTGGTGTAAAAGGCTGTAGAATCATTTGACGAACTTGTTTCTCCCTGCTTAGATTTGAACTTTTCAAGAATCCTTCGTTCAAACATAGCATGTCTCTCATTCTGAAGAAGGAAGGCATACAATTGCTCATAGTTGGTGTTCTTCAATCCTTTGGTTAGCTTCACAGAGGTGACAAATTTGTGCCATTCGGGATTCATGTTGTTCACAAACTTTGAGTTCAGGTGAATATTTGGCATGGTAATTTTGATATTCCTCATATCATTCACAAGCTTGTGGAATCTCACGTAATATTCATAGACACTTTCTTCTGGTTTCATCTTAAAGTGCTCAAATTCATCATACAGTTGTGATTCTCTTTCTTCCTTAGTTAATTTGAACCCCGAGAGAAGCATCTTGACATTATCCCAAACCGCCTTGGCTTCAGTGTTGTGATTGATAAGCTTGTAGATATCTTTTGGAAGACCCTGAAGTATAACGTTTGAAGCCCTGATATCAGCATCGAATCTCTTTTTCTCCTTATCATTGAGCTCATCATATGTCTTTGGTCTGTCCAATTCAAAGATCATTGTTCCATCTGCAGCAGTATCAATTATGTCTCTTGTAGTCTCAATCTGATAAGGTCCTTCATCAATTGACTTGAGAATGTTGACTCCATTTTCCTTTCCCATACAATACAACCTAATTCGTTGAGCCCATGAGTCATAGTCAGTTCTGTCAAGCATGGGTGGACGAGTGTCTGAACCAGCTGCTTCAACATCCTCAGCTACAGTAGATATGATTGTAGGCACGTTGGTAGACATGTTTACAGATTTCACGGGATTTTATAACTCTATGATTAAACCGGGAAATAGATTCTTTCACGGAATTTTACTAAATCAAGAGAAAACCGTATTAGAAACAAATATCAACCAAGTCACTATAACCCTTGAACCAAGTCGCTAAGTAGCAACTCGCTAATCCTCAAGTCACTGTGAATCAAGTCGCTAAGCACAAGTCGCTAAGACCCAAGTCGCTAAGACCCAAGTCGCTGAACACAAGTCACTAAAGCACCAAATCGCTAAGCAGACAAGTCGCTAAAGAACAACTCGCTAAGTATCCAAGTCGCTAAGAATCAACTCGCTAAGAACAATAAGGACAAGTCGCTAGAAATAATAGAGACAATTCGCTACGCCAACCAAGTCGCTAGCCGAAGTGGAACCTCCACTACGTTGTACTGTTTGTCGGCTTGTCTTAATAGACAAGTCGCTAGGCTCAAGTCGCTACTCCTCTAACTACAAGTCGATGGAAATTAACAAAGTAAATCGCTACCAAGAAAACAACTCCGAGAGCCAAGTCGCTAGGTAGAAAACTTTAAGAACAATACTTTTCAATCCAAAACAAGCCCAACCACAGTGATTCTAGCTTTACAAATCAAAACCCAAGGACTTACAATGATTCTAAACACAAAAGTACACTCAAAATTCAAACTTTAACACAAGAAATGATCTAAATGATGCAAAAACTACTAAACTTTTTCAAACCCAAAAACCATATAAAACCACTAGAAATCCAAGGATATGTAAGAGAGATGATCAAAACTTTGCTCTTGATACCAATTGTAACATATTGGATTTCACAAACACATCAAATCATGATCACATATAGGCGTATAATATAAGGTTTTAGAGAGAGAAATAGTTAGAGGTTTGGGAACTTAATGAGAGAAAGTAAAAGTGTTATTATGAGCTCCAACCCTCTACCTTGGGAGGTAGAGGTTATTTATAGTCTTACATAAAACGCCACCTACGGGTTGTGGATCAGGCATACAGTGGGTAAAGACCCGTCCGTCCTCCACGGTGTTACTTAACATAAAAACATAAAAACTAAAAACGTATAAAAACGTAAAAACGTATAAATCCTAACATAAAAACGTATAAAGACGCCCGAAATCATTATATGCCAATGATTTGGTGCCTCTCTTTCAAAAATTTAATGTACATGCTTAGAGTGGCCTTGTATTATCTTGCCAAAAACTAAAAAATAAAAAAGGTAAAACTAATTCGAAGCGATATTTAACTCCCCACTTCAATATGCTTATTTTTTCAAAAGGTGATTGAATATAAGGAATTTTATTTTCGATTGTGTCCCAAGATCAAGATTTTAGGGCTAGTAATCTTGAGCTGACGAAAAACTCCCGCTTGTTTAAGCCCTCTCTATATGAGATTTTATCCAGATCCCATGGATTTTTTAATGACAAAAGGCCTGCAAATCTCTTTCATATGATTTGGATATTGGAATGACTCATAAGGAATGAGGATATATTCCCAGGAGCTTACAATAGTGGTATCTCTTGGGATCGTTGGGTTTATACGCCTAATTATTTCATTACTCCTTAGATTGGTCAGTACTTTTTTTTGGGTATTTGTGTTCTTTTCTTGGGGTTTGTTCTTGTTCTTAGAGAACCTCTGTTTTTTTTCTTTTGCGGGTGTTCTTGTTTTCTGGTTTTGTTGGCGTGGCTATTTTCGCCTTTTCAATAAAAAGAAAATTAGATTTTGGCCTTTAGATAAAGGTTACAAGTTGTAATAGATGAGGATGTTAGAGTATGAATAAAAATGAAAATTACTGTTATTTTGAGTGTTTCATACACGAAAGGAGTCAACTCTTGATTGTTCTTAGTGCGGTAATATTGCTTTAAAAATATAAATATCAACTTTTTTCAATTTGATTAATCTCGATGGTGTTTAAGTAATGTTAGGAATTGGAAATTCCATGTTAAAGTGTCGGTCACCCCAATTATAGTCTAGCATATGTTAGCTCGTAGACTTGTAGTTATTTACGTTATTTAGTAGTTTATTAGTTAGTTATTTAGTTATTAGTTTAGCTTAGTGTTGGAATCACTCCTAAACTAGAATTAAAGTGTTAATAATTAATATGTAATAGTTAGCTTAATTATGGCCTTTATGTTTGTTATTAAGCTTAGGCTTATGTAGAAGGCCCATAAGCCTAGGCCTAACGATCCTTTAGATCTTACAATTAAATCAATATTGGTGTCAGAAAAGTTACCACAGGGATAACTGGCTTCGGAATTAATATGAGATTGATTTTACAAATGATTTTTCAATTGGTTTCATGGAAGGAAAGAACATTACCAAAAGACCGACCAATTTACTTTATGCATGGAGTTATAAGTATGGTTAGGTTAGATATTCGTTCCCACGATCCCGCCAGAACCGGAGGGATCTACCCAGTGACAATCCACTAGATAGTGTAGAGTCCTTAGGTATGATGAAAAAAGGAGAAAAGTGAGATATGGGAAGAGTGTCAACTGAGTCTGAGCTAGTACTGGAATAAACCCAACAAGGTTCTAGTTATGAAGTCTCAGTAAGCACTGAAGGGGTTGAAGAATGAAAAAGAAATGAAATGAGAAAAGGGTGAAAAGAAATAGCCCTCCAATAATTCAACCTTAGGGCAGAAACCGGGTTCAATTCATATGCTACTGGTGGTTACTAAGGTAACACTGGTATTGAAGACAAGACATCATGGACACAGTGATGCACTGCACTAAAACTTCCCAAGCTACTCAAGTTCCTCTTAAAAGGACTTGTTTCATTCTCACGGGGAACCGACATAATCTATCGACTTTCTCTTAGAGATTGTTGATATTGATGAAGGAGAGCCTCTCCCTAGTCTCCGGCATAGGAACCAAATGTGCACAATTGAGTCTAGAGCCAAGAGATCATCCACAATATCTCATTAGGACACAAAATTAATGAAGACTTTCTGTTTCACGCAATGTAGAAAGTAAGAATATATTAAGAGTCCTACGCATTATCCTTGTGGTATTGCCAGAACATCCGAGTGATATATTAAATATATTCACAATGAAGATGGAAAGCCTTATAGAGCCAACATCAAACAAGCTCTTGGTGGGTGACATGTGAGATCTTTTCTAAAGATCAAGCTTGTAACAACTGGATAGAAACGATGGGGCGATTCATTATTGAATCAACCTTGGTCCAGGAAATGAATTGACGGATACCTTTGAAAAACCGATCGTTGTTCTCAACAATTCTTTTCTCTATCACATCGACTGTGTATTAATCTTTCAAAATTAAAAGGGTATTTATGATTGAAAATTGATTTTTCTTATAAAACCTTCGTCGTATTGAAAAACTCTTTCTTCAAGCAATACGCGATTGTTTTCAAATAATTTTGAATCAATCAGTAAATCTCAATTTGCTGGTTCACTCACTCCGTTTTGTCTTCTTTGAGACGTTCCGGTTTGAGAACAGCTAGAACAGCTGCGAAACCCTATCAAGGAGATTCTTAGGAATCATACCTGATCACAGGCAGTACTTGTACTGATCAACGGGGAACCGTGGGCCGTGTACCTCAATTCAACGAAAGTGATCAAAGACACTTTCGTGTGTTTTATTGCTAACTGTTGTTTGCAGGTACATTTGGACGGTTGCAGCTGATCAGAATTGAGAGGCCAATCCAAAGCCGCATGCTTACAGCATCCACGCTTAATTGAAGAAATCATGACTTGTGCATATCTACAGAACCTGGCTCTGATATTTTTATACGATGTTTTTGCTACGCCGCTGCAAATATCGTGAGCCAGAAAAGCTTCCGCTACTCTGATGAAAAGATGTCATGATCCAGAAAGTGTGAGCATGTCGGTCCGAAAGTCACAACAACACATGGTGGCAACACAATAAAGGATGATCCAGAGATTTACTGTGGCTGATGATCTCAAAGAAAGCTCGAAGATTATCAAAGATGTGGATCGTATTAAAGACCTCCACTCAAAGTACAAAACTATGCGGACTTTAAAGAATCGCTACTAATGCACAAAGATTGCGGAACTTGAAGAATTGAAGTCTACGAGGTTGAGAACTAAAGTCATAGAAAGAATGCTAGGATGCAAAATGTATTTCATGGGGTGACCTCCCTTAGGGGGAGATTGTTAGGAATTGGAAATTCCATGTTAAAGTGTCGGTCACCCCAATTATAGTCTAGCATATGTTAGCTCGTAGACTTGTAGTTATTTATGTTATTTAGTAGTTTATTAGTTAGTTATTTAGTTATTAGTTTAGCTTAGTGCAACACCGTGGAGGACGGACGGGTCTTTACCTACTGTATGCCTGATCCACAACCCGACAGAGGGCGTATTATGTAAAACTATAAATACCCTCTACCTCCCAAGGTAGAGGGTTGGACCTTTCATTCTAATCTAACCTTTTCTCTTTTGTTTACTTTCTCTCTCTAGAAAGGATCCTATCTTCTACTTTCTTTCTCTAAAACTCTAAACCATACGCCTCATTTGATATGTTTTGATGTGTTTATGAAATCCAATATGTTACAAGTAATTTATCTTTGATTCAAATAGATTGTTAGGTTTGGTGGTAAAAACTATTGGGAAGTGCTCATATCATATTAAATAATTATACTGCGGTAAATACGTGAGTCTATAGGGTCACACACGTATACACCAAGGTATCACCAATTATAATATATTTAATGTATTTATAGTAGATATGTTGTTTATATTAGTAAATATTTCACGATCGCTTAACGGGCCTTAATTAGTTTGTTAGACTAAGTAATTAACTAACGGACCTTATTTAATATGTTATTAACTTATTAAATGGACTAGACCAAAAAACACAATGGGAAGCCCAATGTGGTATAATGGCCGACCAACCCAAAGGAGAAAAGTAGGAGCCCAAAACTTGTTGATTAAGCTAACAAGAGTTATATTGATATTATGATTTATCATATCTCATTAACATGGAAATTAATCACAAAATATCCCCCCCCCTTTTTTTCTCTCCTTTAACCAACGGCCAAACACCCCAACTTAGGGTTTTTAGTCGATTTTCTTACTAGCAAAACAATTGTTGTTCGTTAAAATATCGTAGGTAAGAAGGAACTAGCATCCTGACGTGTTGTGTGGAAGAATTATAGCGTTCATCTCCTTTGGTGACTAAGGGTGTTCGTGGGTTCTAAGGGTGAAACAAGAACCATTGATTTACTCCGTTAGTTCAAAAGATCACTGATGCGTGGTTCGGGGTCGAAATACATCCTTTCCAAAAAGCAAGTTTTACAACCCACTAGGCAGTGTACCTAATCGTTGCAGTGTAGTATAGGTAAGCCCATGGGGTTGATCGTTCTCTAGGAGAATAGAGATGCTAGTCGGGATGTATGACGAAAAGGTAAAGGTGAGGATGATTCTTTTTAGTCTTTTTTTTATGAAAGCAAGTAAAATCTCGGGGTTTGAAGAGTGGGGGTTTGGTAATTTACTAATTAAACTACTTAACAAATTAAATTAAAAACTTATTACTAATAACTAAGATAATAGGTATGGATTGAAGGAATGTGTTCTTATGATAATTAAAAACGTGTTTACTTAGATTTTCTTACTCCCTAGTTATTTTTTATTGGTCAGTTGAATTGTCACATTCTTGCCTAATTGATGAGTTGTATTCCATGTTTAGTCATAGGGCAGTGCCTAATTCCCCAATTCTATGAATTGTAAGTATCCTCTAGAACACCCGGGATCGCCAAGTACCGAGGTATCTCCCCCGAATATCCTATTATCCTTAAGCTACAACTCACACAATAAACACAATGGGAGCCTAATGGTGCACTCCATGTTACACCCCTATCCCGGAATACCAATAGGTCCCACCATGGTTGAATATGGACTAAAGACTTATCGTAATTAACTAGTCAACCCAATAGTCAAACTAATAGTTAACACATAATATATTATATTATATAAATAAGGGGGACCTAAGTTTCCATTTTTTAATTATGTTATAGAAGTATTGGTGGCCAATATATAGAAAGAATAAGACTTGAGGGACCATTTGTGTCAAGTCGCCAAATTTGCCACCTACATAATTCTGGATAATTTCACATCATTCATTTTTATCCAGAAATAATAAGTGTGTGTGGTGTGTGTCGTGAATGAAATTGGGGGGGAAAAGAGTAGATGGTCTTGAGACCAATTTGATGATGGATTAAGGTGTTATATCAAGTATTGAAGCCTTAACGTTAATCCTTATACAAGTAAGTATACCATTGATGTATTAATTATAATTTGTAAACTAGGGTTCATGCTCCCAATTTGGGGGTTTTGGGTTATTATTGATTTAAACTTAATTTAAGGTGTTATAGTACTATGGGGTGAAGCCCCTTTAATTTAATTTAAGGAAAAATGAGTAATTTTGGATGTGATCATGTTTGATCATTTGGATGATTAAAAGAGTTATAGCAATCTTGGGGTAATTTTATTATGGGTAAAAGTTGTGTAATTTATTGGTTGGATCATCATATAATCATGATGTGATTATATGATGATTAGAGGTTGGTTATGTTAGCCATGGTTATAGTTATTTGATTATGTACTAAGTGCATGTTAATTATGTGATTAAGATGTTAGCTATGGATGATGAGGGATATTGATGATGAAGATGATGATGTTTTTATGATTGCTTAGCTTGGATGCTAAGATGAGTAATTTGGTTACAATGTGACTAATGTAGAAATTGTTATATGATATGATCATGCATGTTATGTTATGTTTTGTTATAGTTAACTAATGCCTAGATGGACCAAGGATGCGAGTATGTATGGAATGATATTTGTGTTATAGCTGGTTATACTTATGTGCTATTTGATGTGTTTTGATGCATTTGTAATGATGGAAACAATATCATGTATTAGCCTAATTACTTACTAAGCGTTATCAACACCGTTATAGTTAACCATGTTTTGTAGGTTTGTATATATTGAAGATGCTATGGCTTGTATTGTAGATTATGGATTGATTATGTGCAAGTTAGAAGATTGGCAAGAAAGTAAGAGCTAGGTAGTATACCGAGGTCAATGTCGATGTTGTACCCCCGTGATTCTAGGTCGTTTAATGTAACATATTGGATTTCACAAACACACTAAACCATAAGCACAAGAAGGCGTACAAGATGATTCTAGAGAGAGAAAGTTAGAGGTTTGGGAACTTTTAGTGAGAGAAAGAAAAATCTTATTATTAGCTCCAACTCTCTACCTTGGGAGGTAGAGAGTATTTATAGTCATTACATAAATCGCCACCTATCGGGCTATGGATCAGGCATACAGTAGGTAAAGACCGGTCCGTCCTCCATGGTGTTACATAAACTAAATACTACTTAACTTTAAATAACTACGACTACGAGCTTTCTAACGATTACATATACTTGAGGTGACCGACACTTTAACTACTGGATTTTCCAAATCCTAACAGTCTCCCCCTAAGGGAGGTCACCTCAAACACACATTACATTACATAGAAAAACAAACAGATATTACATTTGAGATTGTTCTTAGATTCTTGTTCTGTAGCTCGTAGTCTTTGATTCTTCATCTTTGCATGTTTTGGATAATCTGAGTGGAGGTCTTTAACTGATCCACGTGATAATGAGTTTTGAGCCAGCTTTGAGATCATCAGCAACATTAAATCTCCGACTCATCCTTTGTGGTGTTGGTATTATGTGATGGTGTGACTTTTGGACCGACATGCTCAAATTCTGGATCATGATATCTTCTTATCAAAGTAGCGGAAGCTTTCGTTGATTCATGATATTGGCGGCAGCGTAGCGAAGCATGGAGTGATAATATCAGAGTCATTGATGTAATAATCATGATTTCTTTCGATATGAATGTGTTGTGTGAGCATGCGGCTATGGATTGACCGCTACATTACGATCATTTGCAAGCGTCGGGGTGTACTGCATAAGGCAGTTAGCAATAAGCAGCGTAAGCGAAAGTGTCTTTGATCACTTTCGTTGAATTGAGGTACACGGCCCACGGTTCTTCGTTGATCAGTACAAGTCGCTGTGATCGGTATAATTCAGAAGAATTTCCTTGGCGAGGGTTTCGCAGTTGCTCTAGCGTTCTCAAACGGAGCGTCTCAAAGAAGACTACAACGGAGTGAGTGAACCGGCGAAACGAGATTCAGCGATTGATGAAAAGAGATTTGAAAAACAATCGTGTATTGCTCAATAGAAATTGTTTTTGCAATACAACGAAGGTTTTAATGAAAATCAATTATCAATCATAAACACCTTTTATTTGAGAAATAAGTACCAGCGTTGATGTGCTAAAGAAAAGAGTTTTTAAGCACAACGACCGGTTTTCAAAGGTATCCGTCAATCCATAATCTGAACCAGGATTGATTCAAAAGATTGAATCTCTCCATTGTTTCTGTCCGGTTGTCACATGGTTGATCTATTGGATAGATCTCACATGCCACCTACCGGGAGCTTGTTATGATGTTGGCTCGAAGGCTTTCCATCTTCATTGTGAATATGTATGCATATCACTTTCGGATGTTACGGCAATACCACAAGGATAATGCGTAGGACTCATTAGATATAATCTCTCTTTCCACATTGTGTGAAATAGAGAGTCTTCATTGAAAGTGTCCTAATGAGATTTATTGATGATCTCTTGGCTCTAGACTCAATAGTGAACATTTGGTTCCTATGTGGAGACTAGGGAGAGGGTCTCCTTCTTCAATATCAACAATCTCTAAGAGAAAGTCGATAGATTATGTCGGTTCCCGTGAGAATGAAACAAGCCCTTTTAAGAGGAACTTGAGTGGTTTGGAAAGTTGAAGTGCAGGTCGTCCTTTGAGTCCATGGCGTCTTGTCTTCAATACCGATGTTACCTTGGTAACCACCAGTAGTATATGAATTAAACCGGTTTACGCCCTAAGGTTGAATAAATGGAGGGCTATTTCTTTTCACCCTTTTCACATTCAATTCTTTTTAATTCTTCAACCCCTTGATGCTTACGAGACTTCATTACTAGAACCTTGTTGGGTTTATTCGATTACTAGCTCAGTCTCGATCCGCACTCTTCCTATATCTCACTTTTCTCCTTTTTTTCATCATACCTAAGGACTTCTACACTATCTAGTGGATTGTCCCTGAGTAGATTCCTCCGGTTCTGGCATATGCATAAAGATTTAGAAATTGTTTAGCACATGGAGGCAAGATATCTTTGAAATCGTTAGATTAAGAGTGAAAGGTCCAATCTTTTGATTAACATTTTCTAAAATGATAATCATCACTTCCCAATCAATTTGTGTAGATAAAACATTTTGAGGAAGGATGAGATTTTCAAAAGTTTGCTCCCCCTCAATATGTGCCTAGAATTTTGAAAGAATTTTGCACATATTAGAGGGAACCTACACTTAGAGACAATTCAGTCACGTTTCAATAATTTGAGGTTTAAAATAGTTGCTCTCCCTCAACATGTGCATGGAAAATTTGAAATCGTTTGTCACTTGCGGGGAGGCAAACATGCTAAACACTTATGAAACCATTTATCGAATTATCAGTTTTAAATCCAATTTAAATCACAAATTCTCCCCCGATCACAATTATCAAATCATTTGAGATTTGTGATCTCCGTAGATTTAAATTGATTTTGAAGCTTTTAAGGAGAATTGTGACTTGATTATGAAAGCGTTTTAACCGATAAGGATTGGATTTTGAGACTTTAAACTCCATTGATTAAACATGCATAATTATCTTTTGAAGACATAATAATAACCAAGGTTTGGAACCAATTGTGTAACAATTTGTAAAACATTTAGAGTAGACCTTACTCATTTAAGTGCAAATTGTTTGAAAAGAACACTTTTTAATTAAAAAGTCATTCTCCCCCTCAATCAATGACAAAAGTCGTTGATTGATGAATTGAGATTTTGACACTTGATAAGTTCTTTTGATTTTCAAAAATAGAGTCCGAAGTGTTTTTCAAAACAATTGAGTTTTCAAAAGATTACAAATATTTTTCAGATGAATCTTTAGAAGGAAAAATATTTGAAATTAAACATTTTTCTTGTTGATGACAAATATTTGTTTTTAGAATCAGAGCATTAGGTTTGAAACATGAGATAAAGCATGGCTCTGTTCTTTCTTTGAGAAGCGGGTTACTGCCTGAAATAATAGTAAACCATTTAATCTCTTTCTCTCAAAAATATTTTTGATTTTTTTGATTTTTTTGATTTTTTGATTTTTTTTTATGAAAATTCGAACAACATCTAAAGTCCCGTGTCATTCTTTGAATGACAGCATCAAGACCGTAGATATTTATCGAATCGAGAAGAACGTGACAAAAAGACACTATTTTTTTTAAAGAGTTTTTTTTTTCGGATTTTTTTTTTGAAGGTTTTATAATTTTGTATTTTGTTTTTCGAATAGATATTTACAAGAGATAGATGAAGGAAACCTTTTACTCCTCTTCTTCCTCTTGAGGACGTTTGAGTGTTTCTGGTTGTAGGCTCTTAAGACCAAGTCGTGGAAGAATAAACTCAAAACGTTCTCTAGTAAAGCTTTGGTGAAGATGTCTGCTAACTGGTATTCAGTCCTCACAAAGTAAAGTTCCACCACACCGTTTTCAACTTGCTCCTACGTTGTTGCATGAGAGAGCAATAGCACTTTTATTATCACAGTACAGAGGGATTTTGTTAAATTCAAAGCCATAGTAAGATAATTGGGATCTCATCCATAGGATTTGAGCACAACAAGATGACATGGCTATGTATTCACCTCTGTAGAGGAAATAGAAGTACTCATTTGCTTCTTTGGAGATCAACTCACAAGCTTATCACCCAAAGCGAGCACCTCCGGGCGTGCCGGCGAGTATCTTGACATCTGCATGATCAACATCGCATAGGTACATTAGTGACATACGGTGTCCTTGGTACCAAAGTCCCATATTGATGGTTCCTTGGAGATACCGAAAGACCCGTTTAACGCTTCAAGGTGCTTTTTAGTAGGCTTAGCACGGTATCTAGCACACATGCAAACATCGAACAAGATATGCGGTCTACTAGGTGTGAGGTACATCGGGATCCAATCATACTACGATATTTCGTTTGGTCTACCATGATCCCTGAGTGGTCCTCATCTAGTTTAGTACGCTCAATCATGGGAGTGTCAAGAGGGTCACTAGAATCAAATCCAAATTTCTTTAAAATCTCATTTGCATATTTAGATTGATTTATGAAAATGCCTCGGGACTTTGTGAAATTTGTAATCCCAAGAAAAATGACATTTGTCCCATCATTGACATTTGAAATTTAGAACCCATTTCATTTGAAAAACGGTCACACTCATTGGGGTCGGTCGAGGCAAAGATGATATCATCAACATAAATTTGAACGTGAATTAAATGTTTGCATGACTTCTGGTGAACAATGTTGGATCAACTGCTCCTTTTTTGAATCCGGTAGATAGAAGAAACTTTGATAGCGTATCATACCATGCCCTTGGAGCTTGCTTTAAACCGTAAAGAGCCTTCTTCAAGCGATAGACGTGAGTAGGATGCTCTGGATTCACAAAGCCTTCGGTTGGTGGCGTAGACGACTTCTTTAAGATCTCCGTTCAGAAATGCCGTCTTTACATCCATTTGATAGACTACCATGTTCTTACTAGCATCATTAGCCAAGAAGATTCGATTGCCTCGATCACGAGCAGCGAGCAAATGATTCTTCAAAGTCAATACCCTCCTCTTGGCGGTATCCTTTAGCAACCAATCGAGCCTTGTTCTTTAAGACATCACCATGCTCATCAAGTTTCACTTTGAAGATCCATTTTAGAGCAATTAATCATAGCACAATCACGTGCGGTACTAATTCCCATACATCAAGTCGATCAAACTCATGAATTTCTTCTTGCATGGCATTGAACCAGTTGTCTTCATTCATGGCGGTTTTAGCATCTTTTGGTTCGATCTTAGAGAGTACGGAGTTGAAAAAGCACCATAAGGCATCGGTTGCAAGTTGTTTCCGTGTGGATACTTGGCGAGAGGATTTCCAATGATGTTGTCCAATGGATGATCATGAGTCCATTTTATGAGGTGTTCATGTGGTTGTTGTTGAGGAATGAAGTAGCGAGTCGATGTCTCATGAAAAGATGGTTCGATGAAGATTCGAGGAGCAAATATGTTTTCAAATGGAGCATCTTCGGGAGTAGCAAAGGGATTAACTTCATCATTGATGCCAGAAATAGTTCCATGATGTACATTTGAATAATGATGATTTGTTGATGAGGCAGTGATCAGGCGGCGGCTTCTTGACTTAATGACATTGAGGCTGAAGGGTTGACTTCATTCACGAGGATATGGCAGCCTCTTTGTAGGAATTGACAGATCATTAGCACTTGGCTCATAGTGTTCATCAGACATTGGATCAAACAATTTCTTTCAAATCATCTTAAGTTGGAGGTACATATGGAGTAGCTGGAGAGGAGTTTGGTACAAGGGATGAACCAACGGGACTGTTTTGAAGTCTTGGGTCCTAAACTGGATTGTCCATGAGCCATTTGACCCGTCGACTCATCAAACGTAACGTGAATTGTTTCCATGATATTTCGAGTTCTCTTGTTGTAGATTCGGTAACCCTTCTTGTTTGGTGCATAACCAACAAAATTCCAATATCTGCCTTTGCTCTTAATTTACCTAAGTCTTGACCATCATTAGTTGGATAGCACAAAGCACCAAACACACGAAGGTAGGAGAGGTTTTCGTTTATGAACAAGTTCATATGGAGTTTTTCCATGAGAGGTATGAATAAGGGAACGATTTTGGGTGAAGTAAGCGATGGCAATGGCTTCACCCATAGAAACATTGGAACCTTTGAATAAATTAGCATTGTTCTTGCGGCTTCCACAAGAGTTCGATTTCTTTTTTCAACTACACCGTTACTTTGAGGAGTTAGTGGAACACTTCTTTGATGAGTGATTCCAACACTTTCATAAAACTGAATTAAGTCTTTGTTAACGAACTTTGTGCCATTGTCGATTCGAACAATTACGGTGTATTGTTGAGTCGAACTCGAAGCTGTTTGATTAGTTTGATGATGACATCACGGAGTTTCATCCTTTGTCCTCAAAAACTTTACCCAAGTAAATCGAGAGTAGTCATCAACAACTACTAGAATGTATTTCTTCCCATTTATCGTTTGCACTCTCATTGGTCCACAAAGATCCATATGAAGGGTATGAAGAACTTCCATTACTGAATTTGTGGGTTTTGGTTTGTGGGCATATTTCTTGCTTTTACCCAATTGGCAAGCTGAACAAAGATGATCTTTTACATATTTTAATCTGGGTAAGCCTCAACAAGATCCTTTACGGAAGGTTATTAATGGTGCGAATTTCAGTGATTGAGACGGCGATGCCATAACCATGACTTTGTTTTGGAAGCCTTTGACAACAAGCAGATTGGAGAAGACTTCATCATGTCATCGATAGAGATGGTGTATAGATTAGAACCACGAGTACCTCTTAATAATTCCACACCATCAAGTTCTCTAACGAAACAAGTATGTTTTCTAAAGGCCACTTCTAGATCGTAATCACAGAATTGACCAAAAGAAAACAAATTATGACCAAGACCTTCCACATAATATACCCGGAGATTACACTTTTGCCAACTACATAATCACCATAACCCATAATTGCTACAAAATGGTCGTTCCGAATCTAACTGTTCGATGAATTTACTCGCGAAGTTCATGAGCGACCGGTCTCGGTCATATGCTTGGAGCGGACTGAGTCCAAGTACCACGAAGCGATTTGAACGATCTGCGGTTGAACCTGAGACAAGAATGGATAAGCTGGATAATTGGGATCCCCATGCAAGAATGGGTTCCATTTGGTTAGTAACAGTGATTGGAACACCCACATCATAAATAGAAACATTCACATCAGAAATTGAAGCAATGGAATCATTATGAATAGATGCAGTACTAGTGTCCGTATTTGCCCTATTCAAAGTATGTTCACTTCTTAAGGGAATAGTTCTACCAGTAGGCATCCATTTTCTAGTGGGCATTGCCTGAATAACCTTATGGCCAAACAGGTATCCATTGATAACCTATCTTACTAAATGTTCTTCCTGTGGACTTCCACTGTTTTCTAACTTTCTTTCGCCTTTGCCTTTTTGCCTTCTTAGCATGATACTTTGCATTAACAATTTTAGCGGGGATTTGACACATTAGACAAAACATTCACACCACATTCATGATTAGTAACGAGAAATTCAAGCGGACATCATTACAAGGTTTGCAAATAGTATCATAATTGAATTAATTACGATGCGCCTATGGCTAATACTAGAATCAACACGATTTGTTTTATTCAACTCAAGCTTAAAGTTCCTAGGTTGGTCTTCTACTCTCTTCCAATGCACATTCTTAGCTTGCGAGGTCCTATCATTCCTTGTAATGCCTTGAGACTTTGACCCTTGCTTTTAATGTCACTGATTACTCTGTAGAGGGAATGGGAACATTAGTTGGTTTTGCTACTTTTGCATTTTCGTTTAGATGTCTGGGATGTGAACTATTTGAAGGCTGCGAAGTTCACCTTTTAACACTAGAGGTGTTGGGATCGAACTACTTGAAGGTATACTACGGTTCACATTCATAACATTGGGCATCGAATGGATTTCATACTTGGCACTAGGCATAGAACAAGGAATCAAAGGATTAACTCTCTCACCTAAGGATTTAGGGCATATTGTGATTAAGCATTCTAGAAGTTCTTGAGATCGTTTGGCATATAGGCATGCAAATGTCCAATTTGCATTATCAAGTGGTTTCTCTAACTTATCCTCTTCAACAATCTCACGGAGACATTCTAGACAATCCTTAAAGGATGAGAAATATGTTTGAATTGCAAGTTTATTATTCCTAAGATGAGGAGGAACATATTTCATAGACAAAGCATATTTATTACAAAGAGGTGACCTTTGATCCAATCATTCTCCCCATTGGTCATTGGCATTTTCCCGTTTTACGACTCTTGATTCTCAATTTCCTTTTGCAATGAAGCTATTTGTTCATTATTTTTGTTACGAGTGACCTTTATTGATTCAAATAACTCATTGAAATGTCGTTTAACCTTTTCATTTTCTTCTAGAAAACTCTCGTTTTCCTTTTGTAATGCATTTACTAAGTTTTGATGATGAAACGTTTGAGAATTCGAGAATCTAAAGGAGGAGGCATTTGGGAGCCAGTCACATTGTTCTTTTCACCCTTTAATTGAGAGATTTGGGCTTTCAACTTTCTGCTCGTGTTACAATGAGCTTGAATCGTTCATCCACGTTTGTTTATTTGAAAAGCGCATCAAACTCGGAGCATCCGAGGATGTCTTGATATTTGAGGTTTTGACATTTTCTTTAAGATGTTGATATTTTAGTTGTAAATTAAAATGATCAACTTCTAGTTTAGAAAAGTGTTTTACCAAATTATCGTGATCATCCGGATCAATTTTCTCATTTAGTTTAGAGTTAGTTTTTCAAGCTCAATGACACGATCATGGGAGACTTTCAAAGCAACAGATAATTCATGAAATTGAGAAGCATTAATGGAACAATTTGTAGCGGTGAAAAACACATCTTGAGCAATACATTGAAAATCAGATTCTCTCATAGTGTATGCAAGTTCTTCCTCTCAATCTCATTATATTTTAATTCTCGCTCATAGTCACTAACCTCAACTATCATTGCATCAAATTCCTTTTCCATTTCTTTAATATCTAAATTCATTCCCTTTTTAAGACTTTCAAATTGATCTTTTAGTTGTTTAAAGAAAGGCATGACTTCAGTTAAATAGCATTCTTTCATTTGCTCAAAACCCCTTTCCCTTGATTATACCAGTGGGTGTGATCCTTTTCTTACAAGTTTTCTCAAAATCAACAAATAGTTGAAAAATAACATATTGAGTGATTAAGGTCTTGCTTTTAGTGGCAATAGTCCTAGGAACTAAATGCATTGGTTTATTGGGAGGATACACGTCGTGAAGGCATTTTCCTAAAGGGGGGGTTTGTTACAACAAGATTCTCTGTCTTTTGCTTATCTAAATCCTTTTTCCAGAACACTTGTTCGGGTGTTAACAATGTTCGAGGCTTAAACTTGTTCAAGGAAATCCAATTCTCCTTCTTGTAATCATGGGGTGTGATATTTATTTTCTTCTCTTTACATTTAGGATCATCTAGTTTCTTTTTCATCTTTTCCCTAGTGACTTCATCAGATTTCTTATCTTCCTCAGGTGCACTCAAGAACTAGGTTTCTGTCTAGGCTTAAGGATTTCATTGCCATCATAAAGTACTTTATGAGAACTTCTGGCCTTTTTAATGACCTCGGATTTGGATTCCTCAACTAGGGAATGCTATGCTTATCGCTTAAGACTCTATGCTTAGTGATCATGTGAGCGGTGATCTGAATGGTGTTCCCTTGTACGTACAACTTATTTTCAAGCTTGTTTTTCAAAGGTTTTAGATTAGAAAAATCATTCAAAAGTTTTGATTCCTTAGCATTGAATTCTTGCTTAAGCATTTTCACATTTTCTTGAAGTTCTTGTTTTTGCTTAGCAGTTTTAGAAAGCTTTTCTTGTAAGGAGTTTAACTCTTGTTTTAATACTTCTTCTCTAAAATTACTTTTTCTAATGATTATACGCACTTGGTCATCCATTTCACGCTCCGAGTGGTGGTCAACTCAAATTTAGCACGTTGTTCATAAATAGCAAAACGTTCTTTATAGGCATTAAGTTCGAGACAACAGAATCATCGAGGGCACAATGCAGTGAATTCATCAAAAACATAGTCATTATTGATGCGAAGATGCATTACTTGGTACAATCTCACTTTCACTTTGTTTCACATATTGATCATATGGGACAATATTGATATTACCCATATTTTCAATATCCGACTCAATAGTTTCATTTGATTGTACTTTGTCATGCATCTTTTGCACATCAACATCATCGTATAGTTTTAATACCTCAGAAATGATTTTTTCTTTGGATGGACCAGCTTGTGGAGGAGAGACCTTTGGAGAAACCATAGGTGAGATGCTAGCCATGAAGATTGTTTGGGCAGTAGGTTCATCATCTACATCGATTCAAATGCATCACTGTCGGAGCTACTTGAAAGGAATTCGATGATTATGACCTATCTCACGAATTGGTACGTTCATCAACATCGCATCATATGTCTTGGCATTCCCTTCGAGAGAAAGCGGTAACTCCTCTTCATCCAAAGCGCTCCATTGTCCTGAGCTTGCACTAGCAACATCTTATCCACTGAAGTACTCGGCATTCGAGGGCGTTTGGCGATGTGCAGTTTCTTGCAATATGTCCCTCACCACCAAAGTTGTAACACTTGATCGGCTTTACTGGTCCTTGATTTCCATTCCTTCCCCTATTTTGATTTTCCACATACCCTCCTCCTACTCCACCTCTTCTTTGTTCATATTGTCTTCCTTTTGGTTTGTAACCTTTCCATCTCTGACCAAAGCATGGTTGTGTAGATTGGATGCGATCCGATTTCATTGTTAGTGTGAAGTTTGTTGGTATGTGGAGAGAAGGTTAAGTTTTGTTTAACCATAAGAGCGACTTATTGATAAAGTGTTCTGTTAATACAAATAAGCCGTAAAAACGTTTATTTATATTTTACGATCTTCTAATGTTTTGTCGATAACAAAAGTAAAATCATTTTAACAAAACAAATAGAGTACGTAAATAGTTTGAGTTAATAGTTTTTCTAACACAATTAAGTTGTCACATAAAACACTAAAACAAGTATAAGTGATTTTATGATTTAGATACATATGTACAACAACTAGTGTTTACATATTGGGTTAAACATATACTTAAACTAAGTATACTAAAATGGGTAAAAACTAAGTGTATGCTAAAATGGGTAAATACAAGTATATACTAAATGGGTAAAATACTAGCAAATGGTTTTGACCCATAACCCATGGTTTTATATATACCACTTAACCAAGATACATTGTATCTAGAAGAAAACCATGGATCAACCCATAACCCATGACCCATGACCCATAACCAAAAATACCCATGGGCAAAGAGGTGCGGACCACGGATCCCTATTTGTGTGCTAGCCGGATCCCTTGTGGTAGGGATCGTGGGATCGGGGAATAGAAGAGAATTTTCTCTATAAATAGAGAGCCATTTCTTTCTCTCTACATATGGTTTTTCACACATACTTCCCCAAAGTATTCTAACCTCAGATCTAAGTGATCTATGTAGTTTGTCTTTTGTTTTTGTGTGATCTACTAGGTTCCTCTTAAAGGAGAGATCACCACCTCTTGAAGACGTGCAAGCTCAAATCCATGAGTTGCCATGCTTCGTCATCATCAAGACTACTAAGGTTCTCTTGTTGATAGTTCTTCCTTTCTCCATAGATGTTGGGTTGAAGGCATTAGTGAAGAATGCCGAAAGTGTCAAGATGAAAGCATTAGTGAAAGGTGCTCATCATCCGTGTCAAAGCATTATTGAAGGATGCTAAAGGTGTCAAGACGAAGGCATTAGTGAAGGGTGCCAAACGTTGTGTCAAAAGCATTAGTGAAGGATGCTAAAGGTTTCAAGACGAAGGCATTAGTGAAGGGTGCCAAATGTTGTGTCAAAAGCATTAGTGAAGGATGCTAAAGGTGTCAAGACGAAGGCATCAGTGAAGGGTGCCAAGCGTTGTGTCAAAGGCATTAGTGAAGGATGCCAAAGAATCAAATCAAGTAGCATTTGGGAAGAATGCTTAGGTCGTATAATCGATGAGGTGCATCGTTATACATATGTGTAAATGTTTATCTACAAGGATGGTGATATCCTTGATGGTGTTGTAACAAGGAGTAGATCTCCTTGAGATTAGGTGTTGTGTTGTGATAGGATTAGTTCTCCTAAGGTGTGAAAGAACTCGGTGGTTAGCCTAGCACCTAATAAAGGGTAGGCGACGTTGTGTTAGGTGTGGTTCGCCTTGGTGTAAAAGAACTTGGTATTTAGCTTTTGTACCGGAAAAAGGTTAAGCGACGTTGTGAAGGCTTCTCCGCAATAAGGAGTTGGTGTAGTCTTACTACGAACTCGAGTAGGTGACTCGGGGGTGGAGTAGGGCAAGGAAGGTGTCCTTGTAGCCGAACCACTATAAATAACTTGTGTTGTGGTGATGTGCTTCTTACTCTTTATATTTCATTTCACGTTTATATATCCATCTATCAACGTCCAACATAAACAATCAAATGGATTGGCATAAGTCGATCTAAATATTTAAAAGGAAGTTTTAAATTGGTAAAACTATTCAACCCCCCCTTCTAGTTTTCCACATGTTCCATGACTGCATTGGCATCAGGCTGTTTGAAATATGGATCTTGAATGACTTGAGATGCTTTGGTAGTGGTTCCATCATTGGTGTAAAATGCAGTTGAATCATTTGATGAACTTGTTTCTCCCTGATTGGTTTTGAACTGCTCCAGAATCCTTTTTTCAAACATAGCATGTCTCTCATTCGGAAAGGAAGGCATACAGATTGCTCATAGTTTGTATTCTTCAATCCTTTAGTGAGCTTCACTGAAGTGACAAACTTGTGCCATTCGGGATTCATGTTGTTTACAAACTTTGAGTTCAATTGAATGTTAGGCATGGTCATTCTGATGTTCCTCATGTCATTCACAAGCTTGTGGAATCTCACGTAATACTCATAGACACTCTCATCTGGTTTCATCTTGAAGTGCTCAAATTCATCATAGAGTTGTGATTCTCGGTCTTCCATAGTTAATTCAGAACACGAGAGAAGCATCTTGACATTATCCCATCGACCTTTGCTTCAGTGTTGTGATTGATGAGCTTGTAAATGTCTTTTGGAAGACCTTGTAGTATAATGTTAGAAGCCACGATATGCATCGAATATCTTCTTCTCCTTATCATTGAGCTCATCATACGTCTTTGGTATGTCTATTCCATAGATCATTGTTCCATCTTCAGTTGTATCAATTATGTCTCTAGTAGTCTCAACCAGATATGGTCCTTCATCAATGGATTTGAGAATGTTGACCCCATTTTCCTTTCCAAGCGAGTACAATCGATTCTTTGAGCCAAAGAGTCGTAGTCGGTTCTGTCAAGCATGGATGGACGAGTATCACGAACCACTGCTTGAACATCCTAAACAACAGTGGAGATGATTGTAGGTACGTTGGTAGACATGTTAACAGATTAAACGGGATTTTATAACTCTATGATTAAACCGGGAAATAGATTCTTTCACGGGATTTTACTAAATCAAGAGAAAACTGTATTAAAAAAATCAACCAACTCGCTAAGAAACCTTGAACCAAGTCGCTAGCAAATTTTGACAGCAAGTCGCTAAGCACCAAGTCGCTAAGATGTCAAGTCGCTAAATAGCAACTCGCTAAGCACCAAGTCGCTAATATGTCAAGTCGCTAAATAGCAACTCGCTAAGCACCAAATCGCTAACAAACTTAAGTACAAGTCGCTAACTTTCACCAAGTCGCTACCCGTAGTGGAGAATCCACTAAGTGTACTGTTTGTCGGCTTGTCTCAATAGACAAGTCGCTAAGCTCAACTCGCTAAGAACTTCTACTACAACTCGCTACCAAGTTACAAAGCAAGTCGCTACCAAGATAAATTATCCGTAGCTCAAGTCGCTAGCTAGAAAATCAAACAAACACCACTTTTCAATCCAAAAACAACCCAACCACGATGATTCAAGCTTACCAAATCAAAACCCAAGCACATACAATGATTCTAAACCCAAAACTACACCCAAGATTCAAACTTTAACACTAGAAATGATTCAAATGATGCAAAAACCACTAAACTTTTTCAAACTCTAAAACCACCTAAAAGTCACTAGAAATCCAAAGATATGTAAGAGATGATCAAACCATGGCTCTTGATACCATTTGTAACATATTGGATTTCACAAACACACTAAACCATAAGCACAAGAAGGTGTACAAGATGATTCTAGAAAGAGAAAGTTAGAGGTTTGGGAACTTTTAGTGAGAGAAAGAAAAATCTTATTATTAGCTCCAACTCTCTACCTTGGGAGGTAGCGAGTATTTATAGTCATTACATAAATCGCCACCTATCGGGCTGTGGATCAGGCATACAGTGGGTAACGACCCGTCCGTCCTCCACGATGTTACATAAACTAAATACTACTTAACTTTAAATAACTACGACTACGAGCTTTCTAACGATTACATATACTTGAGGTGACCGACACTTTAACAACTAGATTTTCCAAATCCTAACATTTAATGGTTTATAAACGTGTCTTCATGTGTCTAGTGTATGTCATGGTCGTTATAGTACTCGGTTGGCAATGGTATGTTATAGTTACGGTTTAAATGGTTAAAGTGTCTGTTATAGTTGGTCTTAAAGGGGTGTTTGGTATAATGTGTAATTATACCCATTTTGGGTTGTAAACGGGTTAATGATTAAGAATATGATATTTCTAATGTACTAATTATTTCTGGAAGTTTTTATATATTGTTAATAAGACTTTTTCGAAAAATGGGTCAAAATATGCAAGTGTGCAGAAAATGGGTCCATTTTAGAGGTAAATGGGTCTATTTTAGAATGCAATGAGTCATTCTTAGAGTAACAGAAAATGGGTTCATTTTAGAGGTAAATGAGTCTATTTTAAATTGAAAATGAGTAATTTTTAGTGTGCAGGAAATGGGTCCATTTTAGATGCAAATGGGTCTATTTTAGGGTGCAAGGAAAATGGGACTACTTTAGACTATAATGGGTCTGTTTTAGACTAATACAATCCTTTAAAGGATTCTGCAGAATATGGGTCCATTTAAGAGGTAAATGAGTCAATTTTAGAATACCAAAAAAATGGGTTCTTAATAGATGTAACTGGGTCTATTTCAAGGGTCTACAGGAAATGAGTCTTTTTCAGAGTATAAAAGGGTCTATTTTAGACTAATACCATCAAGTGTTTAAAAAGAAATCGTGTCGGGTAAGGGCGTAACACTCCAAGGCTTTAATTTCTCTTTAGGACGTTCAAGCTCGCAACAATGAAAGAAGAAGCTAGTTTTCCTTAATCTAGCATGACAACCAATTAGAACAAGAGACAACCTAACAATAATCAATAACTAGGTTTCATTCGATCTAAGCAAACACTAATTAATTTAGTTACGCATGATAGATAAGCAAGAACTCAAGCAAACAATCAAACATAGATTAAACATGGTGATATATTGGCTAAACAAACTTATTTTGAAGTGTAATGGAGGGTTTAAAACCCTAAAGTACTGTCCAAGTCGGACAAAAACGAACTAAGGTTTGCTCCCAAAAATAATACACACATAATGCAGAAATTTCGAGGTTTATATATAGATTTTACAACTGTGATGGCGTCGCCTTTTGATGGTGACGTTGTCTGATCGCGGTCATTAGGGCTTCGTCTTTGCCAAGTCATTACTGGGACGACGTCAGGTAGAAATCAGTGACGCTGTCTCGATTGTTCTGGACATCGTCTTGGGAAAACCTTGGTCGTCTGGTACAGAATGAACGAGTGACGGCCTTGCAAAAATAGGCATGACGCCGTTACTTTTTAGGACCAAAATATAACCTGAGTCGTCGCTTGAGAAAATTTGGAACACGTTGTAAGTGACGTCGTTTCCCTTGATGTTGGGACGCCGTCTGGGCTTCAGAATTTGCCTTGTTTTCTTGACCTTGTCGTTTTCTTCATGTTTTCACTCATTTTCGTCCAAATATGCATCATTCCAGCATTTTGCTTCCAAATGACATAAAATGTGAAAATGAACGATTTTAAGCAGTAATGGATATAAAATGTAACGATTTAGGGCTTAAATGACCCTCTAAAAACATATGTTTTAAATCCTTATCAAATATCTCTATACTTGGAATTTGCTTGTCCTCAAGAAAATGTGCTTTTGGCTAATCAATTTATGAGTTAGGGCATTTAGCATTTGTTTAAAACAATTTACAACGAGTACAAGTGCTACAATAGTCAAAACAAACACTGAAATTATATACTAGCACCTCACATTTGGTGTTTGGATTCTCTCATCTCTCGGGTATATATGAAATATAACATGTAAGGAAATGGAAGATAAATACTTTCTACCTGTCATAACACATAGATTACCATAGGCTTGAGAATAGATCAAACCTCCAACGCTTTGGCGTAAGCACCTAAGAATAACTATCAAAGAGGTCTTTACAAAGGATTATAATTTTAAGCTTCGGGTAGGGAATAAAAGGGTTTTGTTGGATAAAGGGAACTTTTAGTGGTGGCAATTCAAAAATCTAAGTTATATGCATGTAAACGCGGTGTTGCTAAGCCAAGACTAGTCTCACTAACACTCAATAACAACTTGAAATCAAAACATAAACATAAAACATAAAAGATAGATGTAGGATGCTAGTAAGTAAGTTATTTTTTGTTTGTTTTTTTTTTACTTCTCTTTTTCCGTTTTTTTCTTTTTCTTTCATACATTCTTACCCTACCATCCTCTAAGATAACATCAATACAAAGGGACTTATAAGAGCATCCCTACACTTGAGTTTTATTTCACTAACACTATTAACCCAAATTGAAAAGATCAAAATACTTGGAGTACTTAATTACGTAGACAAAGGGAATTTGAATTTAACGTTCCTTCCCGTTACTCCATAAAATACTACTTTAACCCATGAGTCCCAATCGTCTCAAAACTGTGTGCAAAAGATATGACTCGACTTAGCAACCATGCAAGTAACTATATAATTGAACCAAGGGTTTAACAGTAGTTACAATAATGCACTAAAGATGAGTGCATGCAAGATAGGAGAAGGCGATTTGGGTGTAAAATTTGTGGGTGGATTGTAAACAATGCTCTTCATTGATATTTCGGAAACCCGAACATCACAAGAACCGTGAAAAGGATAGGCTATGAGGGGTTAACTCGGGGTATCGTGTACTAAAGATGAGTACATCGTAAGGGTGTGGGGAAAATTACTCAACCAATGAGGTTGACGTAATTAAATTACAGGTTTAAAAAAAGGGTTATCCTAATGCCTCTTATCATTTAGTTAATCCTAACTACATGAATGTAGTCTCACTAGTGACCTCGGAATGCATCACAAAACAAGTTCTATAATCTATTATACTACCGGTACACTCACTAAGCATTAAAGATGAATGCTTTTATTTCTAAAGATCTAGGGGCGAACCTCACATTTTTTGGGTGGAATTTAAGTGGTATACAGTTTTTGTGCTAGTCATATAACTCCTATCCATGAGACGCTTTATTAAGACTAAAGTTTTACTTGTAAGTGTCATAAAAAAATTTAATTTGGTGCTAAAATTACCTTAACAAATATTTATCATAGTTTATTACACAATTTACTAAGGACAAGGCAAAAATCAAGTGAGTGAATAGTTTCCAAGTTCCCGTTTTATTCTTCCTCCCTACACTTAAACTGAACATTGTCCTCAATGTTCCCCGAAAGTATCAAAGTAATGATAGAGAAAGGTAAAATAAAAGTGAGAAACTAATACTCACCTGATTAGCTCGGTAGGATATGTGTAGAATTGTGGTTAAATCCTCCTCCAAGAAGAATGAGTAAGTAATAAGTGTTGCTTCCATCTTGCACTTCATCTACTTGTCCAATATAACCAGCAAGTTTTAAGAAAACGGAGACGAAACCTCGCGTAAAATCGATGGTAAAACTATATAGAAACTAAATTACACTAGCAGCAAGTAAGATATAATGCTTGTGTAGATGTTTGCAGATTTCTGGAAAATTAAAAATTCTGAAAATTTCTAAAAATTACAGATTAGACGAAAAACGAAAATATGGAAACTTACATTTCCTGAGGCCGTCGGGTGTTAATTCCGACGCCGTCAAGTTGTCCTGACAGAATGAGTCAGATGCGTTTTCCAGAAAAAAATCTGGAAAAAATTACTTCTTTAAATACCTAGAAAAATTACGGCAAAACATCCATTGTGACTCGATACAAGCATTTGACTCTAACAAACACACATATATATATAATTTCAAATATTGTTAATCTCACGTTCATAATAGTTCTAAAAACACATGTGATCTTCCCTACACTTATCTTTTTGTAAAATACCTTTATATGTAATTAAGACGAAGTTAGAAACAAAATAAAGCATTATCACAAAATAATGAAAGCATGAGAATTAAGCAATAATGAAAAAGATATATAAAACACATAAATAAAATATGAAAAACAAACAAGCAAACAAATAAACATGGGTTACCTCCAAAGAAGCGCTTTTCTTTATTTATGAGTCTTGTAGCTAGACTCGAAGCCATACCACTACGTTTTCTTATTTTTCCTCATCATGGCATTCCTTATCATGTTGAAAAGGTTCTCATCGACCCTATACCTAGGTCCTAAGGTCAAGCAATCCTTATAGTAAAGGCTCCTTTTCTCCCATATATATTCCACGCCTCTTTCTATATTAGCCTCTCTCTTTTCTCAAAGGCTTTAAGGTTATCCTTTTCAAAATAGGATAGAGAACCAAATCTGCTTACTTTCCAAGGCATCCTAAATGTAATTCTATTGCTCCCTTCCGAAAATCTAACTGTTCCTTCAAGTTGGTTATAGCTTAGCTTAGACTTTTCAACAAACGATTTTCCTAACACGACATGGGACAAGCTATAATCGATGACACATCCTACATATTCTAGGATCATAAAATCTAATAAGTAGGTAAAGTTGCCAACAAAGATGTGTACATCTTTGACCCTTCCAATAAAATTTCAAATTCCACTAGGATACTTAGGGTCTCTCCTAGTTTTAAGCTGTGTGTTCGTTATAAACAGCTGAGGACATCACGTTGATCAGAGAATCTACATCTACGTAAGCATGCTCGACATATCTATATCCAATCATATATAGGATTTTAATGTTCCAAGGACTGCCTCTTTTAACTTTAGGATAGATTCTAACAAAGGGTGGCTGAGGGTTGTCAATTATGTAATTGTGGTATGCTATTTCTTCCTTAGTGGGATAAAGGTTAAAATATGCATCAGTTTCCTCATCTCCATTTTCTTCTATTATCTCAATGACCTCAATGTCACATTCTCCTAATTCATCATTTAAATCATCAATAATCATAAAATTGATATCTGGTGCGTTAGTCGCCTATTCAAGTGCATTCTCAAGTAACCTATGTAGTTCTCTAAGATCATCGATTTCACTAGAGATTTGGTTTGAAGTAGGTTAAAATAGTGTCGGTCAAGAAGTTGGCTCGGAGTGGGTGGGACGTGTGGTGGTGAATTTGGTGGTGGGAGTGAAAGTTGTGGTGGATCGCTGTTGATAGGTGGATTATCACCTTCCATGATGAAAAGTGACAAGGTTACGAACAAAGACACGAAGAAGGGGGATAGACTAATAGAAAGCTAATAAAAAAGAAAAGAGCTCACTTGATAGGAATCAAGCGAGTGAACCTAATCGAGAGAGAAGATAAACTAGCTATTCTATTCCCACGAGCAAAAAAATTGATCGTGGTTATTATTCGAAAGACTTCCTTTCCAAAGAGCAAGTTTTACAACCCACTAGGAAGTGTACCTAATCATTGCAGTGTAGCATTGTAGGATCGATATATTTATTGTGTTTGATGATTCGGGTGGTCTAGGATGATCAAAATACATGTTTGCCATTTTAGAGAGAGAAAGTAGAGAGATGGTGTTCTTGGTAGAGAGTTGCTTCAATAAAATGAGAAGGTTAGATTACCAAGGCACACCCCTTCCATGGATGGAAGGGGTATTTATACTTACAAATTACATGACCTCCTATCGGCCTGTGGATCAGGAATACAGTGGGTAAAGACCCGTCCTTCCTCCACGGTGTTGCTCTTAACTAAACTACGCTATAAACTAACTAAATAACTACTTAATAACGTAAATAATGACACGTCTACGAGCTAACTTATGCTAGATAATATTTGGGGTGACCGACTCTTCACTTATGGAATTTCCAATTCCTAACAATCTCCCCCTAAGGGAGGTCACCCCATGTGTTACATTTTGAATCCTAGCATTCTATTCTTTGACTTTGTTCTTGAGCTCGTAGACTTCAATTCTTCAATTTCGCAATCTTTGTGCTTAAGCAGGATTCTTCCAAGTCATAGATTAGTACATTAAGTGGAGGCCTTTAACGATCCACATCTTTGATGATCTTGAAGCTTTCATTGAGATCATCGCAACATAAAACTCTGGATCACCCTTTATTGTGTTGCCATCATGTGAAGTTGTGACTTTTGGACCGACATGCTCACACTTTTGAATCATGACATCTTTCCATTAGAGTAGCGGAAGCCTTCATGGTTCATGATATTTGCGGCGTGGCGAAGCATAGTTTGAAATATCGAGCCAAGTTATGTAGATATGCTCAGTCATGATTTCTACAAATTAAGTGTGGATCGTGAGCATGCGGCTTTGGATTGACTCACAATTACGATCGATACCAGCAACCAGTCAAATGTACCGCAAACAACGCTTAGCAATAAAACACCGAAAGTGTCTTTGATCACTTTCGTTGAATTGAGGTACAGGCAATCCACGGTTCCCCGGTTGATCGATTACAAGTCGCACTTTGTGATCGGTATAATTCGAAGAGTCTCCTTGGCAGTTTGTTTTCGCACTGTTCTAATTTCTAGCGTTCTCAAACAAGCGTCTCAAAGAAGACAACGGAGGTGAGTGAACCATCGGATTGAGATTCACCGATTGATGAAAATTGATTTGAAAACAATCGCGTATTGCTTAGAAGAAAGAGTTTTGCAATACGGCGAAGGTTTTATGAGAAAGATCAATTTTCAATCAAAAATAATTTTTGTATTTGAAAGCAGTACACATTCGACGTGCTAGTGAAAAGAAAGATTCGCACATCGGCAGTTTTTCCAAAAGCATTTTTTCGATCAGAGATACATTTTGAATTTGAAAACATGAATACACATTCGATGTGCTAGAGAAAAGAAGATTTGCACATCGAACGGTTTTTCCAAAAGTATTCGTCAATTCCATTCCTGGACCAAGGTTGATTCACAAGTGAATCGCCCTATTGTTTCTATCCAGTTGTCACAAGCTTGATCTTATTAAAGATCTCACATGCCACCTACCAAGAGCTTGTTTGATGTTGGCTCTAGAAGGCTTTCCATCTTCATCGTGAATATTTTCATATCACTCGGATGTTCTGGCAATACCACAAGGATAATGCGTAGGACTCTTAATATATAATCTTACTTTCCACATTGTGTGAAACAGCAAGTCTTCATTAACTTAGTGTCCTACTGAGATATTGTGGATGATCTCTTGGCTCTAGACTCAATTGTGCACTTTTGGTTCCTATGCCGGAGACTAGGGAGAGGGTCTCCTTCTTCAATATCAACAATCTCTAAGAGAAATTCGATAGATAATGTCGGTTCCCCGTGAGAATGAAACAAGCCCTTTTAAGAGGAACTTGAGTGTTTTGGGAAGTTGTAGTGCAAGTCGTCACGGGTCCATGACGTCTTGTCTTCAATACCGGCGTTACCTTAGTAACCACGAATAGCATATGTATTGAACCGGTTCGCCCTAAGGTTGAATTATATGGAGGGCTATTTCTTTTCACCCTTTTCACTTTTAATTCTTTTTCATTCTTCAACCCATTGCTCAAGCTTACCGAGACTTCATCACTAGAACCTTGTTGGGTTTATTCCAGTACTAGCTCAGTCTCAGTCTGCACTCTTCCCATATTCACATTTTTCTCCTTTTTTCAATATACCTAAGGACTCTACACTATCTAGTGGATTGTCCCTGGGTAGATCCCTCCGGTTCTGGCGGATCGTGGGAACTAATACCTAACCTAGCCATCCTTATAACTCCATTCATAAAGTAAAATGGTCGGTCTTTTGGTACAGTTCATTCTTCCTTGAAACCAATTGAAAAATCATTTGGAAAAACAATCAAGGTACTTGTGATACGAGATCAAAGCATTTTGTACCTTAATAGTTTTGATCATTTAGAAAACCTCCCCCTCAACACGTGCATATGATTTAGAAAATGTTTAGCACATGGAGGCAAGAGTTCTTTTGAAATAAATTCTTGATCACAATTTCCATGGAAAAAGCCATTTGATTTTCTTTGGTAAATTCTCCCCCTCAATATGTGCATAGGATATTTGAAATCATTTTA
Organism: Chrysanthemum makinoi; assembly: GCA_910596185.1. Taxonomy (NCBI): domain Eukaryota; kingdom Viridiplantae; phylum Streptophyta; class Magnoliopsida; order Asterales; family Asteraceae; genus Chrysanthemum; species Chrysanthemum makinoi. The sequence continues at coordinate 132,050,950 of OU343221.1, forward strand.
TCACATAGAGGCAAGAGTTCATTTGAAGCACAACCACGATTACAAAAGCCATTAAGAAACCATTTTCTCCCCTTCAATATGTGCTTCGAGATTCTAAAGCGTTTAGCACATATGAGAGAGCAGCCTGCACATTTGAATCAAATCGATCATCATTTATCAGATTTCATATTAAATCACAAATTCTCCCCCGATCAAAAATATCAAACCCTTTGAGATTTTGGATCCCAATTGATTTAATTAGGTTTAGAAAACATAGGAGAACTTGTGCCTGATTAAAAAACTCATCTAGTTTTTTGGAAAAATGCTCCTCCTCAATCATGTGCATTATGTATTGAAATCGTTTGGCACATGGAGGCAGGAGTGCCTTTAAAGGACTAAAACCTATTCCATTTAAACAGATAAGAGATTTAAATCACTATCTCTCCCCCGATCAAAAATTTCAAACCTCTTGAGATTTGTGATCCCAATTGATTTAAATTATTTAGAAAATTTTAGGGGAAAGACGTGGCAAGATTTGATTTTAAAAAAATGACAGATAGGAATAGATTTAAACATTAAATATTGTTAGTGTCAGGTATGATTGTTTTAAGAGACCTTTAAGTAAAACAAAACAATTTCACAATCAAACAAGAACAGAAAAAATTTCATTTTGAAAGATCTTGATTCTAAGAAGAATCATACCATGACATAACATTAAATCTTTAGATCACCACTTAATTCTTGTACAAACCGGAACTTTTATGAAGAAATATCGTTTGAAAATATTTTATTTTAAATCACTCTTCCCCTCAATCCATGACAGAGTCGATGATTGAGTGACTTATGTTTTGATAAAAGAAGTCCGTGATTTTCAAAATTTAGTCCAATTTATTTTCAAAACAATATTTTTCCATTTTCAAAACAATTTAATCAATTTTATTCAAAATTGTTTAGAAAAGGTATTCTGCACAAAGATACATTAGTGGTTGAGAAGCTTTTGTTGTTGTTGCTGAGGGTTGGAAGAAAAACCATCTGCAAATGCAGTGAGACTTCTTACGTTGAATTTTAATGCCAACTAAGGTCAAATTAAGCTCCGTTTCTTCAATCACTTAGAAGAAAACCATCTGCTGATGCAGTGACACCTCTTATTTTGCATTTATGCCAACTCTCCATTGAAGTCCAATTAAGCTCCGTTTCTTCATTTGTCAACCCAAGATATAGTTACCCTTTCCTTTCGGCATTCAATCATCTTCAATTGTGGGATCCGGACCGGGAACATTCTTATAACCAATATACTTGCATACGTTAGTGAACACACATACAGATATATGGTGGTCAACATCACCCATAACAAAGAATCGACTAATTAAAGTCAATTCAACATAACAATCAGATCATATAAGGCATGGGGTTTATGTGTTAATCAAACTGTAATCATCTAAACCTAACAATCATATCCTAAATTCCTAGTCCTTCGACATAGGCAAATATCATTTTTAATTAAGCACATAGGATAATTAAAAAGCTCGCTAGATGATATAGATTTGAAAACATTTTCCCCTCAATCAATGACTCATTTTTGAAAAATTTTAAAAGCGCCAAGTCATTGATTGAGTTTAAAATAAGTACAAAAACTCACGATCTGATAGATTTTTCAAGCAACTCATTTACCACCATTTTGAACACAACAAATATTTTTCTGAAGAATTATAGACGAAAAAACATTTGTGTAGAACAAGCAGTCCTTCGACATACTTTCCTCATTTTGTTTTAGGATAAGTGCATGAAATTTGTGAAAAACGTTTAAGCGTAGCACTTTCCTTCCTTTTAAGAGCGGGTTGCTATCTGAAATGATAGCAAGCCATAGTTTAAGTATGGGTTACAGTCTGAAATAACTGCAAGCCATATTTTGAGACATGTTTTGAAAGGAATATTTACACCTCCTGCTCGAACTTCATCTATGGTCCCGTGCCATTATTAAATGACATTTCTAAGACCGTAGATGTTATCGATACCAGAAGACATGTCTAGAGAAAACATATTTTTGGTATTTTTCAAATTTTCTGATTTTTATGTGTTTTTGTTGATTTTATATTTTTCTATTTTCTTTTGCTTGTTTTATAATTTTGTATTTGGTTTTCTGAAAAATATATACAAAGACAGAGAAGATGATATAGTTAAAGAAGATGATGATACGAGTACCAAGATAAGGATATCGAGCAGCACGTCGTAGAAGATAGAATTCGTCATCTCTTAAACTTCCACCACCAAAGCTTTCGAGGCTCCTGAATGAGAGAAATTGAACCATATGAAAGTGAGACTTTGGCAGACTTCCCCAAACCGAAAATCCTTATGTTGGCAGATTGAAGCTCTATTTCAAGCTTGCTTTAGCCGGGTGCCCAAAGAAGCACACCATTATCATAAATCCCTCTGCTCCTTTTAAGAATAATCACCGTGATTCTTCGTTCGAGGTTATATCATCCAATAGAACAACAACAACGTATCATCCCACATTTGAATAATCTTCTCAAATTCCTTTTCCACGAATTCAAATCCAAGCAATCCATTCCAAAAGGTGTCAAGAGAACACTTCCCCAAGTAGATGAATTGATGCGCCGGTCTTTTTAGACTAGAGCTCACAAACCCGAATACACATACCGAAGACAAAGAAACTTATACCATCGAAGTAGCAGATTAAGTCCAATAGCCAAAGAATAACCCCCGATGTATACTTTCCTCTCCCTTGAAGAAAGTGTATGAAGCTCAAGAACCCGGCAGAATGCCCAACGAAAGAATAACCGATAACATTGAAGAAGCAGGCCGAATCAGCGATTATCTCTGGGAGGACTATCTCTCGGGATTTCAACTCGAAATAAGTGATTATATCTCTAAATCACGATTAAGCACTCAAGTGAAACAGTGGCGTCCCCAATGTACACAATCCTCTATCCCCTGATGATTGCGATAACATCGAAATCATCACACACTTGTGTACTTCTTTTTATCTTCGTAAACTTACTCTTCATCACTTCCCCCACATCGTTGGAATAATAACACTAAAAGCCTTGATGAGTAAAACCTTGAGTTTCTCTGTGGTCATGACATTTGTTTTCTCGGGATATCTTCAATCACTTAGAAGTATTAAGTTCATCAAGTTTACTGCGCATGAGTCAAACCTTGAGTTTCTCTGCGGTAATAACATTTGTCTTCCCGTGATATCTTCAATCACTTAGAAGAATTAAGTTCATCAAGTTTACTCGCTTTGTGTTTAGCTGTGTGTCTCCTTCCCCTTCTTGGTTTTGACACTCGTAATCAAAGCAACTCATTGTAAGCCCAAATACTTGAAATCTGATGAGAAGAACGCTTGAAGTCTTTGTGAGAATCAACTTGCTGAAGGATATGAGCAAGTTTAATTGGGGATTAAATTTGACATTTCACTCTCCCCAAATTAGTGCTCTCTCCTAAACCGGCAATCTGTTTGATACATGCCCAGATTAAGAAGAAGTCTTTAGATCATCAAATGCAACTCGTCTTTAATCTTCTAACATATAGCAGAAAATGTAGAACCGATCAGACTCGACCTTCTTCAAGATTTTCTGAATGGGGAATAGAATGTTAACATCTTCAACTCACACCAAAAAGCATCCCACCAAAAAGCATCCCAATTACTTACATCTTGCAAATCCCCTTAACTAAAATCCCTCCCAATCAAACAAGAAATGAAAGATGTTCATCAAGGAAATCAACAATCGAGGCAGCGAAACACACAATATGGTAACACCAAACTACCAATCACATAAAACAAGAACGAGATTGTTGAATCATCATGTTGATGTATCGTGAAGCATTAACGGAAGCACTTTGTCGATAAACTCATCAATCCGAGTGAAGTTGTCAACCAACGGCTCTTAGAAGAAACTACATGTTAAGATGATCCGATAAGAAGAGTCTCGGTTCTTACATGAGTTAGAAGCCGTTGACCATACATTCTCAAATATCAATCAACCATGCAAAAATTCACACTTCTTCTCCCCTCGAAATTGCATACGGAGATGCCATTCTTGATTAAGTAAGTGAATAACATTCAAAAGTATTCTATTCACACTTCTCCATAAAATTTAGCGTGATGTCGCATCATCTTCATTATATTGAGCAAGTGGACTATTGATGCAGCAAAGCCGTCAGTTCCTCACGCATGCGTGAAAACTTAAAACAGCTTAAGCGAAATCAATGAAGATCGAGGAGTATAGGGTCTCCGGTCGTTATGTCGGTACGTGCAATGGATCAATCAGCGTATAGTGATCGAGAAGTTTGAGCGAAAAGGATTATGAATGGAGATTATAACTACGGAAATTTTAAACAAATACAAAGGCTAAAATGCAAATGAAAGGAAATTAAAAAGATAAAACCTATTAAATAAACGCTATCACTAAAATTAAAATGATGTTTTTGTTTTATGTTTCTGGCGAAATTAAAATCTACGCAACGTACAAAAATAAAAAAGTGAAACTAAATCAATATTAACCCTAAAAATATGAAAATGAAGTTTTTACAAACCTAATGATATAAGAAAATATTTAGAAAAAGAAAATTATTTTTAAGACTAATTATCTAATTAAAACTATTTTTAACTAATAATTAATTACCTAAAATACAAGATAATAGGAAAATGAGCTAGAAAAATAAGATTAAGACTTGGAAAAGTCTAAAATATCAAAATAGACTTTTCAAAACTATTTTTGTATTTTTGTGACTATTTTTCTATTTTCTAGGAATTTTAAACTATTAAAAACTAATTAAATTACTAAAAATTACCAAATAAGCTATGAAAAATCTAGAAAATTACTTTTTCTACTTTTTATATTTATCTAAGCCTGAGAAAAATGAAAACTTATTTTTTTTGAACCTTTTTCTAATTTTTTGTATTAAATGCTATTTAAAAAGTATTAAAAACTAATTAAAATCAAGAAAAATAGCAAAACAGCTTATAAAAATCTGAAAAATTCAGGGAAACTCTAAAATAATATTAAGAAGCTATGAAAATTGGAAAAACAGTTGCTTGTATACAAGATTATGGAACTGATGTGATAGTGCTTATTGAAATAAGCACAAAATAAGCCAAATGATTAAAATGAGCTACCACACTAGAACAGAAGCTATGATTAACTAAAAGTGACCAAATGAGATTCAAATCAACAAGTTATAAATACTGATTAGCCAACTAACACAGATTTGATGATTGTGATATTAAGCTAAAACAGAAAATGGAGTCAACTTGCAGGCCAGAAATAAGCAACCAAATAAGCTCTAAACTAAAAACCAATGATTCAGTCCTAAACTAGACCTAAGTGACTACTTCTGACCAAAAGACCACCCCTTGAAAAGCTTTTACAAGCTCTGCACAAGCTTGGCTAGAACTGAGAAAGTCACTCAGTGAATACTGAGAAATGAGCAGGGCAGATGGGGCTTGTTTTGAGCTTAAGTTCAAGCTTATCCAGCAAGCTTAAAGCAAAAACAGATATTGGATCTTGGAAACCACCTAGAGGACTACTTGTATCCCAAAAATCAGAACCTAAAACCCTTTAATGAGTCCTATGCAGAATCTGCAAGATCTGCAAAAATCCAACTTTTCACCATTTTTGACTTTTTGAAAAAGAAACACAGTTTGACTTTTTTGAGTTTTAAACCTGATTTGAGGACTGATAATGTTGTTAAATGATGTAATGAAGCTACAACAACCTTTGTTAATTACTTTTAAACACAAATCAAGATTTTGGTTTTCCAAAATCTCAACAGTTAACTGTTGAGATTATGTAAAGTGGATTTTGACTTTTTTGAGTACTAACCACAAAAGTAAGACAGATAAAGACTCAAATGAGTCTAACAAGTATGATCAAACAAAAATTAGTCACTGCACAACCCTCTGAGATAGCTTATTCAGCAGAACCAAACACCCCTATATCTAACTGTTGTGAAGATTAAAAGAGACAAACAATGAGCAGCCTTGTAACAATGATCAATTCACATTCACTTACCCTAATTACAGCTACTTAAACTGAATTGATGCTTATTATCACCACAAATACAGATTTTAGCAAAATAACTTGAAACAACTTACAAGAGGTCCAAGACCACTATGGCCTGCCACACATGAAACAAGGAACCCTAACCTATCAAATTCAACCCCAAGCTTCCATTTCAACCCATTCCAATTCCTGAATCAACCCATATCACTTACTCCATTTTAGCTCCAACTTTGACTTTTGTTGACCCGTTAAGAGTGTTTAAAGTGTGAAATGTGAATGGTTATATAAAGTTTTAACAAGCTTATTTGAGCTTGTTTAAGCTAAAAGAACTTACTAACAGTTTACCAATGGTTTTGAGATTGAGAATTTCAACAGTACACTAAAATATGGAAATAGAACTTAAACTTGAATTGATCTTGAAATTGAGTTCCAATACACTTAAATGATTAACTTGAGTACAAAATAACTTAAAATTACAAATCGGAAATAGTGGGACCTTTTGATATTAAAACGACATACAACTTTTAAAAACTAAGACTACTCTCCTTCATGCTTCCTTGGTCTCTTTTATGCTCGAAGTCTTTGTCTCTCTTTCGGTCAAATCCCACAACAATAATAGCCATTGGATTGATATTGACCCATCTTGACCGTTTAACTAGTTTTGAAAAGCGGTACTGGAACAGTGGGGACGGGGACAAGGAGCATTAATTGTGGTGGGATGGTTGGTGAGTGAGGGGGACAATGGTGAGGTAGAGTGGGTTGATAGGTGGTCGGTGGTCAGGCATGCAGGCGAAGCTGAGGGGAAACGGGGAAAGGGTGGATTTGTTTATTTGTTTAAACACTGGGTTTGGGTGGGGTTGAATGGCGGGTAAAGATTTTGGGCTAGGGGTGTTTAATTTGGGCTTGGGTTATATTAGGGTCCGGATTGGATTTGTTGGATTATTAATACAAAGGACCAAAGATGTAACATTCCAAAACCAAAGGACCAAACTTGTAAAACTGAAATTCCTGGGACCAAACATGTAACTTATGAAGAGTGAGTCAAAGGGTTGGTTTTGCCAACTTTACTAATCCAAGGTTTAATTTTGACATTTTTGAAAATTTCCAAGGACTAGTTTTGAACATTTTGGATTTTTAGGGACTAAATTGTAATTTTCTCAAAACTTTTAGATTTCTCACAAAGGACTAAATATGACAATTTATGATTTTAAAAAGACCTTTGGTGACTTTTGCTTTTGAAATTATGGCTCAGGGACTATTTTTGACAATTTATGAAACTGGGGGACTAAAAGCGCAATTTTGCAAATTTGAAATGTTTTCATCGATTTTGATCATTTTGCATTTGAAACACATAAAACACTGATTTGTGATATTTTGATCATTTTGATGTGTTTCTGAGTGTTTTCGGATGATTTTAGGTTTATTTTGTACAAAAATGATGAGTATTTACACACTCATCAATCCCCCCCCCTAAACTATTGCTAGTCCCTAGCAATCTTTTGAGAAAAACTTAATGGATTTGCATCTCTTTACCAAAAGCCATTACTTATGGAGTAGCCAAATGTTTCAGTTCAAGCAAGAACCATGGTACAGATAACCATCGATTTATTGGCAAATCATAAACCATATAACGGTTTGATTTTGTCTTTACCGAAGCCGTACCCATACGGACTAGCCAACTCTTAGATAAATTATCAATAATATCTTTGGTGAGTCGATTACCAATTATGGTTTTCCACGCTTTACCACAATATCTTTGCGCAAATTGTACTCATTATCTTTTGAGGATGATGGGAGTCGAAGAACCATACAATTTTGGGCAAATTGCAAGCCATATAAACGGATTTGAGAATTCTTTACCAAGAGCCGTTTGCTCCTGGATTAGCCAATCCTTTTGTCTTCTGACAAGGCGGATGATAACTCGATGAAAGTGTAGAACACCTCCAAAAAAAAATTTGGCCAAAAGCGGGGATTAGGCGGAATATTACGTGATAAAATTAGGTAGAATCCCCACACTAGAGATGAATATTGCCCTCAATATTCTAAGTACCAGCGGTTATGCAAAACAAAAACGTAAAGGGAAATACTAAGGCCATTATTTAGAAAGAAGATTTTTTGAAACATGTGGGCAACCCCCACACTAGGGTGGTAGAAAGAGGTGAGAGGCAATATGGGTGAAAACCCATATGGCTGCTCTTGATTTTTGATTAAAGTGCTAGATTTCGATCCCTTCATTGGTTCATGGGAAAGTTTGTAAGTCCGGAACAACACGGGGAATGTCTCCAAAATAATGCTTCACTCGATGACCATTCACTTTGAAATTAGGACCATCGGGTTGAGATAACTCAATGGTACCATAAGGATAAACCTTAGCGATGGTAAATGGACTGGACCAACGGGACTTGAGCTTTCCCGAGAAAATCTTCAATCTTGAATTGAAAAGAAGGACTCTATCACCAGCGTTGAAAGCGCTGGTCTAATTTTTGAGTCATGAATCTTCTTTGTCTTTTTCTTATAGATCAAAGAGTTCTCGTAAGCTTGATCACGGAGTTCATTTAATTCATTCATTTGGACTTTCCGATGATCACCATTGTCTGAATATCAAAGTTAGCATGCTTCAAGCCCGTATGCCTTGTGCTCGAGCTCAATGGAAGATGACATGCCCCGTTACCGGCTTGTATGGAGTGCACCCAATGGGTGTTTTGTAGGCACACGGAAGGCCCAAAGTCATCTAACTTATCGACCAAGAGGCGCGGTTTTCACCAACCGTCCTTTCCAAGATTCTTTTGATCCCGGTTGGAGACTTCACTTGCCTGTTTGTGTGTGGTGTCTGCATAGAGATGCGGTGAGTTACACCATACTTTTGCATGACTCTTGCAAATTGGTCATTGCTGAAGTGTACCACGATCACCGATTATGGCTCGTTACCAAACCTAGCAAGAGAGATTTCAAGAATTTTACAACAACTTCGGGCATCGTTGGTGGGTAAAGCTGCTTCAACCCATTTTGACAAGTAGTCAACGACGCGTATGTATTTGTTCCGTGAGAAGAAGAAATGGCCCCATAAAGTCAATACCCGGATGTCAAATATCTCACACACTTGAATGGCGTTTGAGGCATTTCATTCCTTTGTGAGATATTCGATGACGACAAGCGTCAGTTCGGCATGGGCATCCTTGATTGTGGGCCAATAGAATCCGGAATCAAACACCTTCTTGGCGGTGTAATTGGGGCTATGATGTCCCCGGTGAGGTCGAGAAATGGCCTTGAGAATGTCAACGGCTTCACGACCATACACACATCGCCGGATGACTTGATCATACGATTTTAAACAAGTAGGGTCTCCCGAAATAATGTTTCACATCTTTAAAGAATTTATTTTTCGTTGGGGCGACATCCCTCACATACAAGTTACCCGCATGGTAATTTGCAAAGTCCGCAAACCATGGGGTAGAAGAATCTCCACGAAAAGAAACCATATTGAGTGTTTCGAGAGGAAAAGTTTCATTGATTTCCTTTTTCTCAAACACATTTTGATGAGGGTTCTCTAATCGGGAGAGATGATCAAGACGAGGTTCTCCTCTTTTTATCACGAATGATGATATCAAATTCTTGCGGAGGAGAACAGCCGAACCTCAAACTTTGCATCTTGTTTCGCAAAGAGATATTTGAGTGCCGAGTGGTCCGTATACACCACGCATTTGGTCAATATGAGATATGGAAACTTCTCAACATACACCACGGCTAATAATTCTTGGTGTAATGAGTCTGAGCTTCAGTCATAGTTTTGCTCGCGTAGTGGATTGGCTGGAAATGTTTGGTTTTGCGTGCCAAGACGCACCGATTGCAAAGTCACTTGCCGCCATGAGCTCGAAGGGTAAATCCCGGTCGGGGCAACTAGAATGGGTGCTTCGTAAGCTTTTCTTAAGTGTTTCAAAAGCCGATGCACTCGGGAGAGATGAAAGGAGCATCTTTTTCGAGAAGATGGGTCATAGGCGGAAGCGATTTTAGAGAAATCTTGAATAAATCTCGATAAAATCCGGCATGACCAAGGAAACTCTAACACCTTTGCAGTGGGATGGCGGTTAAGATAACATCAACTTTGGCTCTATCTACCTCAATCCCATTCTTAGAAATCTTATGGCCGAGGACAATGCCCTCTTTGACCATAAAGTGGCTCTTCTCCCAGTTTAGACATAGATTGGTGTCTTCACTTTTTAAGCATTTTGTCTAAGTGGGAGAGACATGTTTGAAATGAGTCCCCAATGACCGCGAAGTCATCCATAAACACCTCCATAGTTTCCCCGATCATGTCGTGGAAAATGGCCATCATACATCGTTGGAGCGTGCGAGGCATTGCATAAGCCAAAAGGCATAAATGCAGGCAAGCGTCCGTGTATGGGCAAGTGAATGTGGTTTCTCTTGATCCAGCGGATCAATGGGGATCTGAAGTAACCCGAAACCATCAAGAAACAATAGTACTCGTTCCCGCTAATCTCGACATCCGGTCCATGAAGGGTAGAGGAAAATGGTCTTTACGGGTGGCTTCGTTTAACTTTCGATAGTCAATACACACACGCCATCCCGTAACCAATCGAGTTGGAATCAACTCGTTCTCTTCATTCGTGACAACGATAATGCCACCCTTTTGAGGAACGCAATGAATGGGGCTAACCAGGACTATCGAGATCGGGTAAATCAGCCGCATCAAGAAGTTTGAGAACCTCTTGTTTGATAACCTCATGAATCTTAGGATTCACCCTTCTCACTCGGGCTGGCTTGAAGTCATCCTCCATTAAGATTTTGTGGTACAAAACTTCGGGGTTGATACCCTTAATATGGAGAGTTTCAAGCAATTGCTTGCTTGTGTGACTTCAAGACCTTTATGAGAGGTTTCTCCTCGGTTAAATCTTTAGCAATGATGAAATTTATCATCACCCTCCAAGAATGCATACTCGAGATGAGGAGGTAGGTGCTTAAGTTCAACCTCGGAAATTCTTGATGGAAGTTTGCACTGATTGATTCCTCAATTGTGATTTCTTTCTGGAGGGTGAAGGTAATGGATCTTCATTAAGCAATTGCTCAAGATAGAGAATATCCCTCGAATCATACACACCATCAATTCAGCGGAATTGATTCATCATAAGCAGAAATTCATCGATCTCTTCCAAAAGGAAGCCTCCTCAAACGGGGTAGAAGAGGAAAAGAGTCGGAAATGATCGGCTGAGAAGATGTGGTGGAATTCCCACCCACAGAATTATGAAGATAACCAAGAAACTCTTGAGAGTACTCTCCGAGGCAATGTCAATTAAATCGCTTGATTACGATTGATATCATAATTTGAGGAGTACCGAAGTCATCGAGGTTAAAGGTATGACTTCATTACCCACACAGTGATCTCTTGCTCAAATACATCGATGAGAGGCGCGTCCTCAAGAATCCCGCCGACAATGAGGGGAACTCGAGGATCGACATCGAAATCAACGACCACAAAGTCCCGGTGGGAAGTGGAACTTTCCTACTCGAAAACATCCTCGGCATGCCAAGGGCGTGAGATAGAACGATGCCAGCTCAAGAGTCATGCAGGTAGGAACAAGTTCGGAAGAGATAGTTTCTTCCACACGAATACGACATCAGATTGATGCTTGCACCAAGATCGAAGGGGCAAAGCATCATCCCGGGAAAAACACAGGGAAGAAGAAATTTTCCGGATCTCTAGCTTCTCGGAAGCTTCTTTAACAAGACAATGAGCAATTCTCATTCAAAGGAGTCTTAGCCATTTCAAATAGCTTTTCTTTGTTGCTCAACATGTGTTTTAGAGTAGATGCAAACTTGGGCATCAACATGATGGCATCCGCAGAAATGTCAAAGTGAAGTTCTTGGAAAATTTGAAAGAATTTTTCCATTTGATGACTAGCTTTCGAGCTTTTGCTCATGTAGCAGAAGGTGGGAATAGAAGATTTGGATTTCGATTCTCCAGGAGCTGGAGGTTCAAAAACAACTCCTTGATTTGACTTGGGTTCTTTGGACCACTTGAGGTTGGACTACAGAAGGTTGGACATGTCGTACTTGTGGACTTGAATAATGCACCTTGTCCGTTTTTCCTTGGTAACTTGACTAAATGCCACGGGAGGAGAGGCATTGGAGTCGTGAGTCCATTGTGTTTTGGAGGTTCGCTTTCCACTACCTTGGGATAGAAGAAGAAGAAAGGTAGTAGGAACAAGAGGTCCACATATGAAGCACCACCGGGTTGTGATCGCTTTGCATCGCCCTGGATTAGCGATCGTATTGCTAGGTAGAGTACACGAGCGAGGGTCGATCATTTAAAGACTTCTTGATCTCAAATCTGGTGACCAACAACCGATTCATTTCTTCCGGGACTTCATGAATTGTTTCAACTCATCGGATGATGGTCCGGTTGGAACAATGGCTTGAGTTTGATTAGGAAAATTCTGGCCTCTATTGTTAGGATTAGGGCCTTGATTACGAAAATTCCCTTGATTGTTTCCATGAAAATACCCGGGGTTGAAATTTCCACGACACGGGTTTCTATTGTAATTTCCTTGATGTTGGAAATTTTGATTCGATTTTAAAAAATTGTTTTGATTGAAATGACCTTGGTTTTGAAAACCTTGGTTCGGTCTATTCGATTCGGTTTTGGTTTTGATTGAAAGGAGGTCCAGTAGTTGGGGCGGTGGTTCGGTCTACGGAGCACGATATTGATTGCCTCCTTGATTAGACATCGCCCACATTTGCTTCAAAGGGTTACCATCGGTGGCCATACAGTTATAATACATACGGGGCACCACAGAACTTCCACTTTCTTAACCCGTAGGGAGGTGAAGTTTGTGGAAAAAACTTTCTTTGGAAAGAACCAAAGCTTGGATAGCTTCCGTGAGTTTATCAATCTTAGCATCGGTGCTAGACGACTCAGGCGATGAAAGAAAGGACCAACATGACTTGGGAAACAACCGGCCGTCGGTCACGGACCTTGGACTTGTTTTCGATTATCGCCAAAGCTTCTTTGCGATTTTCTTGAGAAATTTCCCGCGGAGGAATTGAGAGAATCTTGGTCAGATTGACTCACTCCATTGTAGAAAGTATCGAGTTGCATCAACTTCGGAGAAGTGGTGAGGACACTTACTTGAAGCAATTCCTACTCGATTCACTCAAGGATTCATCAAACTTGAGTGAACTTGATGATTTCATTTTAAGACTTCGTGGTCTTGGAAGGTGGATAGAATTCATTCACAAATTGCTTCACCAGATCTTCCCATGTCTCTATAGACCGAGGGTTGTTTTCAAGCCAAATCCGGCGCCCCTCAAAGAAGGGAGCGAAGAAACTATGACCTCGAAGGGACATTCTTATACTTGATGGTAGATGCAATCTTGTTAAACCATCTTATATGATCATGAGGATCATCTCAAAATAGAACGATTTGAAGTTACAAGATTCATAGCGGTCTTGAGTTCAAAATTTACAGATGAGTGGTACAACGATAGCATCTCCATACCCGTCGATGGGTGCACAGAGCTTCATAGGAATCTCATCCGCCATGATGCAGGGAGTAGTCGCGACAGTCGGATCTCAGATCCGACTGTTGGAGCGAAAGAATCTCTGAACGCCTTCTTGGAATCTTGACAAGCTCACGAAATGGGCTCACTGGATCTAGAAAGGATGCGCGCCCAGAAGTTAACTCTAAGGAAACTTCGAGTTAAGGAGAAATGGAATTATGAAATTCTTTGATGATGATGAGAATTATGAAGACGTTTTGTAAAACGGGGTGAAAAAGAGTATTTATGGGTTTTACGGTTCAAGCGTCGATATCACAACAAAATCAATTAACACAAAATCGAGGCAAAATAACAGTGAACTTAACCAATAATCCAAGATGAATGGCTTCTTTAAAAAAGGTACACCAATCACAATGGACACAAAGGCAAGTTTTATATCTTTAGTTAGAACTTATGGTCGCACCCCAGTTAGGTAGTGCACTGCCTTGGTTTTCGGTGGTAATCTTTTAAGTTGTTAATTATTAGAGAAAACGACGATTCTTTTTGTATTTTTATTTTGATACATATATAGAAACAAAAAGAAAATATTTTTTGTGTTTTATCGTTTTTGGATGTTTTGGGTTTTGGATTTTTAGAAGAAAATATGGAAATATATATATACAGAAATGGATGATATAAACAAAGAGTGAGGATTCAAACAACTAATCTGCTAAAACGGAGATAAATCGACCTGACTCCCGGCGTGGCAAAAAAATTTGATCGCAGAAAACCGTCAAGTTCCCTCAGCAAGCGTAAGAAAACTTAAAAGCGGCTTAAGCGAAATCAATGAAGATCGAGAGGTATAGGGTCTCCCCGGGTCGTTATGTCCCAAATGACTGTCAATGGATCAATCAACGTATAGTGATCGAGAAGTTTGAACGAAAAAGGATTATGAATTGGAGATTATAACTACAGAAATTTTAAACAAATACAAAGGCTAAAATGCAAATGAAAGGAAATTAAAAAGATAAAACCTATTAAATAAACTTATCACTAAAAGTAAAATGATGTTTTGTTTTTATGTTTCTGAAACTGAAATTAAAATCTACGACAATACAAAAATAAAAAGTGAAACTAAATCAATATTAACCCTAAAATATGAAAATGAAGTTTTACAAACCTAATGATATAAGAAAATATTTAGAAAAATTAAATTTTTAAAACTAATTATCTAATTAAAAACTATTTTTAACTAATAATTAATTACCTAAAATACAAGATAATAGGAAAATGAGCTAGAAAAATAAGATTAAGACTTGGAAAAGTCTAAAATATCAAAATAGACTTTTCAAAACTATTTTTGTATTTTTGTGACTATTTTTCTATTTTCTAGGAATTTTAAACTATTAAAAACTAATTAAATTACTAAAAATTACCAAATAAGCTATGAAAAATCTAGAAAATTACTTTTTCTACTTTTTATATTTATCTAAGCCTGAGAAAAATGAAAACTTATTTTTTTGAACCTTTTTCTAATTTTTTGTATTAAATGCTATTTAAAAAGTATTAAAAACTAATTAAAATCAAGAAAAATAGCAAAACAGCTTATAAAAATCTGAAAAATTCAGGGAAACTCTAAAATAATATTAAGAAGCTATGAAAATTGGAAAAACAGTTGCTTGTATACAAGATTATGGAACTGATGTGATAGTGCTTATTGAAATAAGCACAAAATAAGCCAAATGATTAAAATGAGCTACCACACTAGAACAGAAGCTATGATTAACTAAAAGTGACCAAATGAGATTCAAATCAACAAGTTATAAATACTGATTAGCCAACTAACACAGATTTGATGATTGTGATATTAAGCTAAAACAGAAAATGGAGTCAACTTGCAGGCCAGAAATAAGCAACCAAATAAGCTCTAAACTAAAAACCAATGATTCAGTCCTAAACTAGACCTAAGTGACTACTTCTGACCAAAAAACCACCCCTTGAAAAGCTTTTACAAGCTCTGCACAAGCTTGGCTAGAACTGAGAAAGTCACTCAGTGAATACTGAGAAATGAGCAGGGCAGATGGGGCTTGTTTTGAGCTTAAGTTCAAGCTTATCCAGCAAAAGCAAAAGATATTGGATCTTGAAACCACCTAGAGGACTACTTGTATCCCAAAAATCAGACCTAAAACCCTTTAATGAGTCCTCGAGAATGCAGGAATCTGCAAAAATCCAACTTTTCACCATTTTTGACTTTTTGAAAAAGAAACACAGTTTGACTTTTTTGAGTTTTAAACCTGATTTGAGGACTGATAATGTTGTTAA
Source organism: Chrysanthemum makinoi (assembly GCA_910596185.1). Taxonomy (NCBI): domain Eukaryota; kingdom Viridiplantae; phylum Streptophyta; class Magnoliopsida; order Asterales; family Asteraceae; genus Chrysanthemum; species Chrysanthemum makinoi. Next base: position 132,066,771 of record OU343221.1, read on the forward strand.
ATGATGTAATGAAGCTACAACAACCTTTGTTAATTACTTTTAAACACAAATCAAGATTTTGGTTTTCCAAAATCTCAACAGTTAACTGTTGAGATTATGTAAAGTGGATTTTGACTTTTTTGAGTACTAACCACAAAAGTAAGACAGATAAAGACTCAAATGAGTCTAACAAGTATGATCAAACAAAAATTAGTCACTGCACAACCCTCTGAGATAGCTTATTCAGCAGAACCAAACACCCCTATATCTAACTGTTGTGAAGATTAAAAGAGACAAACAATGAGCAGCCTTGTAACAATGATCAATTCACATTCACTTACCCTAATTACAGACTACTTGAATTGATGCTTATTATCACCACAAATACAGATTTTAGCAAAATAACTTGAAACAACTTACAAGAGGTCCAAGACCACTATGGCTGCCACCATGAAAACAAGGAACCCTAACCTATCAAATTCAACCCCAAGCTTCCATTTCAACCCATTCCAATTCACGAATCAACCCATATATACATTTTACATTTTAGCTCCAACTTTGACTTTTGTTGACCAGTGTTTAAGAGTGAGTGAAATGTGAATGTAAGTTTATATAAAGTTTTAACAAGCTTATTTGAGCTTGTTTAAGCTAAACGGACTTATATGATTTACCAATGGTTTTGAGATTGAGAATTTCAACAGTACACTAAAATATGGAAATAGAACTTAAACTTGAATTGATACTGAAATTGAGTTCCAATACACTTAAATGATTAACTTGAGTACAAAATAACTTAAAATTACAAATCAGAAGCTAATTAGGACCTCTTGATATTAAAACGACATACAACTTTTAAAAAACTAAGACTACTCTCCTTTCATGCTTCCACTTGGTCTCTTTATGCCAGCGAAGTCTTTGTCTCTCTCTTCGGTCAAATCCGGCAAATAATAGCCATTGGATTGATATTGACCCATCTTGACCGTTTAACTAGTTTTGTAAGCCGGTGGAACAGTGGGACAGGGGACAAGGAGCATTAATTGTGGTGGGATGGTTGGTGAGGTGAGGGGACAATGGTGAGTAGAGTGGGTTGATAGGTGGTTGGTGGGGCATGGTGGGGCGGACATGGGGGAGGAAAACGGGGAAAGGGTGGATTTGTTTATTTGTTTAAACACTGGGTTTGGGTCGGGTTGAATGGCCCAAAAGATTTTGGGCTAGGGTGTTTAATTTGGGCTTGGGTTATATTAGGGTCCGGATTGGATTTGTTGGATTATTAATACAAAGGACCAAAGATGTAACATTCCAAAACCAAAGGACCAAACTTGTAAAACTGAAATTCCAGTGGACCAAACATGTAACTTATGAAGAGTGAGTCAAAGGGTTGGTTTTGCCAACTTTACTAATCCAAGGTTTAATTTTGACATTTTTGAAAATTTCCAAGGACTAGTTTTGAACATTTTGGATTTTTAGGGACTAAAATGTAATTTTCTCAAAACTTTTAGATTTCTCACCAAAGGACTAAATATGACAAGTTATGATTTAAAAAGGACCTTTGGTGATTTTTCTTTTGAAATTATGTGCTCGGGGACTATTTTGACAATTTATGAAACTTGGGGACTAAAGCGCAATTTTGCAAATTTGAAATGTTTTTCATCGATTTTGATCATTTTGCATTTGAAACACATAAAACAACGATTTGTGATATTTTGATCATTTTGATGTGTTTCTGTGTGTTTTCAGATGATTTTGCAGTTTATTTTGTACAAAAATGATGAGTATTTACACACTCATCAACTATGAAAACAATCAATGGTAGCCCGGTTCACTTGACGACTGAAGCGCATGGAAAAAGCATGAAGCATGTTGATGAGAATGGTCATAAATGAGAAGATTTCTCTTATTCAGAAGATAAAGCATGTGAAGCTTACACTTTTCTTTTCTTTAGAGTACGAGGCCTGAACTGATGTGAACAGCGTCATTAAAATTTCTCTTCCTTTTGAAGATAAAAGCATGAAAGAAATTTTTTAGAGCGAGGCATGAACTGTTGTGTTCATACGCCATATTCTCTCTTTTCTCTCTTGGCAAAACATGTAATCAACCCCATTATCATTCAGTAGGCTCTTTGTAGTGACGGTGATGGAGAAAACCCGATATAATAAATTTGACCACGTAAACTACCCCGAACTCGTGACTTAATCTTCCACATATGTAGCAAAGAGCGGTGCCGATTTCCATTAGCATCTCTAAGTACTCTCTATGTACTCTATACTCTCCAACCAACCAACCATCAAGTATAAGACGTACATTACCTCTTGAAAATCCACAATTGAATGTGACACCGAGCACTACAACGTAACTCCTTAAAGTGATAGTTATTTTGTGGTGGTATGAGCCCAATTCCCCAAGTGGTAAAAGAAAAGGTAAAAGACACCCAACAATAACTAGACTTCCAAGTCTTCATTTTTTGATAATAAGCTCGAACAAGGATCTAGAAGAATCTTCATCCAACCATCCCCGATACCTTCAGATACTAAGTACACTCGCCCGTGATATTTCACTTCAACCTCAAATAAATAATAGTGAATTAACCCCGTTGTCACATCTTTTAGATAACTGCTCAAATCTAGCCTCCTTAACGTTTTAAGTGAACTCTGATAATGGTTTCATCCCGACCATGGTTAAAAGCACAGAAGATAAAACCAAGTAATAACCAAACTGTCATGAAGACAACTCAAACACATACCCAATTCATGAAGTACACCCTTTTATCCCTTCTTGAGGCAATCGTAGTACTTGCATCAAGAAGATCCAGAATTACACTTTCTCTTCTCCAAGATGGTTCTATCATTTCGGGATTTTACAATTCCATGGTTTAAACCGAGAAATAGATTCTTTCGCGGGATTTTACAAAACCAAGAATAAACTGTAAGATAGATCCGAGCGACTTTACAATTACAAGGATGTTTCCATTGTCGTGGGATTTTACAAGTCTATGATTTAAACCAAGAAATAGATTCTTTCGCGGGATTTTACAAAATCAAGACAAAACCGTAAACAATGTTAGCTTGAATGATTTATGACAACTTTGGTTTCGTGAAAATCGTTTAGGGAACATGCGGCGGTTCATCAACGGTTCAATATCCAACATCATCAACCATCCAATCAACATTTTGGTAAACACATCATTAGCATTCAGTCGGCTTATTATAGTGACCACATGGAGAAGTAAACCCGATATGCCAAACTTGATCATAAAGTATAATTCCCAGTTTGTTACTTAAACTTGTACTAATCCTCGGAAGAAAGCGGTGCCCAATGTACAAAACCTTTTGACGTATCCTCTTGCATGAAACCGAAGTGATAGCTACGTTGTGGGTTAAGCGAGAAAGAATCACAAACAACTAAATAGCGAAGTCTTTATCACACTCAATAAATGCTCAAACAAGTCATCTTCGCGGAAGGGTAGAAAGAAAGAAGACGAAATAAGTAGACTCGCCCGGAAAACCTCACTTCAAATCCAAATAAGACATGCCGAACAACAACCCCGTAGTCAACTTTGATTAATCATAAGTTCAAGCCGTGACATAATATTTTCCATGAAAATGTATCCCACAAAGTATCAAGCCTTATAGCACATCAAATCTCATCATTACTCCAAATCATATCAATAAATCTCATCATTCAATCACATAAATCCGATCACATATTGAGAAGCCTATCTGACCGTCATTCAAATCCAAGCTTCATGGCCCAATGTTCAAACTAACTAGTATATCAATCACATATACTCCCGTTATGATAAATTTCATTTCTAAAAAAAAATTAAACCCAAGCAGTGAATTTGTATCCTCCGTGAAATATTATCATGACCAAAAATACCACACTTAATCCAAAAATTATCAAATCTCATGTATCAAAAAGAATTTTGATAAACAAAATTTGATATTGCATTTGTTAGGATGACATTACACTCAGTACCTTCGAATATAAATGTTTAGTACAAGCTAACTCTCTAGCCCAATAACTAGTTGGTTATACCTGGCCCAATCACATTTAACACGTCCAACAATCACCAGCCCATTCAATGGTAATAAACCCGATCCAGGGAGATATCCGATCCATCATTAAAGTACACAAACCCTAAAAATTAGGGGTATTAAAAGCCTTTAACGACAACCTAATTATTATACTTTGTATATCCAATTTTTTCTCTCTATCCACCTAACACTCTCTCCCCATCCTAATTATTCTCTTCCATCATAAACACAAATCCATCCTAAAGCAAATAACGCATCTCTTCAACCTCATTGTATCATCAATAATCAATCAAGATCATCTCGTCATCCTTCTAAAACCATACCCGATCTAAGCTCGTCATTCTCAATAATCAGGTTGTAACTACAAACAAACCCACATTTTTAATGATATGTCTTGCTGAGAACGAACACAGAAAGAATCTTTGAAGGCTTCACAAACCACTTGGGTCGCGGGTAGGTTGATTATTTATGTTGCAATTGTTTTGCGTTTTGGTCATATAACGAATTAAGAAAAGAAAAATAACACAATTGTTATATTTCTTTACTTGATGATTCGGATGTTAAAGAAGCTATGCTTCACAATATGATCGATGATGATGAAATGAGTTCAATTAAAAATCATAGAAAGATTGAACATTGAACCCGGTCTGAGATCAATTAATCTCGTTGTTTTAATCATTGAGACACGTTGAAACGATGTAATGGGATTGTAGTGAGGAGATTGGATTGGGTCTTGTTGAAGTAGTTGGTTTGGGTTTAAGGATTAATTTGTGGTTGTATATGGTTAAAGTCGAATCTGTCGTAGCATCATTTCAAATCATTTTATGTTGTGCTCTAAGGACTGATGATGTACGATTGATACTGATTTCGAGTAGTTATAATATGGTAACTGTTATTGAGTTGATGTCGTGGTCAATTATTGTCATTCTTCTTCTTCATTTCTGTTGATGTCAATTCGCTAGCTTTTAGACAAGTTGCTGTACCAAGTCGCTACGACAAGTCGCTAGCATTTTTGTCAAGTCGCTACCACATTTTCATGATACAAATTGCTACTTCAAATCGCTAGCTTATTTCAGTTTGACTCAAAAGTCAAACCGTCACCAAATCGCTATATCATTAAAACACATAAATCGCTAACTTGTTAATACAAGTCGCTACTTAGAGTCATTGCATCTGGATAGGTTTGTGACAAGTCGCTAGCAAGATTTGTGACATTTTCCGATGAGTTTTCCGACCATTTTCCAACTATATTCATATGAAACCCAGAAAAAATTGACTTTTGCAGAAAAACACTTGATTTTGATACACGTTGGACCTGACCATGTGACAACTTTTTAACCAATGTATATATGCAACTTGACCACAACATTAACAGTAATGATACCAAAAGTCTAAAAAATTATATGAGATGAATGTTTGGAAAAGTGACACAAAACAGACATAAATTTTTTATAGACTATTGTACCTTGACCAACTAACTCATGTGTAAAACTGTTAACAACAAAGATAGAAAAAGAAAAATTTTCGACTCATAACAGTAGTACGAAACAGTTTAGCACAAAAATCAACCCACAATAAATCGTTAAAACGCAAACAAACATGGTACGAACCACACAAATCAAAGATAACACAATAACCTTGGCTCTGATACCATTTGTAGGATCGATATATTTATTGTGTTTAATGATTCGGGTGGTCTAGGATGATCAAAATACATGTTTGCCATTTTAGAGAGAGAAAGTAGAGAGATGGTGTTCTTGGTAGAGAGTTGCTTCAATAAAATAAGAAGGTTAGATTACCAAGGCACACCCCTTCCATGGATGGAAGGGGTATTTATACTTACAAATTACACGACCTCCTATCGGCCTGTGGATCAGGCATACAGTGCGTAAAGACCCATCCTTCCTCCACGGTGTTGCTCTAAACAAAACTACGCTACAAACTAACTAAATAACTACTTAATAACGTAAATAATGACACGTCTACGAGCTAACTTATGCTAGATAATATTTGGGGTGACCGACTCTTCACTTATGAAATTTCCAATTCCTAACAAGCATGGGTAAGCCCAGGGGGTTGATCGTTCTCTAGGGAAATAAAGATGCTATTCGGGATGTATGACGAAAAGGTAAAGGTGAGGATGATTCTTTTTAGTATTTATTTATTTTTATTTTTTTTATGAAAGCAAGTAAAATCTCGTGGTTTGAAGAGTTGGGGTTTGGTAATTTACCAATTAAACTACTTAACAAATTAAATTAAAACTAATTACTAATAACTAAGATAAAAGCTATGGATTTAAGGAGTGTATTCTTATGATAATTAAAATCATGTTTACTTATATTTTCTTACTCCCTAGTTATCTTTTATTGGTCGGTTGAATTGTTACATCCTTGCCTGATCGTTGTATTCCATGTTTTAGTCATAGGGCGGTGCCTAATTACCCAATTCTATGAATTTTAAGTCTCCTCTTGACCCGGGTCGTCAGTACCAGAGGTATCTCCCTGAATATCCTATTATCCTTAAGCTACTCACGCATAAACACAGCGGGAGTCTAATGGTGCCAATGCTCATTTAATTGCTATTTAGGACGTTCAAGTTCGCAACAATGAAAGAAGAAGCTAGTTTTCCTTAATCTAGCATGACAAACAATTAGAACAAGAGACAACCTAACAATGATCAATAACTAGGTTTCATTGGATCCAAGAAAACACTAATTAATTTAGTCACGCATGATAGATAAGAAGAACACAAGCAAGCAATCAAACATAGATTAAACATGGTGATAGATTAGATAAAAGAAAAACTTATCTTGAAGTGTAATAGAGGGTTTATAACCCTAAAGTACTATCCAAGTCGGACCAAAAATGAACTAGGATTTGCTCTTTGAAATAATACACATAATGCGAGAAAATTCGAGGTCTATATATAGATTTTACAAGCTACGGCGGCTCTAAGGCTTTTGATGGTGGTGTCGTCTGATCATCGATCAATAGGGTTTCGTCTTTGCCAAGTCATCACTTGGGCCGTCGACAAACGGCGGTGGCCAGTGTCGGTTGTTCGGGCCGTCGTCTTGGGAAAACCTTCGTCTTCACGGTGTAGAATGAATGAGTAACGGCCTTGCGAAAATAAGTGTGATGCTGTCACTTGTTAGGACCAAAATATGAACCGAGTTAGATAAGAGAAAATTTGGAACACGTTGTAGCGGCAGTCTCTCCTCGATGTTGGGACGGTATGGGCTTCTAAATTTGCCTTATTTTCTTGACTTTGTTGTTTTCTTCATATTTTTGCTCCTTTTCGTCCAAATATGCTTCATTCCAGTATTTTGCTTCCAAATGATCTAAAATGTGAAAAGGAACAATTTTAAGCAGTAACAGATATAAAATGTAATGATTTAGGGCTTAAATGACCTCCTAAAAATTTATGTTTTAAATCCTTATCAATCACGCAACAAGATGTAATAACATTATTTAATTAACTATAATACATCATATGGATTCGTTCTTGGTCACCTATCCGCTGCGTTTGATATTATATGTTTTATATTGAAAAACACCAACAATGGCTTTGCGAGCCATCATATGAGGTTTATTGTTAATGTAGTATGTGTAAAAATGGCCAAAACGCGAGTTTCACATGTTTTTTTTTTGTATTGATTTAGAACAGCCCTTGGAGTAATATATTTGTGAAAATATAGACCTTGAGTGGTATTAAAATCATTATCTACAAAAACTCTATGGCCTCGGGTTTACGTGTACAAGTCAGGGGGATTTTCATTTGCTTTACATTCTTCGATTAATTGGTTTATCTTTATTTTTTTGTTATTATAATTGTGACCCATTGCAAAAATATGTTTTTTTTTACCATGGATAATAAGCCAATACCTTGTTGCAATCATATTTTTTCTCTATTAATATGTGAGAGGTGTAAAACCGATCTTGGCCTTTACATGCATTTGGTTGATATATACATTATTGTAGTTAATTTTTAGGGTTTTTTCCATTGTTTTGGCACTTTTTTCGTACCTATAATTTTATTGTAGCCATTGTTTGGGTACTTTTCTATAGTTTAGCTAGTATTATAAGTGTTATATGTTCTTCCTAAATTTTAACCGAGGCTCGAGCTTGTATGACATAAGAGTTAAAGGTGAGACTGCAAAAATGGACTTGTTGGACCCAAATGTAGTAAAAAATTAATTTCGAGTTTGGTGGGCTAAAAATTCTGAAATTGTTTGGCGGGTTTTGGACTCAGAGGGTTACAACTTTGTAGTTTTGACTTTTGACTGAGGAAGAATCCTTCTTGGACTTTTTGGGCCCTCGAGTGGACAAATCTCAAACATCATGCTAGATTTTATGGGCTTTATGGGTTTCACTTGCTTTGGATAGGTCTTAAAGCAAATGGGAGCCAAGTATTGGTTTTTATGGATTGTCTTTTAGTTGACCACTTGGTTTTCATGGTGCCGCATGAAACCTCAAAAAACATGCTTTGGATAGGTCTTAAAGCAAGTGGGATCTCAAGTATTGGATAGGTCTTAAAGCAAGTGGGAGCTCCAGTATTCATTTTTATGGATTGTTTTTTAGTTGACCACTCAATTTTCACGGTGGCTCATAAAACCGAGTACATGATTTCATCGATTGAGGTTTTGCATGTCGATTGTGATTTTTTTCATTTTATGCTATTTATATATGTTGTGACTAATATAAATTGCATATGTGTTTTGAATTAAAATGAAACCTAAAATGTTTTCCAAACTAAATCATTATGTTTTAGTTTATAAAGTTAAAATATGATTTGAAACTTGAATCAATTATTTTATAAATAACACTTCAATTGTTTATGGTTATGTTATGATATTTTGTATGTATTGTCCAATTTATTTTTATCCACACAGGTTGCATGTTAGAATAAATCAGACAACTTGACACATAAATATATAAAATAATGCTTAGACTTAAGGTAAAAACACGTTTTTTAACTTGTGCTACAAAGAATGAATGCTTCTTTGTATAAGTTTTTTATTCATATGTTTTATCAAAACTATACCCTTAATAATGTCCTTTTCGTCCAATCGTGTGAGGACACTTGCAATAGCTTTTTGTCTATACGTAAGACCTACGTGAATTGCAATCTAAGGTGGTTACCCTTTATGCGTGAGACCTAGAGACATTTTCACATGTTCTTGCATTGGATGACTTAATTTTGTTAAACATATGAGACGCTTAACCAGAGGATTAAGATAGAACTAAACATGCCAGCTTGACGCTAGTTGATCATTCATTAGTGCCATGGGTCCCATAACAATCTAAGAGTTACACTCGTAATTCAATTAGTCAACACCACTTACCTATTGAATCTACCATTGCTAGCAGATCAACTGATGTGATGGTGGAACCTTAGTAAGGATCTTATCCTTTTGTAAAATTAATTGTTTTATACTTTAAACTTGAATAGTCAATTTTAAAAAGGATTCATTATCAAAAATTCAAAATATTTGAACTTTTTTTATTTCATAGATGGCATTACCGCTAAAAATCTAAACAACTCGACCATCGTCTATTCTCAAGAAAGAGAAACTTTCTCGGGCCTACTTTCTTGATCGGTATCGCAACCTAAGGATTACCCTTAAGGTTGAATATAAGTTGGTCTATCTGAAATAAGCCTAGTGAGGATCCTACTCCCTGTAGTTGTTGTTGACATAGCTGCTGCCTACACTCGTAGGTTTGATGCTCAACAAGATGTTGCATGTCTTATGTTTGCTAGTATGACTCTAAGCTCCAAAAGAACTTGGAGAACTTCAATGTATTTGACATGATTGAGGAGGTGAAACCATTTTCCAACAACAAGCAGCTCAGGAACTGTTCAAAGCGCAGTTAAAGCATTCCATTCTTAAACAGGAAGGGTAGTTTGTTAGCTTTTACGTCTTATAGATGAAAGGCTACCTAGACCAATTGTAGCGCCTTGGTTATCCCATGCCCAAAGAACTTGGAGTGAGCTTGATTATCTCTCTCTCTCATCATATATATATATATATATATATATATATATATATATATATATATATATATATATATATATATATATATAAGGACTATGAGCAATTTGTAATGAATTACAACATGCATAGCATGAGGAAGACAATAGGTGAGTTGCATGCTATGCCCTAAGCTGAAAAAGGGCTCCCTAAGAAGGCTATTTATGCTCCTGCTCATGCTTTCCTTGCGATCAAATGAGGCAGAATCCAGAAAAATAATAAGAACAATAAGAAACCGCGAGCTGCTCAAAAAAGTGTCGTGGTAACGGCAAGGGTAAGCTTACTTATGTCCCTGATAAGGATTGAAAACATGCATTTTTAGGGGGTCATTTAAGCTCTAAACTCGTACATTTGTGATCAATTATTGTCTTAAATCGTTCCTTTTCACATTTTAGGTACTTGGAACGCAAAAGATGGAAATCGACACGTTTTGGGCTATTTTGGACAATAAAACGAAGAAAACGACCAAGTCACGAAAAAGTCTGGAAAAGGGCTCGAGACGGGGTCACAAACTCAACGTGATGCCGTCACTTGCATTTGGACGTGATGATTTGATGGAAATTTTACATGTGACGGCTCAGAACATTTGAGCAAGTTTATAACCTGACGGAGTCACTTGTATTTGAAGATCAAGATTCAGAGTAAAAATTACACGTACGGCTCAGACTTTTTAAAAAGAGAAGGCGTCAGAGACACAAGGCGACGCCATCACAACGGCGGCGATGCAACTAAAGAAACCCTAATGATGGCTAGCTAACGGCGTCACAACCATAAAGTGATGCCGTTACAATTTTAAAACTATATATATTTTCGTATGTTTTCCCTTATTCATGTAACACTTTTTTAGAGGCAAAACCCTAGACGAATTTAGGCAGATTTGTAAGGCTTTTTCAACCACCATACTCATGTTTTATTGAAGTTAAGTAATCTCTCATTAATAATTCAATATGTCTATGTGTTGTTTGATTATATCACTTGTAGATCTAGTGTTTTCTAAAGAATACTTATACAATCATAGAGTTAGGAAATTTGGCACCACCCTACAATAATACCGAAATACAACGCGCCAATTAAGCAAGGACATGACAATTAGACTAATTAATAAGAGATAACTAGAGAGTAAAGAAATATAAGTAAACACATTTTTCCTATCATAAGAGTTACCACTTTATTTTTCTTGCAGTTAGTTTAATTTAGGTATAAATAGTTTAATTAAGTAGTCTAAAAAACCCACTCTTCAAACCTCAAGATTTTACTTGCTTTCATATAAAATATATAAAAAAAAGAATCATACTACACCTCTAGACCTAATTTTCCATACACTTCGACCTTCACAACACTATTCTTTTTCCCTAGAGAATGATCAACCCCCCATGTCTTGCCTATACTACACTACAACGGTTAGGTACACTGCCTAGGAGGATTGTAATACTTCTTGTGTTTTGCTATCATCAGTCCCCAAACCAAAGATTCCCCACCACTAAAAAGGAGCATCGGTTAAGGACTCGACATGTCCATCCTGTGGAGAGGTAGGTCATTAGAAAAGGAATTGTCCGCCTACCGGCAGAGTTGAAAAAACAAAACTAGCATGGACAATACATCATCTATCTTCACTATAGAACTCTGCTTCTTTTCTAATAAATCTTGGGTTTATGACATTGATTGTGGTACTCACATTTGTAAAACAGCACATGGGCTTAGAGGAAGTAAAAGTTGGAGCAAGGAGCTTTGAATCAGACGTTGGCAATGGAAATCATGCAACTGTTGAAGCAATATGAAGCTTAGATCTTATCCTTCCTAAGTTATTGTCTTAGACAACTATCATTTTGCACCTTCTATTAATAAGGGTGTTGTTTCAGTTTCACGTTTGATGGATAATGGTTTTATTCATGCTTTTATAGATTATGGTATTTCTGTTTTTAAGGATAATGTTATTTATTTTAATGCTATTACTCATAATGGTATTTTTAAAATTGATATGCATAATCTTGTATTAAATGATGGTTCAATATACACATGTAGCAAATAAATAATTAAGTATAACTTGGATTCTACTTTTCTCTGGCATTATCGTCTTGGACATATAAACAAGAAACGCATTAAAAAGTTGAAACATGATGGGCTTTTAAAACCAATTGACGATGACTTATTTAATAGATGCGTGTCTTGTATATCTGGAAAGATGGCACGTGATAACATCAAATAGCGTATATATTTTACTATCGATATCCCATGTTTATTTCCCTGTTTTATATGAATATGGTACTTAATTCATTCATATTTGCAGATTCAGATTAACCAAGGCATTGGAACATATTAGCGCATTGCAAAGTTGAAACACGATGGGCTTTTAAACCAACGGACGATGACTCATTTAATAGATGTGTGTCTTGTATATCGGAAAATGGCATGTGATAACATCAAATAGTGTATATATTTTAGTATCGATATCCCATGTTTATTGCCTTGTTTTGTATTGTTTTATATGAATCTGGTACTTAATTCTTTCATATTTGCAGATTTAGATAAACTAAGGCATTTGAACGAAGAAAATGGCTATGACTGGACGAATCAAGTGGAAATCTGCATTAGAGGAGTCATTACGACGTAGAAGAGACGATGTCTCTTCGCCATATGCATATTAAGTAATATTTCAAAGAATATTGGATGCAAGATCGTTACGGTGTAGATGGGACGAGGTATCTATAAACACTTGAAGTATTTATTTACCGAGAGTACGTGTGACGTAACACAACCACTGATTCTACTTCATAAATATATTGAAGTTATGAAGAGTTTTTAATCAGAGAAGATATACGAAGCAGGTAGCTCGATGGATTTACACCGTATATAACAACTTTGAGGCCAATGAGTGAAAGATCAAGGGACTAAAGTTGTTCAACTCTTATGAAGTTTTACATATTACACAAGGACTATATATAAAAATAGAATGAACAATGAGGAGCTGAAAGCGGTCAATTCTATGAAAGTTTCATATTAATATAAAACCAAATACATACACAAATTGTATATGTTGTACGGCAAGAAGAGGCACAAGGACCGGAAATAAAACAACAGGAGAGTTTAGGGGCCAAATGCAGACTAGTGATTGGCAGTTTGATTATATATATATATATATATATATATATATATATATATATAAATATATATATATATATATATATATATATATATATATATATATATATATATATATATATATATATATACACACACACACATAAAGCATGTTTAACATAAATTTGTTTACAAATAAGGGGTAATATAAATAAGTCTTACATGTCAGAACAAGTTGCTGAATTTTACCCTGTCAATTTGGCTGAGGTATCTTGACATCAAGCTAGTTATATGAAATGAAGTTAAAAAAGTGATATTGAAAACCAAATGTCGATATATTTTCAAACTTCTTGTATCTTCTAAATCTGAGATTGGTCCTTTTTTCAAGAGTCTGTTGCCACTTATTTGTCGGTTCGCAGCTGAAATCTAAAATCATATACGCTGATCCAAGCTCGATGATTAAACTAAAGTACTCAATATCACTGACATTCATATTTGCTTGTACATCATTGCCCTTTGCACATCAACTTCGGGCTTAGAGACATTACGGGCTATCCATCTACGATAAACACGGGCTTCCAAGGTTCTATTTCGGTCACCGGGATTGAGACGACCAATGTTTTTATCTGCCCTTCTAATGACAATATCAAATATAAAAAAACTTAGTGCAGAACAAAAACATCAATAATAAAAATCATCAACAATGACCAAAAACAGTTCAATAAAATGATGTCTGTGATAAGAGAACATTTCACAATGCTCACTCTTGACAAATGCCTCATAAAAATATCATAATGCATCATCTTTTTAGTTTATTATCTCCGATAAAAACAATATCATATATGTAACAGTGTAAAATGATGCTAACTTCAAAGAATCCTCTGCAATTTAGATTGTTGCTGAAAAGATTTTAATAAATCATAGGTTTCCTAATATTTGGAAACTTCATTCATTTTTTGTTTTAAAAAGGATTTTAGTCCCCAGGATGCCTCTCTGCAAAACATCAAGTTCGAAAACAAACATTAGAAAAACAAAGATGAAGCAAATATGCAAAGAAACTAAAACAGAAAAAAGCCCAAAAAAGAGTATACACCAAATTCATTCCTTAGCAAACATCCAAAAACCAAACATGCTTGTACCATGAAAACAGGCTGATCAAATCATGATACAACCATGCACTTAACATGTGCATCAGAAAATGTCGCAAAACTAAACGTCTAAAACAAGCCACATGCACACTAGCAACTTCATTTATCACAGTTTTACCAAAAGAATTCAATAATAAGTTTCGGTTTGTTTAACCTTCTACTACACGAATACACCAACACACTAAGTTAAACAAACAAAGCACCAAAGATTTAAAGTATAATGCATACTTATCCCTTTCAAAACAACAAACAGGACTACAAAACATGAATCACTCGAATTGAAGAAACAGATAAAGAACTATCTAAACATACTTGCAGATGAAAACCAATCCGAACGAAGCTAATATACGACTCGACTGCACCAACACACTAAGAACTGCAACAAATAAAACACGGAACACTTCAATTAAATTTATTCATTTTCCATATCTATAAACCCTAACCATGTAAACATAACACATTAAATGCACTAACAAACCCAAAACTCAACCCTGACTGCAAAGAAAACATATGATTTCATGTTCAAAACTACACCAACATTAAAAAGGCAGATTAAAAAAACTGTTGAACCATACCTACAAATGAAAACCACTCCAAATGAAGCTAATATGGCACCCGAATACACCAACACAATAAAACCTGCAACAAAAAAAAAATATGAAAGAGTTGAAGTAAACTCACTGAATTTCCATATATGTAAACCCTTACCAGATAAACATAACACATCAAACATACTTACACCTTCCAAACCAAAAGAGAATCACAAATTATCTAACCCCTAATTGATAACAGAAACAGAAATGGAAGCGCATTATATGGTTACATGCTCAAAACTACAACCATATTAAATAAACAGATTAAAAAGGCTATTCAAACATACCTGCAAACCAAAACCACTCCAAACGAAGATTCAAAAATCTCATCGTCACTGCCAAACGAAATTGCATGACAAGATTGATAAACCACCACTTTTAGAAATTCACATCGAACCTTTCACATGTGTTATATATAGCTAATCACACCGATAATGAATCACACATGTTAAGCAAAGAACTAACTAAACAAAATAAGTGGCAAGTTAGTGGAAAACACACCAAAACACACATATTAATCAAAAGCACATGTATTAAACATGCAAATAACCACTCATATTTTGTGGCAAATTAGTGAAGATCCCACTAAGAAGACGAGCATTCACCCAATTCTTTAATCCCTCCAAGTCGACGGTTCGGCCCGGCTCGGCGTGTGAACAATGTCGGCTCAAGCCGCGACTTCACATTGCACCAAGCCGCCCCACACCCTCAAGCCAACCTTCAAGTCGGCGGCTTCGAAATAATTTCGACTCTCCAAACTACTTAAATGAACGTTATATAGTATAACTAACTACAATTCATCATATGGATCCGTTGTTTGATGACCTATCCACTGCGTTTATAATGTCATTATATGTTTTATATTCAAAACAACCGACAAAAACTTTATCCAATTCGTGTCCCTTGTTTGTTTTTTTAATTTATGTTTTCTCACAACAACAAAGTTTCTCACCTATATGTATCAAATATCAAATTTCATACATATCAGAACCAAATGGCTTGTGTCCCAATAGTACCTCATGTTGTATGAGAAGTTTTCTAACCAAATGGCTGCGGGTTCAAGTTCTGCTCGGAACATGTGAGATATATTTATGGTGTAAAAATTGTGAAATAGTTAAAATTGCTTTAAAAAAAAAAAAAAAAAAAAAAAATCCATGCAAATCAGAGAGCCTGATGCATCTCTACAGGCATGAATCCTGGTTTTTTGGGTAAAAGGGATCAAGACCCCGGTAAAATATATGAATCCCGGTTGTCTACGTATAGCAAGGAATTTATGCGTTTAAGTTGGAGACTTGTAACAATTTGACTTCCAATTTCCAAATATACGATAATAGAAGTTTGGACATTTAGAAATTAAAAGTAAAAACTACTAATACTTTCTATTATGATTTTTGTTGAAGACACATCTATATTGAAAGTTTATTATTTTCAACTTAAGTGTGTATAACATAGTAATAAGTATAATATTAACTTGGGAAATGATTTGTACACTCCAAAAATTGATTGGGTTATTCAAAACTGTCATTATTTGTCTTATATATATATTGTCTTTAACAGTAATTGCAGCGTTAAATTAATCTGAAATCAACACATGATAATAAAATCATCTCCCTTAAGATTTACAAGTTTTATATGTGAGAAGTACAATTGTTGGAAACATGATAGGCAGGATATCTAACTAGCCAAAAATTGTCATTATTAGAACAATTTTTGTGATTGGAAAGTAATCATATCATATACGTAGTAACATCATCCTTAACTTTACAATCTAAGTCAAGTTGATTGGTCAGATTTTGGCCAGAAAAGATACAAGTGAAAGTAGTTGATGGTTTACCCATCCTGCAGCTGAGTTAAGATATACAATAAAAAAAGAAGTATTCTTCACTACAACTATCATCTATAATTGTTGCACAATAATATCGTTCAAAAGGGTCCATCTTTTGCCCGTACATGTGATGTACAATTTTACAAACAAGAAAAACCCTTCTATGCATTTATTGATAACAAACGCATTCGTGTTAGTATAAGTGTGACAACTTTGTTATAATAATATATAAGCATCAAATCCCATCACACGAATGGTTGTAACGATTAGATTACAATATTTAGAGGGGTCCTTGATAGAAAAACTCCAAATTAGATAGTAACCAAGTTTGGTTGGTCTTGGAAATTCAAAATGATATCTTTAAGCCTTCACCTTGTTTTCTTTTGGCTTCCTTTTGTTGTTGATTGCGATAGATTGTCTTGAAGTGGCGCAAAAGATAAGAAGAGATGGTGACTTGATGAAAAGTGTGAATCAGTGAGAGATCCTTAGAAAGGGATTTGACACAAAAGTTGCAATTCCCATTTTGGTAGCAAGAGAATGCATCAATCTCAATTAACCTTTTGAGGAGTAACCTATTCCATTCTATCACTATTGCCATCTTTGTTCTTACTTCCAAGACAATTCTTTGTTGGAATTACTTTAGCGTGCTTTATTTACATAGGTTAACATTCTAAACTTAGGAATTAACGAACAAAATTTATTTCATTGGGTACTGGTACCTAAAGCAATGCTCTGTATTAAATTGTGCTTCTTTTGGCAAGGGTTTGGTGTACTTTTGTATTAAGTTTACTCTTGACAGTATTGTGCGCAACTTGCTAGATGAAATCATAGCGGGATAAATTTACCTTGAGAAGAAGTCTTAACATTTAGAAAATTATATTTAATGCTCAATGCATTGTATGAAAGAACGTTATCATCTGATTGAGTATAAGTTATATAACTAAGTCCCAACAATCAAATACGATTCATTCAAAGCCAGAGACCAGTTAACTTATATCCAAAATCTACAAATTTGAGTACTTCTCTCTCCCAAAATTAAATGTCAACTTTGAAAATGCATAAACTTTTAATAGTACCCAAAAACAACACATTTCACTAATTAAATAACATTTATGCTCACTAAAAACTCTTTTAGTTGTATAAATTCAACTTCTATTACAAATTAGTTGGCTTAGCTTTTATTGGATACTCTTCAAAACAATTATTGGAAAGCAAATAGAGGGAATATATGAATGTGAGTGTGTTAGGGGCATACTTAGAAAACTAATATGAGACAAGGGGTCGAATAACAAGTAATTAAAGATGGAAATTTATTGATTTAATGGATTAAAGTGGGTTCCAATCAATCAGCAGGTGCACGAACCAAAATCACAATAATTGAATGAGATCACGAAATAATTATGCGTCAAAATCAATTTTGTTTTTTCGAATAGGTTAATCCAAAACATGATTATCATTTCAAAATTCTTCACTTTACATATTTATTATGCATTTTATATTTTATCAAAATTCTAAACCACCTAGTCGGCAAAAAACAAATCTACCTACGATTGCTTTTAAGGCACACTCTGGAGTGTTTGGACGAGAAATAAAGTCATCGCATCGACCGGGATTTCCCCGGAATTCAATATTCCGAACACACAAGAAAAGAGTCTAGGCAAGCATTTTTGTTTGCTTCTTTCTTGATCCTCATAACTCCTATTGATATAATCAGGTAAACATGCGGGCGATAAAATAAAAAAAAAATGCTAACAATAGTCGTTAAGAGTTATACTTAACTATAAACTTTTTGAAAACTATACTAATATTTATACATAGCTAACAAGAAACTTCACGCTTTACATTCTTTAGAAGCAAATAAAGATAGTGAAATATATGTGAATGAGAAAAAATATAAGATATATAAAAAACGTTTTGCATGTCAGTCGGTTAGTGTATAAAGAATGGGTATGGAATGGGGAATGTTAAGCCACACGAAACAATAGTGACCACTTGATGTTTGGCTTCATTTATTTAGGAGAACCAAGTACTTTGCATTATTATCGTGAATGTACACGTACTACAACAAAACATTGTTCACTTGGTACTACAGTCCAGTGTTCCAGAGTTGCACGAGGGCCTATCTTTTGTATTCTTCTGCTTTTGCCCTTTAGCATTTTATGTCTACAATTCATGCCCCTCATTTTTGTATGTTCTTGTGTCAATAACCTCCCTATTTGTAGCATATTCATTCGGGGGTTCTTACATTTCGAGGTATTTTCTCTATAAACCGTGTATGCTTTCTCATCCTTGCTACTTGGTTGTATTATGTGGCCGTAGTTTGGTGTTTCAGAGGACGTCTCGAGTGTCATGTTGTGATCGATTTTTATCCCACTTCAATATTTTACTTTGTGACTTCAATATTTAATTGTCGTGGTCTATTGGAAGTCACAACCTCTCGAGACCTATTTAATTGGTCCGAAACAATCAAGCAAGTTTGCTGGTTTGGTCAACTTATGTCTTGTGCAGCGTTGCTTGCTTATTCAGTTATTCTATTTCGAAAGAAGGATTTATACAAATTTAAACATACTGATATCAATGGACCAAACATATGCTCCGTACAAGTGTTCAACCTTTGCTATAGACCGTAAATAAATATGGGTTTTGCAACAGGAGTTGTTGATTACAACTATTTTTAAAAATTTAGTTAAAACAATGCACTATGTTTAAATAAAATTATTCAAAATAACCTAAAATTACCAAATATCTCCTAAAATTTCTCATACACAAATGCAATTCACTTTTTTTATTAGTTATTTTAACGAAAAATGCGGAGCATGTTTCTCAGCATGTCTTAATATTAGCAAATTTTGTGAAAAAATTATTGTTATCAACTGCCCTAAGGGCTGTCGTTAGCATTTTCCAATAAATATTAGTCGGTGAGTTATTTCTAAAAAAAAAAATGTGAGACCTACAGATTTCTAATGCTTAAAAAAAAAAGCACTCCAATATTGTAGTTAACTTTTGTTTTACCCTACCATCCTCCATCAAACTCCATAAATCAAATAAGATTGGACTCATCATATCTTGATTATCAAATGCTATTAAACGTCTTTCAAAAACAGTTATGTGATAGAAAGATTCTTAAGCTAAGTGTAATAATTACCGATATTACTGTCATATTAGTTTTCTTTCTTTAAGACAATTTCATGATTAATTTAGTATAATAAGAAGCTCAAAGACACACCAAAATTGTACCCCATAAAAACAATTAAATAAACACACTCCACACACAAATAAGTCAATCGCTTGATCATTTTTTTCGCGACGCGTCCTCGTGAGGAGGTGAATGGCTAGGAGCCTTGGAACGCGTCCTTTTAAAATGTCAACCGATTGAAGGACTTACCGTTACACGTGGTCTTACATATATGTGTATAACCTAACAACTAAACAAGTAGAGTGCTAGTTGTTTTCTAGACGAGATATAAATACGTATGAGAGTCACAATAAATGAATATATTTAAAGGAGAATTTAACATAGAGCGGGCCATCTAGCTATAGCTCTTAGATATGCCATCTATATGTACTTGTAATCAACTTTATAAAGATGACATTCGTTGACCATGCAATTTTACACAAAGTTACATTGTTTACCAAAGTTTGCAAGAGGGTAAAACAATAGTGTGATTGGTTTATGATGTGAAACATGTCAAAATTAGGATTTGGTCAAATTTGGAGATACATGAAATATATATATATTTTTAAAAAGTGGTAACGTAAATGATGAGAAACTAATGGATGATTGATTGCACGTGTGTGTACGTGGAAATGGAATCCCCGTGCAACTGTCTTTTTCTTTTACAGGAATGCGCCAACATGCTTTATTACATTAATTATTCTTTAATCAATCACACAATTTTGCTTACAAAAATTCATGTTCTTGAAACCAATAATTTTGTATTTTTCTTCGTGGTTTTTTGTAATCTTATTGGCCTGTGGGAATACTATGTGCACAAGATAAAAATAATGATTTAAGTTTAGTTAATTTAGAGCATATGCATACGACTAAAGAGAATCAAATCAAGATCTAAGATATGCATGTCTAATTATTATATATATATACTATTTGTGGTTGAGGGGTGTATAAAAATACAAGGTATAAATGAGTTGTTGTCAAAATGTGATTGGCTGTATACAAGTTGCAGTACACACAAAACTTTGTTGGCAGCACACCATTGGCTGAATTGTGTTTGCACAATTACTGTTCACGTATATATACAGTTTTGCAGGAAATACACAAGTATACATTAGCACTTTCCCCTAAACTTCTCAAACCTTCTAGCACACACACACTCCCTCATCAAGATTTCTAGAGAAATCTAGGTAACAAAACCATAAACACAAAATCAAAATATAAAATCCAAACACTGAATCATGAGAAGCCTTCAATATTGATTCAATTGGTTGAATAACACTGTAAACACAAAGCCATAAATCACACACAAAATTGTTTATTATTATGATTTCAGTTCCAGTTGGGTGTTTCTACTTCACAACAATTATACAATTGTATAAACAACACATAATCAGAAATCAACCATATTATGTTTAAGGTAATTTTTATTTTATTTTTTGTGCGGATTAAAAAAAAATAGACGACTCGATATTTGATGAAATAAGGATTTGTTTTGTATCTATTTATGGATTTTGATTATTGGGGTCGGTTTTGAAACTAATCTCTACTCGATATGAAGGTTACTGAATCATGCGCACCAACTATTTGTTAATTTGTTGACAAGAAAACCAATTGCTTGAAAACACAACATTTAATTTCGTGGTTGCATATTATGTTTTTAATGAACTTTCTATATGATTTTTCTATTTGAGAAACTTATGTAACTGATCTTGAATCAAGTGTTTGATGAAATGTCTGAATAAAAGAAAATATCGTATTCTATTTCTAATGTTTTCTTTTTTGGAATATAACGGTAAACTGTGTTTGAGTTATTATTAAATCGGTGATTGAGATGCTTTGGTGTGTGGATCTACAAGATGAAAATGACTAATAATCGCACTATGTCGTGCAGGAACAGTGAACGCGCAGATACTCAGACCCTTTTGAACTTTGTGAGGCTCTTTCGAAAAGCTCATGAAGAGAACTACAAATAGGTTGAACTTGAAAAGAAAAAAGCTCAGAAAGAGATTGAAATGGAAAAGGCAAAGGGTGTTAACTTAACAAAGAAAGGCGAAAAATAGGCCGAGTGATATTTGCTCTTCATATGATCTGTTCAAAGGTTTGGGTCGATGCGAGCCCGATGTTACCTACAACCATAAGTAAAGTGAACTAGAAAGCCCGCGGATGCATGTACAAATCAAAGAGCTCCTGCAAACAGCTCTGCTGTAAATACATACACAGGGCAATATGATGTTCAATGTCAATAAGTGTTATTCAGCATCACTTTCAAGGCTACCGATGGACTATGGTAAGTTGCTAAAAGATTTTTTTTTTCAGATTTCACATTCTATCCAGTAACACGTCGCGATGAACTTTTGTAAATGGCGCATTATATACAGTTATATCTCCATAACTGTCCAAAGAGTGAGATTTCAGCCTTTCCTAAACTTTAAAAAGCCCATAAGCACGCTAAATAATCTGATCCAAACGGCCCCTGTATAAGCTCATATGTTTGAAAGTAAGCTGGAAAAAAATGGGCTATTTTGATATGACTATAAATAAGGCAAGATCACATACAAAAATAGCCTTAACTAATTCCAAAGCGGTCATACCGACTCGAATAACATAATATTTTAATCGTTTACGTCTACAAGTCGTTTTTGCATTCGATATATTTCCTAAACAGTTTTCGGATAGTGTAAATGTAAAGACTATTTTTCTACTTTCTTAAACTTGAATGTTTCATTAGAGAATGCCAGCCGTTAGTTGAAAAATCTGAACAAATCAGTACAAATTTTAAAATCTTCTTAAAAGGACAACGTAAATGTCATGTACAATTCTACTTGGAACCGAGTGTACAACAATAATTGATGAAGGTGGATACGTTGATCATGTAATACATGCCTCCTATCCCAGGTATATTTTATGACATCCATCCATCTATTACAAATTTAACTTTACTTATATATTCCTATTGACATTTGTGCCTCAATATGCTAATTGAATTTTCGGTTTTCAAACTTTAAGGTTTTGCGATAGGCACCATATTTTATATCAGATCAACTATTTGTAACCCAAATAAATTTAAAAAAAGTTGGATTTTGATACTGTGCTATCTCCTAAAACTTATAAGTAAGGCCTGGAAATAGCCAACTTTTTTGACGCCAGAAATGACAACCGGATTAGCTCGCAAAAGAGCCAACTTTCTGATATTGACAATAATACTTGGCGTGACAGATGTTTTAAGATTTTTTGACAACATGACATGTGATCCTTTTGATTCAACTGTTCTTCTAATTCACAAACTGATTGCTATGGTGCAGGGATCTACTGGACGTTGCTTTGTAATAAGATTGGGTAGGTGGATACCAGTATGTGGTCATGGTAGACTATCTCCCGGTAAGGTGCGCACAGTGAGTCTACGAATATTAATGGTCATGCCCCATGTGTTCCTTTGATTGTAATTTCAACTACTAAAAAAGTCAAGTGATTTCACCTTGAAACTTTAATTTTCAAAAAAGGAAATGTCATAATGTAATCTGAAACCGGTCCTTAAATGAACATGAAAGTAACAGGTAAGAAAGTAGTTGGTTAATAGATGTCATCAATAAATTAAATGGCAACGAATTTAACAATAAGTTTAGTTAAACCTTCTTTTCAAATTTAAGAACTATTAATATATCATTACCAATTTAATTAAAAGTAGGAGTAAATCATGAATGTGTTTCCCATGCAGGTTCACACGACCAGGTGTTGGGGTTGCCAGGTCCTCAGCCGCTGTAATTCATATACAGGTTCGTCTAAATGTAACGTTCGTTTTGATTTTTTTTTAATTTATTTTTTATTTTTTTCCTCCTCACAAGGGTGAATTTTTTAAACTTTTTTTTTCATAGTGCTGATAGTTAGCGTCATAGCACAGACCAAAAAAACAAACCCCATCCCCAACACACCTTACAAACATGTTGCATTTTGCTATCGGGTAAGTAACAACTGCGGTCCATCATCTACCAGAGGGTGAACGAGTCATTTAATTCCTTTTTTAAATAGTTCGTGATTATGTGTGCAATTAAAATGATCTCGAGGAAGTGTTTTTATTCTCAAACTACACTTGAATCGCTTCAAAATATTAGCACAAGTTCAGCGGACCAAACGATTCGCAACCCAGGGCATTTTCCGAATCATTTATGTCGGTTAAATTAAACTCGGGTTTGTGTTACCATTATGCACATATAACATCAATAACTTTGTAAAAGTTGTCATATTAGGTATGCTTATGCGGCCAGAACATGTAACTCCTTATTACATGAAAATAGCAGGCTTCTGGTTCTTGGATACAAAGAATATAGAGTAAGCAACCAAATTTATTGTAAAAATTCTAATAATACACCCCTTTTTTTCTTCATTAGACTCGATGACAAAACCTATAACCAGTTTGTGTGTGCTTGCAAAAGAGTTGCTATGAATTTAGCTGCAATTGTTAGTATATAAGTGTATTTTGATTAATGTTTTTGTAATAGGCCCGGATAGATATATTAGACATGAGTGAAAATGTAATTTGATATAAGTTACTAGACATGATGTTAAAGGGTTAAAAAAGGTTAAAACATAGGGTGGTGTTTGGATTAGCTTAAAAGTAAGCTTAAACAAACACCCTGTTTATTGACCTTATGAGAAATGAGTACATGGACTTTAAATAAGCCATACATGCACAGTTAACACTACTATGGATATCAAGCATGATATATATGCATTACAGTTACAAACGCATGATATATATGCATATATATATGCATTATATGTATGCATTACAGTTACAAACGCATGATATATATGCATTATATATATGCATTACAAATACACCACTATGGTCATCAAGCATGATATATGTGCATTATATATATGCATTGATTACAAACGCATTACAGTAGAAATCATGGTGTGAGCAGTACAAACACTTTCATTCGGTATGAACAATTGTCAAACCATAGTACTGTTAACTAAAAGTGTTGGTATTAGCTTATTTTATTGGTTATCAGATTGAATACACTTTATAGTTTTATAGTTTTATAGCTGTGTTCGTGTATGTTTTGGATTATGCTATATTGGTTATCAAGACGCTTTTTTTTAATTTTCCCTCTTTAACTTTCTGTGATTTGACTTGCACAGCAGTTCAAAGTTACTACTTCAAACCCGCTTCTCTTTGGTCCGCAAGTCGTGATCCACATCATCAGGTTATTTTTTGTATATACATGCTTAACACACCACCAAAGTGGATTAATAAATATATATCAACTTACTTATAGTACCATTAATTTTTTGAAGTTTTAACTTGATTTTACATTTCTTCCGATCTTCATTTAGTTCTTTATATGCTACAGCTTCCTATTTTGGACAACTATTTGCCTCTTTGATTAGCTTATGATGCTATGGTTGAAGTCACAAGTCCACGTTCATTGACGAAACTTTAAACAAAGACGAGACAGGGGACGAAACAGATAAGTTCACAAATAAGTAACAGGTTGTATGGACGGGTTGGATAACGAGTGAAAATGTGGTAAAATTTTTTAAGGGTTGACACTGTTGTCTAACGAAGCCAATATGGATTTCATTGACCAGCTCATTTCGTTGGAAAAAAATATCAACAGGTAAAATTACTTATTATAAGATTTAAGGGTGTTTGGATTTAGGTTTATATAAACATTGAATATGGAGATGAACAGTTTTAGTGGGCTTTTGGGATTGGGTTCTGCTTACCCTTTTATATTGAAAACAAAAGTGGAGTGGTGCTAATTGTTTTTAGTGTTTAGGAATGGTGCTAATTCCAGTGTTTTGGCCTTCTCATGCTAGAACATTTTTTTTGTGCGACAGTTTTTGTTATTTCGCTACGCATCGATTCTTTTTACTTCTCCTTGCACTTACCAAGTTACTATGCTCAAATTGTAAGGCTTAATTTAAGATCTATGAGCTTATATAAGCTTACAATGTTATATTAAGCTTATATAAGCCTATAAGTCCCAAAATAAGCTAAACAATTTGAACCTATTAAAATAAGCTGAAATTACATAAGCTCATAAGCCAACAAATAAGCTAAAAGACCCCTCATAGGCCAAACTTTGTATGAACTTATTTAGATTTAAAGCTGAACTATTAGTTCATAAGCTGATACATAAGCCTAACTAATGAGCTTATGAAATACAAGCTTAAATCATCATACATGCTCATAGGCCTATATCTTAAAGTAAAAATTGTTAATTTACACTCTGTATATACAATGTCGAAGAAAGAGTTAGCAGTGAAAAATGAAACTTTAGAGCAAAGACAAACAACTAACTAAATACTTAGCTTTAAAACACAGGTAAGTTACTGTTGAATTTTTAAGATGATTGGTTTTTTTTAACGGTTGGCCTTGCTTTTAGGTAACAAATCATTGTTTTCTAAAAAAGCCAAGAAAAACGGTGTTAACTTGAAGCAGGAATCTCATATTATTTGATGTCAAAGTTAAAGGTAAATAAGATTTGTTACATGTTTTATTATACCTCTTTGAAAATATGTTTGTATGAGGTATTAGTGAATTTATTTATAGTCAATTTGAATACAATTGCATACAGGTGTCAGCGCTTCTTGCAGTTTAAAACAACGCTGTATTCAACAAACTGTATTAACCTCACAAGATGTTGGTGGACCTTTGGAAAATCGGTTTTCAGAAACCGTTTTAACAGATTGTGGTAACCATAAATTTGTTTTCCCAAAAATGCTTTTGTTGGTTTTTAATTTTATGGTCGACTGTTGTGTTATTTTTTGGAATGCTTCTTACACAGGCGTATCACATTGTGGTGGTATTATTCGACATGAACATGAATGCTCTTCTGATACCGAGAGAAATTGTGACGTACATCTCAAAGGCATGGATGCGACAATGATCTAGGAGCATATGCTTTGATTAATTTACCAAGAATGAAAAGCCTTAACACAATAAATTGCAACAGCAGAAAGTCAATGTTCAGTACTAAGTCTGTTCTTATGTTCTACTTTATCATGTTGATTTACAGATATGCTTTTTAAGAGCTCATGAACTTTTTGGGTTATGCTATTGTAACAAAAACAAAATCGAGGTTATCATGTATTGATCTACAAGTGTAATCACAAATTGATTGGTGTTACTGTTTGACGTTAAAATAAAAAGTTCCCCGCAGCAACGCGCGGGCAAACCTGCTAGTTTGAACCAATGTGGATTGACAAGTGATCATTATAAAAAAGGAGAATGTCTATAAAAAACTATCACTCCGCTCGTAAACCTATTTTTCACTAAATAAACATTCCTTTCATTTCATTGCTTAAAACTTTGAAAATATCATAATTTCTTTCATTAAAAAAAGAGATAATATGTTTTCAAATACAAGTTATTAATGCAGGTTTTTCAAGATAGATCCGATATGCAACATATAAGACATAGTTCTTCGAACCATCAGACATGTCAGATGCATAACTTAATCCCAAACCTAAATGAAGAACCGCCAAAAAATAGCTCATTTGTGAGCTAGACGTCTATGTGGCATGATTCGTCTATAGACCTATTTTTTTATTTATTTATTTTTTTTTTAAAGCTGAGATTTTATATATATACATACGCAAAGCTCTAAGAAGGAAGCTACAATATAACCACGTAAACAAAAGAAAAGGGAGATGGGTTGCAAAAGCAGAACACCCAACTAAAACAGAAACCAAACAACACAAAACCAGAAACAAAATACAAAAATTACATAAAGAGGTCGAATGGTCTTGAAATCCAGCAGCTTCAGTTTGCAGGTTTCGAAGAATAGTAAGCTTAGATCCAAGTTTTTGTAGTACGTTGAATGAAAGTGAAGACTTCTTCATCCTTAATAGCCACAACCAAATCAGGGTCAGCATTTACCACCTTGTTCCTTGATACGCGTACAACGCGCGTTCGGGGTAAAAGGAACTTCCTTTTCGTCGACGAGTTTTTTAAACACCCCGGCGATTGAACCTAATCGTTGTAGTGTAGTATTAGGGTAAGCCTCGGGAATTGATATCGTTCTCTAGGGAATAGGAATGCTAGTGAGAAATTACTACGTTAAGGTTGGGGTTGAGGAAGATTATTTTTTTTCTTTTTATATTTTTTAGAAAATTGAAATGTTCGAATCTCGGGGTATTGGATTTGGGGGGTTGGTATTTCTACCGATTACTCTACTTATCTAATTATCTAAGCTAAGGTGAGTGTAGTCTACGTCTATTGTTGTGTGCTCAAATCGATAGTTAAAATGTGTTTACCTAGATGCTATTACTCCCTAGTTATCTCCTATTGATGGTTGAATTGTCACGTCCTTATTCTTAGCGCGTTGTGTCTTCTAAGGTCGTAGGGTATGCGTTTTCCCTAACTCTTTGAGACTACCTTAAGGTTATTGCCTATGAAATCTCTAGGATTCATAAACTAACTCTAAGGTTACCTTTGGATGTTTAGCCTACAATAACTCTAGGTGATTATAAACTAATGTTCACAAAGATTACTCAAGCATTAAAACACAACGAATGACCTATTGCAATACTAGGTCAATCACAATTAAGATAAGAGACAACCAATCAATATTCAATACCTAGGTTTCATAGATCTAAGCAAACACAAGTAAATTAGCCGGACATGAAAAACATGCAAGCATACACACAAATAATTGAAGACATAATTGAATCAATGAAGTAAATCACTTATCTTGTTGTAAAATAGGGTATGGAACCCTGAGATCATGAAACTGACCAAAGTTTGGTTTAAGTTTTACTCCACAAAACTACCTCCCAAAATTCGAAATTCAATTCTATATATAGAGTTACAACATCGCGGCGTCATGTCTTTATTTGTGGCGGATATCGCCGTTAGGTTTTCGCTCTAGGAGCGTCAACTTTGTGACGGCGTCACCTATGGTTGTGACGGTCGACTTCATCTTCCGATGCGTCGGGATCCAAATCTAGGCCGTCGAGTTGTTGTGATGCCCTACTCTTTAAAACCTGCCATCAAGTGCAAAATAGCAATTTGGCTTAAGTCGTCTCAAAACGTGTTGCGGGCGTTGCCATTTGGTCTGGACGCGTCGCCCTGTTCCAAAGACTTGAGTGTCTTGATTCTTGAATTTGGCCATTTTCTTTATATATTCGCGCTTTTCGTCGAATAAGTGTCATTCCAGCAATTTGCCTTCAAGAGACCTAAAAATTGAAAAAGAACGAAATTAGCGATAACGGATATAAAAGTTATCGATTAAGGGCTTAAATGACCCCTCAAAAGTGTACCTTTTAAATCCTTATCAAATATCCCTGCACTTGGTATTTGCTTGTCCTCAAGCAAATGTGCTTTTAGCTAATTAATTTATAAGTTAGGGGTCATGAAGCATTAGTTTAGAACAATTCACAACAAGTATACGCCCCGCAAAAGTCATAACAAGCACGGAAATTACATACTAGCAATGGGGATTTGGAAGTATCACGAGACCATCAAGAAAACAGAGTACTCATGCCGGCTAACCTTTCGAGCATTTGGTCGATGAGCGGCAAAGGAAAATGATCTTTCGAGTGGCATCATTTAACTTCACGTAGTCGATACAAACATGCCAACCAATAACCGTTCTATGCGGTACTAAATCACCCTTTTCATTCTTCACAACCGTCATTCCTCCCTTTTTTGGAACCACTTGGACAGGTTGACCCAAGGGCTATCGAAATGGGGTAGATTAGGCTGGCATCGAGAAGCTTGACGACCTCTTTTTCACTACCTCCGATATTAGGTTAACTCTCTATGAGGTTGAGCGGTTGGTATGTAATCTTCTTCCATAAGAATTTTATGAGTACAAAAAGTAGAATCAATACCCTTAATGTCGTAACACTCCATGCGATCACTCCTTTGTATTCTCTTAGAACTTAAGAGCTTTCCTTTGTTGATTAATCGTGAAGAGCTTATGATGACAGGGAGTTGATCCTCTTCTTGAAGGAAGGCATATTCTAAATGGCTTGGGAGATCTTTCAATTCTAAGGTAGGAGGTTCCTTGATCGATGGTTTTAGCTTGTTTTATTACGAAGTTCAAGAGGTTCAATTTCTTCCCTCACGGGTAAAGGAAACAGATCCAACCATCTCGATCTCTTCATCATTATATATCATGTTGTTATCATCATTCATGAATTCGTTTAATAGATACTCATCAATGAGACATCTATGTCATCAACAAATTCATCAACTTCTCCAACAAAATAAATATTGTGATCGTAAGAGGAGGAATGACTTATAAAATCCTTGATGTCGAAGGTTAAGCTCGGACCCTCGTAAAAGTGAGTTTACCATCATGAACATCGATGATGGCACAATTTGTAGCCAGAATGGTCTTACAAAGAATTATCGGAATGAGTTATCATCCTCCATTTCTAAAATCACGAAATCAACCGGAAACTTGAACTCCCCTACTCTTACAAGAACATTTTCACAAACTCCAATGGGATATTTGATTGATCGATCAAATGTATACTCATTCCGTTTGTTTCACCCTGAATATCGAGTTTGAGGAATAAGGAATGAGGCATCAAGTTAATGCTTGCCCCGAGATCTGCCAAGGCGTTTTTCATAGAGAGTGCCCCTATAGAGCAAGGAATGGTGAAGCTGGGATCTTCTTTCTTCTTGGCAAGCTTTTTGGATGATATCAGAGCACTCTTCTCCTAATGATATCAACCTTCAAGCTTCTGATTCGATAGTAACCTCTTGAAGTATTTGCTATGTTTAGGGATATGATAAAATCGTCAGAAGTGGTATGTTGACGGAGGTCCATTTTAAGTAAGACAATATTCTCTCATTGTCTTCCAGACCTTTTTTTTTGAGAGATAAAAGAATCCTTAGAGAGTCAGACCTTGGACAGTGTTGATGTTTGTGGAAGGGGTCGTGGAGTCGAAGAAGGTTCAGGTTGCTCATTACCTAATTCAGGCTCCCCGTGGTGGGATTTTGAACAGGGTGGGGGGGTCCTTGGTAGTAGTCCTGATCGAGTAGTAATGGCATTAAATCATCTTGGTTGGACGAGGTTGGCTTATTCTTTTGTGGAGTTCGTGAATTGGCTCTAATTCAACTTGTTGCTCTTGAATGAATCCTTCGAGACCCTTTTAAATCATTACCCCTTCCATGGTAAATTGCCCGAGTTCTTTTTCAAAGGTATCACGGATGGTATTCGAACCCTCCTTTCCCTAGATCCATTTTAAATTACCCCAAGGAGTGTATTCATCTTGTTGGTAGAATACGGGAGAGGAAGGGTCATCATAAATGTTATGGTTGGAAAGGAAGGCATGCTCTTAGCGTGTTATCATCCGCTCTCGCTTTCGTGTGATCCTCCACAAATGTCGCATATAAGGTAGGGGTTAAACAACCTTTTGGGTTCTTGTGATTTTGTGAGGTACGCGATCTTTTCATGCACCCTCTTCATCCGATCATCAAAAGATTTTGGGCTATTATTCGAGGTAGCAGAGATACTCATCACAGTCACTGGCTTGTTCCAAGTGTTGTCTTGGTCCCGACATACTCTCCCAATGCGGTCCCATCCTTCTTTGTATTGAGATTGGAAATTTTTTAGCCGGTTGAGAAGTCATCCCTTTGTTATCATTGCGGGAGACATTGTCGTAAAAGATTTGAACGAGCAGCCAAAGGTTGATACCATGGTGTGGGGCTTGTTGAATGAGATCTTTGTAATGAGTCCAGGAGTTAACAATAGATTCTTCATCTGTTTGATGCAAATGAATAATTTTGCTCTGATGGATGCGATTCTCGGGGAAAAGAACTTTTGGTAAATTTGGTGGTGAGTTGTTCCCAAGTGAAGATGGATCTTGGAGGAAGCTTATCGAGCCACTCCTTGGCCTGTCCATGAAGATAAAATGGGAAAAACCGTAGTCGGATGTCTCCTTGGATGCTCCGTCAGCATAGATAGTATCCACAATTTTTAAAAATTGTTCGATGTGATGAATGGGGTTTTATTTGTGGGTTCCGTGAAATTGACATGTATTCTGGATAAGCCAAATGTCGGTGGCATGCAACACCTCATTGACCATTAGAAAGAGTAGACAATGGCGATGGTAAATCCGGATCTGGAGGGAAAGAGTACTCCTAGGGCTTTGGCTGGTTTATTGATGGGTCCATTGGCCCAGAAGCGAGGATTTCCTCGCTATGTTTGCTCAATTATTGTGTTAATGGCCGAGGACTTAGGGGAATGAGTGGACTCTTCGTCAGTTGCGGCTTCATCAAAATTGATGGTGGTACCTTGAGGTTCCGACTCATGGAGAGCTCTTCTTCGCCTATTTAGCTCTCTTTCGGGTTCAGCAAAGGGTTCAAGAAGGGTTTTGGTGGAACTGCGGGTCCTAAGTTGTCTAAGGGAATTGGTTGGGGGAAATGGCCGGTTTGGTGGTTGACTATCACCTTCCATGATGAAAAGTGATAGGGTTACTAACAAAGGTCACGAAGAAGGGGGATAGACTAAGAGGAACCTAAAAAATGGAAAGAAAGTTATTTGATAGGAATTAAGCAAGGGAACCTAAACGAGGTGGAAATCTAACTAGCTATTCTATTCCCCGGTAGCGACGCCAAAAACTTGATACAAGTACAGCATTCGAGGTCAAAGGAACTTCCTTTTCGTCGAGCAAGTTTTCAACACCCAGGCAAATGAACCTAATCGTTGTAGTTAGTATTAGGGCCTGGGAATTGATATCGCTCTCTAGGGGAATAAGAATGCTAGTGAGAAATTACTATGCTAAGGTTGGGGTTGAGGAAGATTATTTTTTTTTCTTTTTATACTTTTTAGAAAATTGAAAGGTACGAATCTCGGGGTATTGGATTTGGGGGGTTAGTATTTCTACCGATTACTTTACTTATCTAAATATCTGAGCTAAGGTGAGTGTAGTCTATGTCTATTGTTGTGTACTCATATGATAGTTAAAAATGTGTTTACCTAGATGCTATTAATACCTAGTTATCTCCTATTGATGGTTGAATTATCACGTCCTTATTCTTAGCTTTTTTTTTCTTCTAAAGTCGTAGGGTATGTTTTTCCCTAACTCTTTGAGACTACCTTAAGGTTATTGCCTACGAAATTTCTAGGATTCATAAACTAACTCTAAGGTTACCTTTGGATGTTTAGCCTACAATAACTCTAGGTGATTATAAACTAATGTTCACAAAGATTACTCAAGCATTAAAAACACTACGAATGACCTATCGCAATACTAGGTCAATCACAATTAAGATAAGAGATAACCAATCAATATTCAATACCTAGGTTTATAGATCTAAGCAAAAACACAAGTAATTTAGCCGGACATGGAAAACATGCAAGCATACACACAAACAATTGAAGACATAATTTAATCAATGAAGTAAATCACTTATCTTGTTGTAAAATAGGGTATGGAACCCTAAGATCTTGCCCAAGACAGCAAAGTTCGGTTTAGGTTTCTACTCCACAAAACTACCACCCCAAAATTATGAAAATTCTAATTCTATATATAGAGTTACAACATGCGACGGTCGTCTTTATTTTTGGCCAGTCGGATCTCGCCACTAGGTTTTCATCTTGGCCACGTCAACTTTGTGGCGATCACCTTATGGTTGTGATCTTTGTCTTCATCTTCGGCGCCAGGGATCCAAATCTAGGCCGTCGAGTTGTGGCGCCCTACTCTTTAAAAACGATCTTGCCGTCAGTGCAAAATAGCAATTTGGCTTCGAGTCGTCTTAAAGCGTGTTCTTGGCGTCCACCTTTTGTTCAAATGCTTGAGTGTCTTGATTCTTGACTTTGGCCATTTTCTTCATATATTAGCCTTTTAGTCCGAATAGGTGTCATTCCACCAATTTGCCTGAGACCTAAAAAGTGAAAGGAACGAAATTAAGTAGTATGGATATAAAAGTGATCGATTAAGGGCTTAAATGACCCTCAAAGGTGTACCTTTTAAATCCTTATCATTCCTCCAATTCCAAAGCGCCCCACGCACATTTGAACACCCCACCAAGACTTTGTTGACACAAATCAAGCACACTCATCATTATTGATCCTCGTTGGGCAATATCGACACGAAATGAAGGGAAAAGACACGGAGAGTCAAGATTCCACCAACTCCATAATTTCCTCCAAATCGGGATAGCTATAGGGAAATTGATTAAACAATGGTTCAACTCCTTGGGAGAAGAATCACATAATGGGCACAATTCAGAAACTATATAAACACCACAATGGCTCAGCTTAGATCTAGTTGCCAATCGGTTAGAGACGCTCTCAAACATAAACATTTTACCTTACGAGGGATCCAAGAATTTTGTAAATGATGATTACCAAGATCACATGTCAAAAATAAATGACTTTGGATAATAATTGAGAGGGTTTTAACCTTAAAGAGCTATATATCGCGTCTAAGTCCATTTGTCCATGCTTCCCGTCGATAAGGAGAGATGCGAATCAAAGTAAGATTCGAAGGTCATTAATAGCCCTACCAAGGAGGAATCCGCCAACTCAATTGGCACCCCATCAACCTAACACCGGCGATCGGAAACTTTACAATCTTGTCGAGAGTCAATGAAATAACCTTCAAAACATCCATAAGCCTTAAACCATTCCACACAAAGGATCAGTCCAAAGGTGCAATGGCCATTAGACACTTTTAGACGAAAAGAACTTTTGAAATAAGGAATCAAGTCATCAATATGTCTAAACCTTCACAATGTTACACCAAACACCACTCGAACCCACAAATCTGAAGGAGAGTCGAACCCACCATTGCTCCAATAAAATTCTCGATTACAATACGCCAAAGAGTTCCTTTCAGTAAGAGAGCGCCTTCCATTTTGCAAGAAGGCCAAGATTTTTGGATAATAGACTACCAACTTCTAGGTCTCCTATATTGGCATTAAGGAGAATACTTTTCCACTTAACAAAAAATTCCGATGGGAATCTTTAAAGCCCCAAAAATCTACAGAATAGCTTCAAGGAGGTTGATGATCTTTGAGGGCTTTAAATGACGAAAGATAGTAAATACGCAAGCTTCCTACCAATTGAAAGAGCCTTAGCCTTCCAAGCCAAAATCCTAGTTCTAAATCTATTCACTACTTCGTTCCACCCACAAATGGAGTTCATATTGACACCCATAGGAAGCCCAAGATACATGAAATGAAGAATCTCAGCCACCCCAGAGGAGGAAGCAACCATATCAACTTCGTTATCAAGGACCCCAACACCAAAGATCCGACTTTTGGAGATATTAACTTTAAGGCCCGATGTCTCCTCGAAACAGTTGAGGATAAGGGTAAGGTTGTTAGCATTTAGTCTTGACCATTCACCAAAGAAAAGGACGTCATCCGCATATTGTAAAAGAGAGATATGTTCTCCACCATTTGCAAGCGATAAGCCTTTAAAGAAACCCTTGTTTGCGCTTCTAAAATGGAGATTTGAAGATCTTTTGCAACAAGAAGAAATAAAATAGTAGAGAGAGGATCTCCTTGCTGAAGACCTCTTTCCATTTTAAACTCTTAGAAGGGACCCATTTAATATCTGAAATAGAAGCCAAGGAAAGATGCATGATCCATTTCCTCCACTTATCAACAAACCCCATCTGCCTTATAGCATCAATTAAAAGTTCAAATTTACCTTGTCGAGAGGCCTTCTCAAAGTCCACCTTGAAAAGAAAAAGTTTAAGGTTTTCAACATTGGCCATATAAATTATCTCATTAGCAACTAAACACCCGTAAAATTTACCTTCCGATAAAAGCCGTTGATTGACTGATAATAGATGAGATAACCATGGCCAACTGACCTCAAGAATCTTGGAAATAACCTTATAGACACGCATAAAGGCTAATATGACTATAATCTAATAATGTAGCAGTCATGTTTTTTAGGAATTGGAACGATAAAAGAAGGATTACACCCATTCGCAAATTTACTTGTAGATTCAGACATTTAACAGTGTTAATGAAATCCTCTTTAACAACATCCCAATATGTTTTAAGGAATTTCAATTTGAAGCTGTCGGACCCATTGTCTTTGAACCATCGCAATCCCATAAAACATTTTTAATTTCCTCCACTGAGATACTAGACTCTCAGAATTGAGTATCAAAAGTGGAGAGCTTACGGAATAAAGAGTCTTTAAAAGTAGGCCTAGAATTCGTTTCTTTAAACCTCAAGTGAAATGATTGAAAGCGCCAACTTGGTATCCTCGTGGAGAATCACACCACATCGTCCCAAAAAATCCCTCGATGCAGAAGAACTACCATACTTTATTTTAAGATTGGGTTGAAAGAAACGAGAATTTTCATCCCTCACACCGCTTTAAACGGCATTTTTTCTTAAGGTCTTTCTTATGTAAACTATCAATCTAAATAAGGTCCATAATGCATTCCTCTCTTTTTTTCCAAATCCGTAGAGGTGATGAGGCCCGATCGGCTTTAACGTCCTAACTTTCAAGGTTACTGAAGCAAATTAACTTTCATCTCATTTTGGCAGGAACTTTGTTAAAAGTCCAATTCGATATCCAAGCGAAGCTTCTTGCCTTCCTTTTTAGCTTTAAATAAGGAGTTAAGGCTTTAGGGGTTCTCATCCAGAGTTGAAAATGATGCCAATAAATACATGTGACAACTTGTAAATTCCTCGATCGTGTAATTGGAGAAACATCGATTAGAGCGTCGTTTTAACTAATTTGAGATCTGAGTCATATTATATATCGTTTTTATTAGAAATAATATTCTAAGAACGTTGAGCAACTCCGGTGTCATGAATCATTCATTCACTAGGCTAAACAAGTCCTGAACCTAATATATCAAAAGTTTTGCAAAAGTTTCATCTATAGTCCTTGTGATTACATAAAGCGCCCTATACTTTCAATCTTAAAAGTGGCCCTTCTTGTGGTATATAAACCCCACCCACCCACTTTCTCCTATTTCACTCACTTACTTTCTTTCTCTCTAAAAACACACTCTTTTCCTCTCTCTCTCTAAAATAATCCGGCCACCACTCCCTACTTAGTACACCCTTCGTCGCTGGAAACCCCCACCAGCCAGGAAAAATACAAACCTCACAGCAAATGATAGATCTCAAGAGCTTGTGGTTCCATTTCTATACCACCGCGCGCGTCCAAACACCCTAATGCGCCTAGATCTCAAACCCTAGTTTCAGAAATTAGGGTTTCGATTTAAAACGTGTGTATTGGTTCAAGGTTGATGGCTACGGGTTGTACCCGTTGGAGACGCCATCAAAACCCTTGTCTTCTCCTATTTTCTTCTCGGTAAAAGCCTACCCCATCTAATCCTTTTGTTATTTTGTTTTACCCATTTATACATATATACGCATGTTGTATCTCGTTTTTTGGACTCTAAAAATATCATAACAATCTTAAAATATTTAGGTGGGATAAAAGGTATATAAAAACGTTTTGGTAAAAGTTTGGTGGTAAGAAAATGAAAACAGATGTTGCGTGTCTTGGTCGTTCGGTTGGTTCTCGGGTCAAGAGTTAGACCCATACTTGATCTTGAAGTTCTTATTCATTAATTCTTGGTTTGGGATTGGGATGTTGGATTGATGTCGTGAGGTTATAGAATAATAGTGAAAAATATGATTGTTAAAATCAGGCTTGTGTGGTAACGTTGGTAAAGATGTCTTCGTCATGGCAATTTTGAGTTGAAGTTGACCCAAGAGTCTCGGTATTGTGTTAACTTTCGGTGGGCGAATTCGACTCAGTGAGTCGGTCTAAGACCCATAGTTATCTTGTTTATCTCGGTTGTTATCTAGTCGGTGGGTCAAGAACCGGATTAGGTCGATATGGGTTATGTGTTTATGTTAGTCTCGATACAGGTAAACCCAAATTGGGTATGTTAATATGTGTTTGGTTTGAACCAAGGAGATATTGGGTTAGTTTATTAGCCTAATAGGCATTATGGTTTTATGTTGAGTAAGGACATGTAAGAATCAATTCTAGTTAAATATTGAACTAACGAATTTGTAAGTGTTTAACATTGATACATCGTTAGATGTCGGGCTACATTTAGATTTGCAACTTAGATACTATGGATAAACCAAGAGGTGTAATTACGAATTATAATTTAGGCTTGGTCAATTATTGGACAAGTAGACCTAAATGGATATAACATATGTTAGACTCGAACAAATAATGAACGAGTTATTTATAAAGCGGGATGGTAAATACAACTAGACCGTGGCTAATAATTAATATCAAATATTATTATGCATTATAAAAGTTTAACTATGTTTTATAAATTAGAATAACATTTGATGTACAAGTTATATAGGCATTGAGTTGTACTTATTAAACGTTTTGAACCAACCAAATACAATATTTTAGAATCGTGAGTTTAATATACTTGATTTGACGAAGTCTAATTATTGATCTTCACATTTTAACTAATAACGAGATTGTTAACTATATGTTATCATCGGATACGTTTTTTTTTATTGTAAACTCTTATTAACTACGGTAATAACTCTTGTTTAATAAGTACTTCTTATCTTTTATAAACTTGTTTGGAAGGGTTGCTTTGAGTAGACAATTTATTAAAGACATAATGGTTTGGGACATTTAATAATGAGCGCGTTGTTATAAAATACTACAATAGCATACCTTATATATATATATAGCGGCTTTATTATAAACTTGTATAATTACGAGTAACGATCGTGAAACCTTTGATAATCAAATGATAAATAGAAACTTATCTTTTATTATAAACATGTACGTTTGGGATTATGGGAAAATTATCGAAAGATAACCTAATTATGTGTCATAAATAGATGTCGTCATTTTCTAGTCTTTGACTAGCTTGAGCATTATCAATATTTCTTGACTTTGTCAATGACTTTTCCGTTTTGGCGTGCGTTCTAGTTAGTATGTCACCACTACGTCGACGTCTTATTCTCTGCGTGAGTTGTGGTTCGTCTATGTTTCTTACCACCATACGAAACGTTAAAACTAAACTTTTGAGATATTGATTATAAACTTTTGGGATCGATAATGGACTTTTGAAAGTAACAACATGAATGATCCAAAACTCGACACATTACTTTTATTGACTTCTTTATCGTATGAGCCATATTTTAAGTATATCGTATACGCATTAGGTTACGTCACTTCTATTTTATTGTGCTTTCGTCATTGTTCTTCTTGATGCGTGGAGATTAGCTTTAGATGCCGATCGTGTCAATAGTGAATAGTGCATTCGTGGCTAAGGTAAGTTTCATAGCCCCTCTTTTCAAAGGTTTTCATAACTATTTTGGGGGAGAATACATGCTTCTTTAACAAACCATAATTGAGTATGAGTATATGATTTGTGGTGGTATTGTTTGGTATATTTGAATTGTCGATCGATATCTTATGTGTTTATGTGAATGCAAACTATTTCTTGGACTGCACTATTTTATTGAGTTGCTAATGTGTTGACCAGGAAAGGTTAGAAATGCAACATTTGTTGACTTAGACCAGGGTAGCATCTCTATGCTTCTTGCGATGCCTAGCTAAGAATGGGCCACCCTAGTCCGGGGTAGCTTGTGTTCTAACTATGCTACTATCTTTGGCTAAAGTCGCCAGGGCTACATTGAGATCTCGCACGTATTGATGATTATTGATTGGATTGATTATTTATTTGGATTGATTATTGATTTGGATTGATTATTTATTTGGATTAATTATTGATTGGTTTGGTTATTTATGAACATATTATGGATTGATTGATTGATGGTTGGAATGGTTATTAGATATCTGCCTTAATCACATGTAGTAATTAAACTTCGATCGGGTCCACTACCATTTTGTAATTAAACTCTCTGAACTCACGGTAAAACGACCTTTTAGCATGTGTTCTCGGGTTTAAGGTGATAGCTCACTATTAGAAGATGCTTGTCAAGGGCATGATCATGGCGACTCAGATGAATAAACGGGATCGCTTTAATTATCTTTTGGGCCTAGTTTAGCCTTACTTTCATTAATGTAAACTTATTGTTTTCAATTAATGAATCTTATTCTAAATAAATGGGATAAAACCATTCTTTGTACCTTATGTTGTGATACCAAGATTGTAGAACCCAAACAAGTATGCTTAAGCTAAGCCGTGGTTTTGGGGTGTTACTGGTGGTATGAGCCAGGTTGGGTATTTTATCAACTTTGCGCAACGTCGGTGTTCAACTTCATAAGTTGTGTAGCTTGAGCTTCATAATCTTTCTTTAACCTCAAAAGTTCCCTTGTCAAAGCATAGTTATCCAGTACCCTCGAAGCCATAACTCCTCATCTCACCGGATGTTTGGAACCCATCTGTGGAAGTATAATCATTGGAGATGATGACCTCGGTTACGAATCATCATGCACAAAATCTTGCAAAGATGCATAGGTGGAGATCAGTACCTTAGGTGTGAAGCAATACGTTGAGAAGCGTTCTTCCTTGAAAGTGAAGGATCATTTTCTTCACTTGAAACGCTTTATTTCTAACAACTTGTCGACTTCCATCATGTGAGCGGTCAAAGATGTAACCCTCCCGAAAATTTATCACTCTTTATGCCATGAAAGTGAACACCTTTGGTGGAAGTACAACAACGAGATAAGCTAGAAGGTTTAGGTACATCCGTAAGCTTTTTGTTCAAAACTAATTGAACAAATCATGGGTACATTAGGAATGGTGAACCATTGGAGATGTGAGATAGCATACCATCGAGAATCATTCTTGAAAAGTTAAAGGGTTGATTGGTAGCTAATCCCACTAAGGCGAGCGATATTGGATCCAAATTGTTCCCATGAAGTACTTTTGGGACTTAAGCAATGAAGCAAAACATGAACTAGATACTTCCATTGAGGGTGAACAAGGGTTTCTTAAAAGTTTTTTCTGTGAGAGACCCTTCATACCCTATATCTCTTAATGTATCCCAAAGCACTTGTTTGTCCAAAGCGAATAGCCCACTTCTTCATCATTAAACAATAAATCTTCCCTATTGGTGGCTTAGGTGATTGACTGTTGGAATCGCTCTAACTTCGTAAATGGAAGCGACATTGACGGGATTACATTATCTATCTTATTTAGCCAAACACATGGACTAGGTATGTCATTGTGTAATAGTGATGTATGTAGGCTAGTTAAATGCCCTCCATACTTCCATGGAGGGTGAGATTTTAGTGTAATTTTCCCTTTATTAATAAAAAACACATAGTTCTCTCCATACTCTCTAGCTCTCTCTAACTTGAAGATGGCTTTCTTCCATCCTCCAGGGCCTCCCGAATCACCGGATCAACCAAATATCTGATCCTAACATTGGTATGAGCCGAATTAGGTTTTAGTTATGGTTGATTTTTTTGTGATGCTTTCTTGTCAAAATATTGTCTTACAATCTTTTTTTTCAACAAAGTTTTAACCTTTCAATCATTTTTTTTGTCTAAGCAGATTTTTTTTACAAGTTTTTATGTATTTGTGTGGTCAAAATTAGTATGGGTTAACAAAAGAAAGAAATGAATTATTGTTTTGCCTGGCGGTTTTTGTCATCTCTTACGCTATTATTTTTAACTTGATATCAGGTGAATTTATTGTTGGTTTACGGTCCAAATGCATTGGTGAGGATACGTTTTATATTCTTAAGGTTATGAAGATGGTGAATCACGGTCGAGGAAAGAAGGGCCGCGAAAAAGTCGACAAAAGTCAAAACCTAATAATAATGCGCCAAAGACCTCATCTTGAGATCATTCACGAATAGCGTGAGTTACTCGTAAAGCTGTTTATGCATAAGCTGCGCGCGTAAGCTTTAAGCTTACGAGTAAACTTACTAAATGGTGGCTGTCACGCCCTAAGCTTTGACCGGAAACCAGAGGTGTAGCGGAAGGGAACATAAGCACAAGATAATAGAACATACCAACGTTAATATTTAAAGAAAGAATACACCATTACAATACCGGTTTAAGTCATCGGCAAATATATTACAAAGTTTAGATTCAAAATGTTCGTTCTATTACATAACGCGATTTGTAGTGACAAGTGAAAACTTCATTATGCAGGAGCCTGATAGAAAAACTTACTAACGATCACTGAAATGCATGAGAGAAAAACGGGTCAACTATGAAAATAGTTGGTGAGTAAACCGCGTTTATTAAAATAAGAAAACTCATAGAAATATTCAAGCTTTCGGTCATCGAAAATAATCCACGCAAGCAGGCATTGTAAATCCACTCGGTTCAGTTCCGCCCATACAAAACTTGCAGCTTTGTGTGTTCACAACCATTGCAAAATATAGCGTCTAGTTTATGCTCATGCACGCGTTGCCAAATGGATGCGCCAAAGCATTGTAAAATCCACCAGTTCAAGTTCGCCCATTACACAAAACTTGCAACGTGTGTTCACAACCCATTGCCAAAGTAGTAGTATGTATAATGGTCAGTATAAGCGGTCATAATAGTTCACAATATAGTACCATAATATAATAATCGGGATGCTCCAACATGGGAGACTTTTCGCGGTGATGCTTTCAGAACAAAGGGAGACTTTGTAGTGATGCTCCTGATAAGCCAATTATTATCTTTGGGTGCCACTACCCAGAAGTTATCTTGGGTGCCTCTTCCCACAGATATACTGGGTGCCTCTTCCCAAAGATATACTGGGTGCCTCTTCCCAAAGATATACTGGGTGCCTCTTCCCAAAGATATACTGGGTGCCTCTTCCCAAAGATACGCTCCGAACACGGGAGACTTTATAGTGATGCTCCGAACACGGGAGACTTTATAGTGATGCTCCGAACATAGGAGACTTTATAGTGATGCTCCGAACATGGGAGACTTTGCAGTGATGCTCCGAACAAGGGAGACTTTGTAGTGGTGCTCCGAACATGGGAGACTTTGGGACAAGGTCATAACATGTACGGTTCAATAAGTTCTAACAAGTCATAATTTCGTAATTAAGTTCAAGGATTTGTTTCAAGTTCACAAGTTCTAGTCAAACTAGTTAATAAAAGTAGTAAACAATTTAGCTCAAGAATGGTTCATGCATTTCGCCCCAAAATATAGTAAAACGGTAAAAAGGAGATGTGATTACTCACTTGATGAATCGGTATGATGACAAGAGTGAGTACACCGAGGTATAGAGAAACTTTAATCTTGACCTATGATGAATGTT